>CM056601.1:26904118-27184533 GCA_029721355.1 Tegillarca granosa | reverse complement strand
TTTCAATTGCAAGATAATGGATTGGGATCGTGACTTTTTTTTTTTTTTTTTTTTTTTTTTTTTTTTTTGCTGACGTGATATGAAATCAAATTGTGTTTGATTTCACATAATAAAAATGAAATATTGTGGGCTTGTTTAGTACCAGTTATGTGATTGATAACCCGGTAACGGACTCATGTTATTTTACCTCAAACTGGTCCATTTTATAGCGTATTTTATAGACGTCTACCATTTTCCGCAAGACAAAGTGAAAGTACGTCAGACGATAATGGGGAAATTACCGCGAAATCACCGAGACGGTCGCCAAACTTGTGACGTCGTTTTAACAATAAGATGACGTAATGCCATAAGGACCCTTTTGTCATGGGCTGGCTCAAATAAATCCAATGGTATACGTGAATTGTATTTGAAAATATTATGTTTTATGATTTATTTATGGAATTATATATTTTTGTTTGTCTTTTAGTCAACCATCAACGTTGACGGAGCAAAAATGTCAGAAATTCAATATAATAAGATTGGTTCAGAGGAAAGAAAGATGCATATAACACGAGAAGTTAACGGCGACGTAATAACAGTTGTATGTATGGCGATTAAACAGTGTCCAAGACTTGTGTTCGCTTTTTTTCAAAACCATTTCTTAACACTTCATTACATATTAACAGTCAAGTTTTTGTTGAATCGCAGTTAATAAGATAAAATATACAAGTACATTTTTGTACTTTTAAATATTTAACAAAATTTCACCTATCCGGTCACAGAGACAGATAAATGACTATCTCATCGTCAGTAATTATAGCTTGGTGAATTCTCTCTCTCTCTCTCTCTCTCTCTCTCTCTCTCTCTCTCTCTCTCTCTCTCTCTCTCTCTCTCTGTGTGTGTGTGTTACAATTTATTCATGGCGTCTAGTTTATTTCTTTAAGGGTTTCTTCCTCTTGTAGTTTATTCAGTGACTCAATAACCTCAGATTCTGCATGTCTGTATAAAAAGAGCACTATACTTGGTAATCCGTTAATCTATCGTCACATTTTAGATAATCCTAATGATCTAATTTTTTTAAACTAATATTTTGCCATACGTAATCTGTATTTTATTTTCATCTCTTTTTTTAAATTTTAGACAACAACAGTTGAAGGGAAGACAATGTCATCAAAGTTACAAAGACAGTAATCGTTATATGGATCTGAAAATATTAATTTTGTTGAAAAAAAGGGGAAATTTATGATACCTCTTTTGGAAATTTTTTATATTTTCAATAAAAAATAATATTCATTTTGAAAATTTCGTTGTTACCATTAACATTCGTTTAAATAAAATAGCTTGTTTAATCTCTTCAACACTTATTTTTTCATCTACGTGCGAGTTTACTTGAAGAAAATTTTAATTTCTGCACATGACAATCCTAACTGTTTGTTATCAGTTAAGCATTACTTTAAAAATATTCCGTTGTGTATAGGGTTTTCGGTGGTTTAGCGAAATAAATCGCACACATGCGTTTATCTCTCTCTCTCTCTCTCTCTCTCTCTCTCTCTCTCTCTCTCTCTCTCTCTCTCTCTCTCTCTCTCTCTCTCTCTCTTCCCGTAGATTCGAAAGTTTGTCAGTTCGCTTAGTTTACTCCGGGCACTCGGGATTCTTCTACTATTCTATACTTGACCGACTCTATATAAGTGAAAGAATCTTAACCGAGCGTAAAGCAATATTATTCAAACCAAACTCGACTCGATTGTATTTGGTTTCACATTAATTTAATGTTTTATTGATACTATTGTATTTTTAACATTTTAGCCATGAACTGCTGAAATAAAACTGATGTGGCTTTAAACAATATTTCACTCACACACTGATCCACCACTATGGTACCTAGTTGGTAGAGTGCTCGCTTCGTATGTGGGAGGTTGGGTTCCGGCGAAACCCGTCCGGTTCTAACCAAGACTTGAAAATTGGTAATGACTGTTCTTTCGCCGAGCACTCGGCATTTAGAAATGAAAGTCACGAGGTCCTTTGGAAGAGACCTTAAAAACCGATGCCCCGTTCTACGTCAGACGTGGCACGTTAAAGAACCACCAACCGCTGTACATTTCTCTAAGCGCACTGCAAAGGCCAAATTTCTGTGACGTCTCGATATAAATGAAATATTCGTTATTGGGACATGAAATCAATCAATCACTGATCCGAGATTTTGCTTTTGGATTCGCTCCGTACCAGGGCACATTTATGGCAATTTCCCCAAAAAAATGTAATAGATAAACAATTTAAACACTCAATCCCATTACACGTTTATAAGGCAACGATCGAACTAGTAAATGGCTGCAATAAGAAAACATCATTTTTCGTTTGATATAGATCGAAGTTGAACACGTCCTGGTTTCTAACACTTATACACATTAACCTATAGGCAATAGGAGTCCCTGATAGAAATTTTAAGGCGAAGTGTTTTCACTTGAACCAGATTTAGTTTTAGTTTTAGGTTTCTAACAGTTTTAAAACTAGTTTTGTTTGAAAAAAATGATCAGTTTCTTTAATTAAAAAAATGGCGGATAACAAACAAGTCTTAAAACTTAAAACAATAATTTTAATGGAAATGATGGAGGATGACCATGAGGATAACACAGATGTTGTTGTACTTGATAGCAAGAACAGACAAGCATCACTTTTGTGCATTAAAGAGACGTAATGTCCCCCGTGTAATATTAACTATCTTGACACTGTTCAGAGCTATAATGATGAGGAATTTCACACATAAATGCGAGTTCTGTCACTGTGCTAAAAAATGAAAAAAAACTGGTTAGAGTTTAAGGGCGCGTTTTTTTTTTTACACTTAAACCAGTTTCAGTTTTATAATCGGTTTTAAAACTTTCCATTTTTTTCATGTAACCGGTTTCAAACCAGATTTAAACTCTAACCAGTTTTTTCATTTTTTAGCACCAAACTTAAAACTTTTTTACAAACTGAACAATCTGCCTCCGGTTGCGATTAGATCGGTTAGATTTGACATCAACGACAGATAAAGATGGCGACAGTGACAGACCTCGCATTTATGTGTGAATGGTGTTTTCACATTTTTAACAATTCTGCGGTTTTTGTCAATCATGATTGAAATTCTGCATCATTATAGCTATGAACAGTGTCAGGATAATTAATTACACGGGGAACATTACGTCTCCTTAATGCGCAAGCAACAAAAAGTGATGCTTGTCTGTTCTTGCTATTAAGTACAACAACATCTGTGTTATCCTCATGGTCATCCTCCATCATTTCTATTAAAATTATTTTTTTAAGTTTCAGGACTTGTTTGTTATCCGCCATTTTTTTATTAAAGAAACTGATCATTTTTTCCAAACAAAACCACTTTTAAAACTAGTTTTGAAACTGGTTAGAAACCTAAAACTAAAACTAAAACTGGTTCAAGTGAAAAAAATTCGCCCTTTATCTGGTTTGAAACCGGTTACATGAAAAAAAAAAAGGAAAGTTTTATAACCGATTATAAAACTGAAACTGGTTTAAGTGAGAAAAAAAAACGCGTCCTTAAGACTAAAAACTTGGGATTGAAACACATGCGGCATCAATATTTTGTTATATCGGGACAAGAATTTACCTGGAATACATACATTTGGAAATGGCTGTAACAGAACTGTTGTTAAATTGGTAGTTTGCCAAAGTCTCTAAAAGTGATGCAACGTTAAAAAAAGATGGTTTGAATCTTACATGCGTTTAAAATAATATTTTATTTTTATACATAGATATATTTTACAATTAGGCCATGCACTGTTTTCCAAATCAGCGATTCAGCAATAAGTATGCCATCCGTTTTATTGAAGCCTGACATCGTTAGTGACGGGATAAAATTCGATATAATATGTCAGTTATTTCATATCTTATGGCAATAACTTTCCTTTGAACCAATATATGTTGTGTTACCGTAAACTTGATATAGCAATGGAGTTTTAACATACTGACATTTAATATAATACTTACGATGAACATTATATCTTCATCTTTTCGTACTAAGAAAAAAAAGTATTGTTTCCATTAATTAACTTTCGTTCATTAAAAATGCAGTTATGGGGAAAAAACATCAACAAGGTATCGAAATATACTAAAGATTATGAAAACTTACATGAATTCAGAAACTTAACATCGTCCCATTTTTTCAGTACACTTTGATTTATTTTTTTTCGGCAAAATTGGGATTAGATCTAGCTCAATTCGGATATGAAAACATTTGATAAAAAACGATTTTGCAACTTATAATAACACAGCTTTGATTAATTTTTAAAATGTGGTCACCTTGACAATTCTACGGCTACATATAGTTTATTAAGAGTATAGTGCGCTGGAGTAATCGCAAGGATTTAGATAGAACAAGTTCGTGAACCGGAAGTATTGACAAGGTAACAAAGGACGCAGTATGACTTGAACCTACTTGCAAAGGAAATGGATAACACCAAAAACATTGAAAACAAAATGCTGCAATAATGTTTTCTGGACGTTAGCACCTCTCAGATTTGAATTGCCTGCAGTTATTTACGAATATTTGTCTTTGGTATGATTTAACACTAGATCACCATAAAAAATTAAAAATAACTTCATGTTTTAAAAATTTTAAAAATAACTTCATGTTTTCTGATAGTGCTCCACTTTCACCAACTTGACTAAGTGACTTTGGCTTTTGCCAATTTCTCGAACATAGTTTCTATAATTAGCCACTAAACACTCATCTTTGTAAGTGCTATTGTAACAAAACAAGTTCACGAGACAGAAAAAAATGGTTTGAAAGTCGTATAAACACTTGTGCGGATTTCATATTACATGCATTTTGTCCACACAACTCAAACACAAAATTCTACTTTTTCCAAGAATTATAAGTTTTGAATATTGAAAGCTAATAAAATTAAGTTTGAAATACTCTTCACAACATTTTGTTAAATTTGATAATTTTGCATACATGCTATAAAAATTGTTGCGATATTAACACTAGATAAAATATATGTTAGTAGCAAGTGCATACAAATCTTTTGAAAAATATCAAGATGCTTTGTTTGCAACTACTGATAATATAAAACACACAAGCAGAGGAATATATCACACACTTATTTATAAACTTGAGATTTGGCAAGATGCTGCGAAGATTAATATTCATTTCCAAAAAAGTTTATATTGGATTTGTTTACAGTACCATACTCTGGTACAAAAGAGTCTTAGATCAATAAAATATGTGTATAGAGATTTAACCATATCTGGTTAATCAAAATGATGCTCAGATCACCATGAGGATTCATATGCAGTGAATATTCATCTTTTGAACTCTCAAAAATCACAGATATTAGTTTATTATTGTGTTTTTTTTTTTTTTTTTTTTTGGTGACACCTTTTCTCTATCAAGCCCAGTTAGCTCAAAATTTCTTTGGTCGAGTGAATATTGAACATTGTAGAATATAATTTGTTAATTCAAAATTGAACATAAATACATATTTATTTAGTTGCAATGCTGTCATACATGTACATATTTATTTACAAAACAGCTTATTTATATTTAGAACTAGGGTAGTCCCACTCACCATACATTGAAAAAATAAAAACAATAACCCAAGATGCAGGAGGAAGCAGATACTGATTCTGAATGGGATAGTACCCTAGACTTTACATCACCTCGACAGACTGGCCAACAGCCGTTACCAAGGATAGATCTGGAAATAGAAGATGAGGACTTCTCTCAGAGAGATTCATATGTGGAACAAAAACCTCAACCAAAAGAGAGAACATCTATTCCACCAAGTAAGAAAATTTGGATAATTTACATAATTCAAACAGGAAATTCTTTTTAACTTTATGTTCCATATTTAAATGACTTATTTGGTTATAGTGGTCTGTTTTTATATTATACAAATAATAGATATTGATCATAGTTTTGCCAGTTAATTTAATTTGAAAAATTGAATTTGAGATCATCTTACTTCAATGAGTTTTTAAATGACCTTAATAACTTATATTTAATATTTTATATGTTCCGTATGTTTCTATCACTAAGTGAGAAATCATTATTATTTTTTAATCATGAACCGAATTTGCCACAAAAAGACTTAATAGTAATTCATATACAAAAAAAAAAGAAAGAAAAAAAAACCTACTAGTTTTGCACTAAGCATAACATTGAAATTTAATTTGATAAAAAAAATTCTAGCATGTTTTTAAATTTCCATGTTATTGATGTGATATTAAGGTTCTCTTTTTTCCATTGCAGATAAAACTCCATCAGAAAATGGATTTGTAGACAGAGAAGACAGATCAGAAAGATCCGAAAGAGTTGTAGGAACACCAAGAAAGGCTACAAATAAAACAGAGTAAGTACTTACAAGAAAGAGAGAGAGAGAGAGAGAAAGATAGAGAGAGAAGGGAAAGAGGAAGAGAGAGAGAGAGAGAGAGAGAGAGAGAGAGAGAGAGATTTTCCATCTACTTTTAGAATCTATCTCAATCATTTCAATTCAAAGTATTTCATTTAAAGTACTTTTTTGTACAGTGTATGTCCTAATGTTATATTCAATGATTTCTAATTTACCTGATAAAAATGAAAACATTGAATTGATTATACTGTTACCTCACAAGTTAAAAAAAAATCAATTTATTTAAGGTTTCCTCATGTTGGACATGTATTATATCTTGTATTAAGGAAGAGTCCTATGTGCCTAAGTGGCATATACATATGGTTACAGATATCAACATTTCTCACTTCAAAAGTTAAAATCTTACCTAGACAGATCCCCTTGTAAAAATGTTTGTTTTTGAAATTAGTGGTTTTTCTCTGGATTCCTCCACAATCCCAGAGTCTGCATAGTGGCAGATCTTTGTAGTCAAATTAATATTTGATTCACCTGGTGTAGATATAATTTGACTGGTTGAGTAGTATGTTTATCTACAGCATACTGACTTGGTGAGCTAGGCCCTTATAATTGTCCTATGTGTGCACTTGAACATGGCAGGCCATAAAATTACACTTGTCCGTATCACACATACAACTGCTTCATATTAACCCATAGAGCTAATAAGCTTTCTCTGGTGCCAAATAGCTGAATAATTGCTGTTGAACATGATGACAACCAACGAACCAGTCAACCTTTCAAGAACCAACATCCTTGTTATACACAAAAGTGACAAAATTCAGACTGGGGTGTTAAACATATTTGTTTGATTTCTTATATTTTGATTGAACTTTATCCTATTACCTTGTGTTTTGTCCTAGGTCTGTACAACAATCTGGAAGAAGAACACCAACTAACAGATTAGATGAAATATCTCCACCACCGTATGATTTCAGAGGTGGTGTCACAGGTCATTATCGTAGTAATCTATAGATAAATCATAATACTTGTATTAGTGTGCAAAGTCATGTGACATGCATCATCTTTTTATTGGGAGAGTAAGACTTTGGAAATGTAATTGCACGCCATTAAACAGCAGCATTTATGACTGTGTGATAACATATGCATGTAGGTTAATCATATATGTTTCATTCATTTTAGATATGTTATCATTCACTGTCATTTACATATACTGTGGTAGATTGTATAAATTGGCAAGGATTAATTTAAACTAGTACATAAAAAAGAAGCTAAATTAGTTAATGCAAGTTCCAGGACCTTTAACCCCCCATTGCTAATTTTTAACTCATCTCTTCTTTATAACATTCGGTTCTTTCATATGGATTCTTGTGAAAAAATCAACATTGACATCAAAAATTAAAAGTATTTTGGTTAAAGTTTTTCCATTGAATAGATGTTCAGACAAATTATGTTGTTCAACTAGTAACAGTTCATGATTTATATTAAAATTCTTTTATGCTACAGGTACTCCAGAACCACAAAAGAAAGACACCTTAAGACCTCCTGGGAAAGATCGTAAAGGTAACCTGTATGATGTGGAACCAAGCCCAAAACAACAACGTAGAACTTCACATGAACCAAGTCCAGCACAACCCAGGAGAACAACTGGAGATAGTTTTAAAAGTAAGAAGAAGCAAGATTATACTAGTTAAAATCCCTTATTCTTTGCTTTATTATTTTTTCTTTATTATTATCATTATTATTTTGTATGTGATTGGATACAGTGATAGTTAGTGTTTCAGTTTCATTAAATGGTAATCAAGTGTTTATATACAGCATTTGTATTGATGTTGTTAATATGTTTGACTTTCATGCTGTAAAACACCACAACAATGACTGCTTGGCCTCTTGAAATCTGTTTTCACCAAGCATCTCAATATTGTATGTTTTTTCTCACAATGACATGTATTTGATGAAATTTCCTTTCTTGTGACAGCTATTTTTTTTTAAAGTTTCAAATTTTGAAGTAGTTGTATTGATAGATAAAGAGGATTTGTACACACATGCTCCATGAATATTTCTCTGACATATAATGTGCTTAATCAAAATTAAATTTGTATCATAACCAGGTACTGGTTCCTGGGATTCTGACTCAGATGCAGATGAGAGAACTCTGCGAGAATTAAAACAAACTTTTGATAAAGAGAAACAAAAAGAGCGTGCAGCAGAGGAAGAAAGACAAAGATTAAGGAGAGAAGCAGAAGGTAGATAACTCTTATATAGTGGCGCTGTGATAACTATTTATATTATCAGGGACTTAAGAGGTAGAGTAGTATAGAACACACTCTTACAGAACAGAGTTTTTCTGTCCAGGTTCAAATCCCATTCTGGCAGATCATGGCATTTGAATGTTTGTCAGCATTTTTGCTGAAAGTTTTCTCTGGGTAATAATTTTTTTCCCATTATTCCAGAGCTGAACACCTTCTGATAAGTTAAATACTTCTGACTAGGTCATAAACACCATATTTCCACTCTACACTACTCTACTCTTTAAAACCATGGATAAATGATAGTCAGTGTGAAATCCTAGCTAATTGCCTTTATTGTATGTTTTTGAATCAAAGTCAACATCCTATGTACTTAACAATGTTTCCATAATTTTTACTAGATTTCTAAAACCTTCTTATTGTTTTGAAAAAGAACCAGGTTAATTAATTTTTATCATGGTACCAAATTTGAAAAAAAATGAGAAACATACTAAATAATTGTTATGTAAGTTATCAGGTTTGGATTCATAAGAAAGGGGTGGTTTAAGCATTTTGTAAACCTGAACGTTTAATATATTTCTTTAGAGATAGGATACCATGTAAATTATACAACTGTATACCATGGTACATGTATGTACTGTGTTAAATTTTACTTATTTTACTGTTAGAGAATAAAATTGCAATTCACATATTGCAAAATTACCATACTGTATATGTAGAAATATTCGCTGTGTATTAATGTTCGCTATTTTTGCGGTCGCTTATCAACCGCAAAAATAAATCCACCATGAAATTTTATATCCTTGTCAGATGCTAATGTTAAAAAGCATCGCGTGACCGCGATCGTTTATACCAGCGAAAATGCTCTCCATACCAAAAACTGCGAAAGTTTATACCAGTGAATATTTCTACGTATACAGTTAGTGAAATATTTAATATACATCATAAGGGTTGCAGGTTTTGTCATTAATTTCATTTTTTAAAAATTTTTGTCATAGTTTTAGTTTTGTTTATGTAAACAGTATTTAGAGTTTCACTATTACCAGTAATCTATTATGAACTTTTACCAAGGGAACTGTTCTTTGCTTGGTAACTATATGTCTCCAGAAAACACTTTAAATGAACAGATGCCAGTTTCACAAACATTTTTTAACAAAGATTTTCCTTGACTTAAATCTGGCAAATTTAAAATCTTAATAATTTTATTAACTGTTTAGATATCCAGAAGTGTAAGATGTCATTTTAAAGAAGACTTCAGGCTTGTAACATTTGAATTTAGTTTTATCACAAATTGTTTTTTTTTTAAATTCAAAAAGAGATTAAGGAAAATCTTAGTTGAGGAATGATTCTGAAACTGAAGCCAGTTCTCCTGGGAGAAGTCCATAATAGATTTAGTACATCACATGTATATGTTTTCCAAATTTAGCAAGAAATAATTTTCAAATTAACTATCTAATGTATAATAGATTATTAATATCTCATCAGAACAGCATTCTGAACTTTTGACTTTACATTCATAACTAATCCTTGTTGAAGATCATTTTATGTCAGAAGACAGCAATAGTTTCAACTGAACAAAGGGGAGTAACTTGATTTGACTTGGATTATACTTAGTACAGGCCCATTGCTATGTATTGTCAAAGACAGATGACTTCTGCGTATGATAATATCCCTATACATTAAGTAAAACAAGGATTATTCAATAAATTAACATGTGATGAACTTAAAAGTGTTAAGTAACTGAAACATTTATTCTTATATATTATTATTTAGCTGCTGCTGCATTAAAATTAGATGACCAACCACTTACAGCCAGATCAGAGACAACTTGGAAAAGTAATTTGACAAACTTTGGAAACAAACTAGCAAGGTTATCAGGGAGAAATCAAGGCAAAAAATCTGTAAGTTTTTTATTTTAGTTAGGATGAAGATTTCATATTTTAATTATATTTTACATGTTATTGAATTAAAGTTATTATTCTGTAAAATGAAAAACTGTTTGGTAATTGAAAGTGTCTACCAAATAATGTAAACATTTTAATGACCAGGATCATTAATGCACCATCATCATGATCATGTTCATGTTCATGTTCAGTTTGAAATACAAAAAATGTAGTTAGTGATGAATGTTTCTCCTGTCAGTTATTAGAAACTACTTGTGTTTAACTTGGTTGAATTTCTTTCTCTGGTTAAACCACATATTCTTTCATTAAATGGCATGCAAATAATTTTTTAGAGTATTATGCAAGATCTTGCACTTGATTGTTTATGCTTGTAGAAGCAGGATCTCATTTTATATTATTACTTTTTTGCT
The DNA here is from genome assembly GCA_029721355.1 of Tegillarca granosa. NCBI lineage: Eukaryota > Metazoa > Mollusca > Bivalvia > Arcoida > Arcidae > Tegillarca > Tegillarca granosa. The sequence continues at coordinate 27,173,635 of CM056601.1, read as the reverse complement.
TTATAATACCAACAGCAGCAGCAACAACAGCAGCAGCAGCAGCAGCAACAACAGTCCCCACCTCCTGTCACCATGACAACACCAAACAGAAGTGAAGTCATACCAGTGATAGTTGACCCATCAGCTAGGTTGGCTTCAAGCCCAAAACCAATAACACCAGTATCAGGTCAGGAATCATACTCCCAGACATTCCCTCAATCCAGACCGATAGATGCCACTCAAGTCAGACTACAGGAATATACAGACATACCACATAATATAGAACCGCCATTTTTTGTCAAAGACGAAGTTGCAAACAAGTAATATTCATTTTCATTTTGTGTTGATTTTATGAAATTTTGTGTTTTTAAGAGCTTTTATATGGCTTTTCAGAATATTTTTATACTCTATTTTAGATTGAGAAGTGTTTGTTTGCATCTGCAGCAGGCAATGTAAAAAATCTGTTTTGAATTTATTTTGATGGACAGAAGTCAGAGTAAAATGATTGTCTAGATATCCAAACAATCAGAACTGTTCTTCTCGTATCATAATTTTAAACTAATTATACTACCATGGAAACAGATGTTATTTTGAAGTTTATAAACATGTTAAGAAATAACAGCATTAGTGAAATTTTGCCATTTTCTAAAGATAAGAGCTGTATAATAGAATCAGATTATAAACTGTCATAGGCATGACTTGTAATACTGATAAACTTTTAGACAATAGAATCTGCCTGAATGGCAGTAAGAGACATTTTGATCTAGAAGCTTATGCTCCAGACCACTCTACCACAAGCCTCCCTTGATCGGTTAACACACAAATCACTGCTGTGAAAAATAATCTTTTTTAAAATTTTTATTTATTTATTTATTTATTTATTTATTTTAATGTTTAGCTCACCTGAGCTAAAAGCTCAGATAAGCTATTGTGATGGTTCACCATCCGTCGTCTGTCGTGCTTTAACTTTTTACATTTTAATCTTCCCCTCCAAAAACCACTGGGCCAAATGTAATGAAACTGGTAACCTTCATGCCTGGGTAAAGCCCTTTCAGATTTGCACAAATGAAGGAGTTATGTCCCCTTGGGGCCCCATAAGGGGGAAAAGAGTGAAAAATTTTGAAAATCTTCTCCTCTGAATCTACAAGAGATATACCTTAGTAATTTCATTTATAACATCCTTAGGTCATCTTTTTTCAGATTTGCACAAATGGTAGGGATGGGGCTCAAAATGGGGAAATTGTAAGGCACTGAGTGGGGAAATTGCTAAAAATTACATACTTGTCACTATATCTTGAAAACTTTTAACTTTTTGTATAGGCATGTGTATGAGAATGTTGTAGATATTGACATGACGATCATTTTGATATATGGATCAAGGTTTTTAGGTTGAAAGGTCAAGGTCACAGCTGCAAAAGAAGTACTAGAAATTGGATAATTATCTTGAAAACTATTAACTTTTTTGTATAGGCATGTATATTAGAATATTGTAGGTATTGGGACAACGATCATTATGATATATGGTACAAGGTCATATGTTGAAAAGTCAAGGTCACAGCTGCAAAAGAAGACTTAAATTGCTAATTATCTTGAAAACTAATAACTTTTTGTAAAGGCATGTATATTAAAATATTTTAGATATTGCGACAACAATCATTTTGATATATGGTTCAAGGTCATATATTGAAAAGTCAAGGTCACAGCTGCAAAAAAAGATTGAAATTGCTAATTATCTTGAAAACTATTAACTTTTTGTATAGGCATGTATATTAAAATATTTTAGATATTGCGACAACAATCATTTTGATATATGGTTCAAGGTCATATATTGAAAGGTCAAGGTCACAGCTGCAAAAAAGATTGAAATTGTCCAATTATCTTGAAAACTATACTTTGTATAGGCATATTAGAATATTGTAGGTATTTACTTGATGATCATTTTGATATATGGTTCAAGGTTATATGTTCAAAGGTCAAGGCCATATCAACATAGGAATACTAAGATTATTAATTATCTTGAAAGCTATTAATTTTATGCATAGGCATGTATATTAGAATATTATAGGTATTGACATGACAGTCATATATGGTGTCATATATGGTTCAAGGTCATATATTTTCAAAGGTCAAGGACATAGCTGCATAAGTATACTGAAATTAATTAATGATTTGGAAATTATTCATTGCACCACAGTTACTTGATGCATATTATATAAGCTACTTATGAATGAAATGTGAGTGGTATATATTTCTGATTAAGTTTTGTGGGATTTCTTAACTTGAGAAAACTTTTAAAGTTTCTGTACGTAATATATTGTCTATTGCACTTTGCAAACAATATTGGACATATCTTCAGGTGAGCGTTAAGGCCCATGGTCCTCTTGTTTTTAATTTCAATTTTTTTTTTTTTTTTTAGATATATTTACTATTTCGGACATGGAAACTTGCAGTATTATGAAGTTGAAGAAGGCAGTGGGGAAGCAATTATGCCCAAAATGGCTGACAAGTAAGATTTTATTTTTATTATCAATTTCTTTACATTTTGTAAATGAGTGACTGTAGAGATTTTGGACAATGTACATGTAATTTGAATTAGGAATATCAAAATAATGAAATCTTAACAAAGTGTGCTTAAACCTTCATCTACGAGAGTGGGCTTGGAACCTAGACCACAAGAGAGATGTTTTTTGCAAGTGCACACTCTAGACCATTAGGGTCCAGCTTTAGTATATTTATTTATTGTTTTTTGGAAAAAATCATCTTGGCCTTATCAAAAATGTACTGTGATGTACGTATTATTTTTTACGAGGATAAACTTGTCAACAAAGGTTTTCAGTTTGAATGTAAAATTGGTCATTATGAGGGGACAGATAGATCAGGCAAGTTGCTCTAAAATTAAAATGGCCATTAATTGGCCATTGTATTGACCTTATTTCTGTTTCATTTTGCACTATGGAAGAAAGTGGGGATTCCGTTACCCAGGTGTTGATCCTGTATTGCATCCATCTAGACACACCCAATTATAATTTGTTTAAAGCTATTTTGGGGGAGGGGGGGGGGGGGCATTTTGAGCTATGTTTTCTTTTATAAGCCCTTATTTAATAAATTTTTGAGCTACATAATTTTGATGTATTGTATTTTTTATTTTTCAGAGTTGAGAAGATAGCAGAAAGAATATGGCAGGAACTGTTTGGTGTATTAAGAATAATCACTAGCTTTGTGATTTTATTTATTGTAGAACTGGTTAAATACCTTATTAAATATGTGTTTCAACCCTTAGTTTTAGGAGTGGCTGTGACCATTGGTGATTTTATGGTCAAGCCATTTCTGTCCATGACATTTAATGGCATAATCCAGCCAATATCAATATTTTTATGGAATTGTTTTGTTGCTTTAAGACACATGTTTGGACCAATTGGTGACATCTTAAGGAAAGTGCTAGAACAGTTTGCACTTTTGTTTCGTGCTTTTCGATTGGTTGAGATTAATTGGAAAACCAACACAGGATCTGAGTATCGTACTATTCAAACAGTGTAGTTGTTGTAGGATAACTACAACAGAACTCTTTAATTGTTATGCTTTCATCTTGATTTCATTTTTGTTTTATTAAATTTAGTTATTATTTTCAACATGTGCATTCAAAATTCAGCACAGTTCAAAAAGGTTTATCTGAAGGGACTGATTTGTTGAAATTCCATCAATTTTAAAAGGTAAATATTCCAGCGCATCCAAAAGATAAATCTGAAGATTCTGATTGGTTGAAAGTCAATCAATTTTTAAAAAAAAAGGTAATTATGAAGATAATGATTGGTTGGAATTTTATTATTTTTAAAAATTTAAATATGAAAATGCTGATTTGTTGGAATTTCACCACAGTTTGAAAAGGTTAATAAGAAAATGCAGATTGGTTTAAAATGTGAAGGGTAAATTTTGATTGATTGAAAACAAAGGTTAAAAAAAACGGACTAACCATAGATGAAAGGAAGAGTTTTTTATTCAGATTATTTCAAGAATCTGTTTGAATGTTTAAGATGACAGTTTAACTTACAAATGTAGGAAGTGTCACATAAAGTTATGTAATTTTAATATGATATATAATTATGAAATGCCATCGTATATATATATTTTATATACATATATATTCATCTAATAGTGCTGAATCTTGAGAAGAACTCAAATCTACAATTGATTTTTTCTTATAGGACTGTTTACATCATTCACTTAAGTAATAACTTCATTGACACATCATCAGTCATCAAAATATACATATTAGTATATATTAATAAACAATAGATGGTTTTTCCAAAATCTGCTTGTCTATTTTAAAATATAATTAACACATCAAAAAGTGTTTGCATCAATTGCAAGAATGATAATACTATTGTAAAAATATGTTAAATAAATAAACTAGGAAGACAATTATTTTATTTATATTCTATAAGATTGATTTATGGTAATTTTAGAATCAAAATCAATTACATGTTAATAAAATATCTATGCAAAGGCATGTAAGAAAGGTGCTAAATAGGAATTGAAGGAACGAAATTGTTGAAAACTATATTTAATAATACATGAATAATATGTATCAATATATAAAATATAATATTAAAAATTTTAACTTGTTAACTTGTAATTTAGATATTTAACATGGTCATTTATTGATGTGATAAATTTTTCATATACTGTATATGTAGAAATATTCACTGGTATAAATTTTCGTGGTTTTGGTATTGAAAGCATTTTCGCTGGTATAAATGTTCCCGGTCACGTGGTGCTTTAACACTAGCATCTGACAAGGATATAAAATTTCACGGTGGATTTATTTTCGCAGTTGATAAGCGATCGCAAAAATGGTGAACATTAATACACGGCGAATATTTCTATGTATACAGTATATATTTTTGGATACAAAACATTTACTTGTTTAATAAAGACATTATGATGTCAAAAGAAAAGATATGATTGGGCAATAGTATTTTATTCTCATAAGCCAGTGCATTGATTGGTTGTTACTTAATGTGATGTCATTTCACATGTGCATGTCATCACTCTTAAGCATCTTACAAAGATTAAATTTTTTAAAATTATTTTAAAAATAATTAATTTTGCAAATAATTTTTTATGAGAAAGGAAAAATCTAATTTGCCATGCATGTATCTCCTATGAAATTTATGAAAGGAGTTGAATTTCTTTAATTTATAACGAGTCCTTTTTCTATATTATAAAAATCTGTACTCGGTTTATGTATGTTGATAAACTTACACCAATTCTGAAGAAGTTCTTTGTGATACATGTATTTTATACCTTACAGGTATATTAACTGACAAAGTTTTATAACTGAACTCCTATCTTATCTGTCTGTACACATAATTCACCAAATGCCTTAATTGTTTTTGAATGCATTAGTTAATCAGTATTTAAATTTTAAAAGTAGAAGCAGCAACATTTTGTTTACTGCTTTAATGCTCAAGCAATTCATCTACAAGTAAAAAAGGTTGAAAACGCCGTCCTTTCATTACTGGTACATGTACTTATACTTTAGTTAGACTGAATTATTTTACTTAACTATAGCTCATTATTATTGATTGCAATATATAACTACTATACATGTTTAAATACTTCAGAATGCTTATATTTCTTCAATTGTTCATTAAGTTGTGATAATATTAAAAGTTTTTTTAAATAATTAATTTAATTGTATTTCAAATTTTTCAAGAATGTTGTCTTATAAATTTGAATGACAATAATGTGTGTGACATAATGTGATATTTTACAAAACAGATCATCTATCCTCAATGTTGTCGTGGTTATTTTTGTGTATTAATTCACACACACACACACACACACACACACACACACACACACTGCAATATTATTCCATGATATCCGATATTTTTGTTTATACATGTATGTTATTGTAACCTTAGTTTGCATTCAACCAATCATGTTAATCAGGTTAACAAATACTGTAGGAGATTTATTTTTCCAACATGTTTTTGAGTAAGTAATTTGTCATGAATGGACAGCTCCACAACATGTGATGAAATCCTATTTCTTTAATTTCTACTGTTATTATTATATTTTTTTTTTTTGTTAGCATTCAAACAGTTAATTTTAGGCTAATTAACCCTTTATGAGATTTACTTTCCTATAATTTCCGAGTTAGGCAATTTGTTATGAATAATTTTTTTTATTAATCAACACCACCACCTTTGGTGAAGGCCATTTACTAAAATTTCTTCTGTAATTTCATATTCAGGCTAACTAACACTTTACGAGATTTATTGTTTCAATAATGTTTTAGTTAAGGAATTTGTTATGAATATTTTTTATCATCAACACCACCACCTATGGTAAAAGCCATTTACTCAAAAATTTTCCGTTATTTTAATTTCAATTAGCAATGAAACGATCATATTCAGGCTAAATAACACTTCATGAGATTTACTTTTCCTATAATGTCCGAATTAGTACTTTATGAGATTTATTGTTTCATAATGGTTTAGTTAGCAATTTGTTATGAATATTATTTTTGAATAATCAGCACTACCACCTTTGGTGAAAGCCATAACAGAACTTTTACTTTGAATTAGATCTCAAAAAATGTTTGATTTTATCTTGCCATTTATAGTTAGTTAATCAAACATGACTTGAAACAACCCTTATTGTAGTTTGTACAATAGATTCCCCCCTTCTTTTTAAGTAACAGGATTTTTTTTCGAAGTGGGGGTTTAACTCTATTTACAATTTGAATTTGAGCTAATATCACATCTCAAATCCAACAAAAATACTGGATCAATAATTTTTTTAAACTAGATCTATTTATAATATAATGTCCATCTCCTATTCATTAATTCAAAAAAAAAAAAAAAATAGTTTTTGAAATAATTTTTTTTTTTTTAAATAATGTTAATTTTTAATTATTTATCAATATAAGGATAAAGATTGTTTTCTTACCACAGCATGTTTCAGAATGTTCTTGCCTGTTTTCAATTTAGTCTAGATGTACATGAACTTCAATTCAAAATTTATTATTATATATCTTATTTTTGTTCTTTTTTCTACATATCGTATAAAAGTTATCGTGAAAATCTGCAATATAATTTAGATTAACAGTTTTTTTTTACAAAAAACTTTTGTTGACACATTTTGATTTCTTTTCAACTCAATAATATTTTTTTTTAAAATTTTGTTTCAGCAATTCCATCCATATTGATACATTTCATTAGTTTTTTGTATTTTGTTTGGAATTCAATCTCAATTTATCATTTTATCATTATTATTTTTTTAAATTAAAAACAATTTTAATTTTTTTATTTGTTTATTAAAAAGTTATTGTTATATTGTTACATGAAGGAGGGATCTATTTTTATGTTGTTATCAGATAATATTAAGATTTGAATTAACATATCAATCTTATGTTCCCATTAGTTATGAGAAACAAATTTCCTAGAATAATGTTTCTGGGAAAACATCGAATTTATGCAATTTAATGAAAATATTTAGGTTTAAATTTAGGTTTAAATTGTTTCTTTGTAATGGAACCCGCCAGTGTACAGGTGATCAATACCTCTTAACGTTTGTGCGGAATGAAATGGATAACGATTACGTCAAATATTCCCGAACAAACGTCATTACGGGAAAACATCACTTTATGCAATTCTATTGCCGATAGAAATAATTGTCCCGCACAAACGCTATGAGGTATCACTGGTACTCTGGCGAATTCCATTCAGTGCTGTTAAATTTAAATACACTAAATAAAAACACTTATCTGGTAGTACATTGATCAAGTTATCTTACAAGTCTAAAATTTTAGTATAGAAGTTAAATAACTTTGTTTTAGAAAAATGAAAGGACTATGGATTTTACACCCTGCATAATTTGCCTAGCGATTATCTCGTTCCAAAATCAATTTTATTGCTTGCAATCTGATAACTTTTTAAACATATTGAAGACCTTATCAAAATTTATTTACTAAAGGACTCCTTTTTAATTAAAGGAAAGTAGAGAAAATTAAAAAAAAGAGTTTATTTTAATTATCTGTGATAATATAGGTTGTAAAGACTCCTTAATTAATCAAATATCTGGTTGTGACATGTTGTTGTATATACTATACAGTAGAGCCTGTCTAAAAAGAACACCTTTCTGTTTGAAAATTGTGTATGTATAATACAGGTAATCAGTTAACACGGTTGAAGCCATCAAATTTTAAATTTGTATGGATTGGACTTATGGAATTTAATGCTCCAGTCAAGAATCTTTCTTTTATCTAGGCAGGGAAATTGTGGAGGAAACATAAGTGCCTGTAAAAACACCCTTGAAATTAGGCAAACAAACTGAAAAAAACAAGGATCTGCCTAAATTGTGGTTAGAACCTAGATGCAGATAGGTGCTGTTATCCTTAAGCACGTGCTTAAGACCACTTGGTTACTAAGGCCCCACATGTGGTAAATGGTTAAGTTTAGACAGGAATTTGGATCATCTCGGAATTTTAAATAGATAGGTTCCTCTTTATATCTATATATATTTATTTATGTCCCGTATTTATTAATCTCGTTATATAGAAGTAGTTGTTTTATAATACCACTTAATATAAGTACTTTGTGCACAACAATAGTAAGTTGTGAAATGTGTATTTCCTATACATAAATTATATATCATTAAGCACTTTATTTATAAATAGTCATGAATTAGATTTTAAATATTTAACATTTATATTAAATTTGTTTTATACAAATTTGGTGTTATGTTTTTAATCGTTGTTACATTTTATTGTTAAAATCAGTTTAGCTGTGCAAGTATCAGCAACAAAAACTTTGAGGCAACTTAGCATTACATAACATGCATCGAATTCTTATCAAGACGTATTTGTGGTCAAAGTTTTTTTTTATTGCTCTAGCATTATCTTCTTGCATCTCTTTACAAAGTCTCATAGTGTAACCAAGACCTCTTGACAAGTAGCATCGAATAACATGCAATGGCATCTTATTAATATAGGCTCACAACTCTCTTGGACAATTTTGCATCATCTAACCATGATCTCTCAACAACTTAGCATCACACAACATGCACTAGTCTCTTTTCAAGTCAAATGTTCATTATTTCTTTGTCCTTGTGCCCTGAGCCGAACTTCACAACTTTCTAGAACAATTTTGAATCATACAATTGAAATCTTTGAAGAAATAGTTGCTATACCAATTAAAATTGAAGCTCCCAGATTTCTGCGACCATGCACTTTTGAAAGAGCATTCATGATTGCGAATGCCTTGTTACGCTGTGAAACCTTGAACTTCATATAATTCTTTTACAAAAAGACATTCCTTGAGGGGTCACTAAGTAGCCTTTAGCGCGCGCTTGAGGATCAAAGTACTTTTTACCGCTTAGATTTGTAATGTATTCCGCATAAGCAGATCCTGGTGTAAGAACATTTGTCAGTTCCAATGCCGAAGTTCGTTGATTTTCTATGGGCACTCCGCTTCGATATAAGTGAAATAATTTTGAGTGGGGCATAAAACATCATTCCTCAGCTCTAAATTTAACTCAAATTTCATTTCAAAATTTCTGATTTATTTCGTTTTTAGCTCACCTAACCGAAAGGTCATCAGAGCTTATGGCATGGCGCGGCAGTGTGTATGTGCGTGTGCTGTGCATGCATGCGTGGCATGTGTGCGTGCGTCGTTAACACCTATTTTCGACTTATCCTCCAAAACTGCTGGACAGATTTCATTGATACTTGGTCAGAAGCATATATGGGCCGGTGCAATTCAGATTTGTTCATGGCATTGCCATGGCTACCAAAACTAGGTCAAGATGACCTAGGGATCCAAAAATCTTAAAAAATCTTCCACTCTAAAACCGATGATGAGAGAAAAAAATCTGATGTGATATTTGGCTTCTCTAGGGTCTTAAGCCTATAGTTTGTTCATTTTGAAATTTGGTCGAAAAATGAATTACACGTTTTTGCGTTTAATTTTAAAAATTTCGTAAAATGGCTTAAAATTGTTATAACTTGACTATTTGAACAGATATTGACATGGGGTTTTTAGTTTTGACTTTTTCTTGAAATGACCTTTAAAATAGGGTCAAGGTCACAAATCAAGGTCATGACCTAATTTGTGATTTATGCAGTTTTAGGCAATTTTCTTGCAAATTTTAAGAGATATATGAATTCAAAACATTGTTAAAATGTTCCCCATGACAAAATTGAAAAAGGTACCAAGTTTTGTAACTATATGATAATCCATGTATTAGTTGTTGCCCCTGAAATTTTATTTTTGGCTTATGAATACTAAAATCGTGCAATAGCTTGAAAACTTTAAGCTTTTTGTATAGGCATGTATATTAGAATATTGTAGGTATTGATATGAAAATCATTTAGATATATGGTTCAAGGTCATATGTTGAAAGGTCAAGGTCATAGCTGCAAACATGTACAGAAATTGTGAATTATCTTGAAAACTGTTAACATTTGTATAGGCATGTATATTAGAATATTGTAGGTATTGCAACAATGATCATTTTAATATATGGTACAAGGTCATATGTTGAAAGGTCAAGGTCACAGCTGCAAAAGAAGACTTAAATTGCTAATTATCTTGAAAACTTATAATTTTTTGTATAGACATGTATATTAGAATATTGTAGGTATTGCGACAATGATCATTTTGATATATGGTACAAGGTCATATGTTGAAAGGTCAAGGTCACAGCTGCAAAAGAAGAGTGAAATTGCTAATTATCTTGAAAACTATTAACTTTTTGTATAGGAATATATATTAGAATATTGTAGGTATTGCGACAACAATCATTTTGATATATGGTACAAGGTCATATGTTGAAAGGTCAAGGTCACAGTTGCAAAAGAAGACTTAAATTGCTTATGATCTTGAAAACTATAAACATTTTGTACAAGCATGTTTGTTAGAATATTGTACGTATTGATATTAAGACCATTTTGATATAAGGTTCAAGTTCACATGTTCAAAGGTCAAAATCATGGCTGCATAACCATATGGTTAATGATTTGGAAATTATCTATTGTACTATAGTTAAATGGTGCATATGAGCTATTACAAATGAAATGTGACTAGACATTTCTGATTAATTATTGCAGGATTTTCCAAACTTGAGGAATTTTGTGAACTTTTTGTATTTAAGTTCTTTGTAAGTTTTTGGATATTTCCTCAGGTGAGCGTTAAGGCCCATGGGCCTCTTGTTTACTTTTTAAGGTATTTGAATTAGCAAAATGACTCTTCTATTGAATTTGTAAGAGTACTTTTGTCTCTGATATTTTATGATTTTTGACTGAGAGCTATTTATATTGGCGAATATTGTAAGCGAAGCTAAACAGTTTTTTGATTGTACAATGTATCTTTAAAGATCTAGAAAGAGAACATTACTTAAAAGATTTTTCATATGATATTCAATAGTGATTATTATTTCATGTTATGTTCAGATTCTATCAACTTGCTAATCAGGATGTACATTTCACTTGACAATCAATCTTTTGTTCTATTTCTTGTTGGGTTGTAAATTCCATTTTTCCCATATACCCATTGTGAGCTTACTATTTCTCGTCGGGTTGTACATATTTCATTTGGTCCTATACAACCAATATTAAAGTTATCGTACTACTTTTTGTCGGGTCGTTATTTTCATTTGGTCTTTTACAGCCAATGTTAGCGAACTACATCTTGTACATGTTGTACATTTCACTTTGTCCCATACAACCAGTGTCTTGAAGCGTTTCTATTTTGTCTGCTTTTATCATACAAAGATGTTTAAAAAAGTTTCGACCGATTAGATGAACATTTTCAAATCAAACTAGAGATAATAGGCTATTTAAGTTTTTAGCCCTGTGTTTGGTTCATAATCTAGTTTTAAGTATTCTCTTTCTTACTCATTCGTAAACCTTTTTGCAATTTCATTTAATGCAATAGTTCTAATACAAAACTTTAAACAAGAAATAAACTTAAACGTATTTTTATTATAAATAAATAATTACAAGGCACATTTAAATACAAAATATTAGTATTAGCAACCACAGTAACAAAATGCAATATTGCTTTATATACAGAAAAAAAGTATTTAGTCATCATAATATTGATTAAATAAATAACCACTAAAGATTATACACAATGCTGAAAACTGGAGCAATGGTCAACCCGTTTTAGTCTTGTGAAAACAAAAGGTTGGAATGTCCTTATTGTTGTCAAGAGATGTTAACGCTTTAATTAGAGTAATTTTTTGTCAAATAACGATACAACTAAAAAAAACGTTTACAATCAAATCCCTGGATTAAGTTATTACAATCCCAACGAGTTCAATGCCATAAATCGATCTTAATGCTCATAAAATGTTTTCTGTCCAATGCTTTAGTTCGGTCAATTTTTAGTGCGGAAAACGTGTTTGGAATCAGTAGTGTTATTGAAAATGTTTAATATTTCTATAAATTTAGGATTTTAAATTAAGGATGCTTTATAAGAACAAAATTGTTTGAGTTTTTAGTGATTTCAATTTTTTCAGCTTTTTAAAATATTTGTTTTCAATATACATAAATAAATTCAAAAGAACTTTCATTAGTGTAAATTTATGTTGAGAAATAAATGCTTGTTCTACCCCTTTTCAAAGCAAAAGTACATGTAGTTTTGATTTGCTACGAAGCATTTACGGCATACGGGTTTAAATGTTTCAAAAATGACGCGTGTATATAAATAAAAGCATATCCACGTGTTATAAAATAACAAATTTACCAAACAGCAAGTAAAATATTTCAAATAATTTTTTATCATAAAGTAATATATCAAAAACAGACTTGTATATAAAAATATCAATAACTGTGTCTTCTTACAGTTTTCAACTTTTCCCCCTTATGTGACCGAACTATATTTTGATTTATTAATTGGAAAATATACTATATGGTATAAATGTTTATGGTCAAAATATAAAATAGGAAAGCGAACCCCAGCAAAGAATTATAGAAGGTTACATACATTAATATTTGAGTCAAATTCAACATAATAATTTTAAAAGTTACAAAAATTCGTGTTAAAAGCTATAAAGTCTTATACACTTGCTCTGGATGTAGTCCGAAAATATTTTCTATAATAAAAAGTTTATTCATTAAAAATATTTTTCAAAGAACTGTTTACGGATAATATGTACACAACGGATTAATGTTTAGCCGTTTAAATAAGAAAATCATGATATTACTATATAACAATTACACGTGTTAATGAGTAATTACGACCCATATATTGTAACAATTCGAGAGGTAAGCTCCATCACCGTTTGGTAAAATAAATTGTGTGTGTGTGTGTGTGTGTGTGTGTGTGTGTGTGTTGTGTGTAGTGTGAGTGTGTACGCGTGTTAATGAATCCTAGGTTATAAAATAAATGAGAAACTTACAACCAAACCACTGGATATAATTTTGTAACAATTTTCCAGTCTTTAATTTGAAAATGACTGATTAATCATGATTGATCTCAATAAGCGAAATATTTTCCTACTTTCTTTGATTATTGCATCTATATTCCAGGGTGTTTGCATTTTTGCCGTTTCCATGGCCTTTTATTTTAGTTGTTTGTTTGGTTGGTTTTTCAAAGATCGTTTAAGACTGAATGTATTTCTACCCTTCTACTTAAGAAAGAAATTTATACTTACTTTAACTTTTGTATCAGTGACTCATTTCTTTAACAACAACAACAATAATAATAATAATAATAATAATAATAATAATAATTTGTTCAATTTTGAAACTGACCAATACAATGATTGGATTTGTGGTCTGTTTTATAGTATTTAAACTATTTAAACTATACTGTACTTCAATTTAACTGTTATTTTGTTTAATCTCAATATAACATATTCTTTAAGAAAATTCATAAAATGTTTTCAATGTGAAACAATTTATCTAATAAAACTTTTATCTATCTATCTATATATATATATATATATATATATATATATATATATATATATATATATATATATATATATATATATATATACAACACTCAAATTTATCTTTAAAGCAATTTTTCTGATGCTTTAAAATTCTGTTTGGCACTAACATGTAAACAACTACAAAAATTATTAATTAATAAACAACAATGTTTATAGATTTTAAAATATCTAATAACTTTGACAATATATAAATATAGATAACAGTATTATAATTTACATATTATATTAATTTGAGTTTGCCGTGGTAACACGTGACCGAATACCAACATAATCTCAAGCTCAGAATAGCGGCCAACATTAGTACTCTTTTTATCGTCAACCCCGCGACATACGGAGCTAGATGCTTGACGCTGTCCGGAGCTTCACATAAAGAAGGATATGGAAAACGTTCATGGCTCCAGTGTCCGGAATAGTATCTATGAAAAATCCGCAAACCTGCGTTATTCCATATCCAAAGGAAATATATGTTCCATTCAAAAAGTTATACGACTTCATGTGATAAGCTGCTGAACTCCATTTCTTTTTCATTTTTCTTAAATGTAACATTTACTCCCATAAATTCCATTCTTCTGAATCCTGGGATGAAGGTCAAGAAAAAGGCTATGATAGACAGAGCCAAGAACCATTCTGAAAACGATGACATCAGAAATGTCGCTCTAAGAGTATCCTGAAATTAAACAAACAAATAACTTCATCTTAAAAACGCATTGTAATTGCCATTTACATGGTGTTTCTGAATGTGCTATTTTAATTAAAAAAAAATCGAATAAATGAAATTTCATAAAGAAAATAAATAAATATCAAATAAATAAATAAATAAAACTGCATTCTAAAAAAATTGGATTGACAAACCATGGTTATTATAATATCACCTCGTACACTGGAAGATCCTTATTTAAACTTTATTTCTTTTACAACGATTTAGAAACAAGTTGTGCAACTTATATTAATCTAGCTCGTTGGCCCGAATTGTAGCGCGCGTGAGGTCTTATTGTGGGAGGAAAACCGGAGAACCCGGAGAAAAACCCACGTGCTCAAGCAGGTGCCCTCATACCTTATCACATACGACACTGGGAATCGAACCCCGGTCGCATTGGTGATAGACGGGAGCGCTAACCACTGCGCCACTTGAACACCCTGAAGATCCTTATTTAAGAAAGTTTGTCAGTTTACTTACCGAAGGTCGGTGGTTTTCTCCGGGCACTTCTGTTTTCTCCATTATCTTAGAATTGACTGTCTCAATGTAAGTGAATGAATCTTGAATGGGGCATAAACACTGTTACTCCACTCTACTTGTTAAGTTTTAAGATGCAATACTTCTTCATTTCCTGACACAATTTATTACTTTATGCACTAATGCTATAAATCAGTTAATCTCGATATACTCGTGTAAAAAATAAATTTAAATTAATATATCATAAAACATGTTTACAATAATTCTTCAAGATATGTCAGATTATTGTTTACTTAGCGCTTGATTACCCTTTAAAGGTAAAACAATCTGATATTTTGACGGCAACCGCATTTTGCCTTAAAGCTAAAATAGTGATAGAAACCAGGAAGTCATTTATAGTATCTATGTCCGTATATGGTATGTTTCATTCACTTGCTATAGAGATATGTCAATGAAATACTAGTATCCTTAAGTGGATACTTAATGGAAGAGTACAAAATCTCTGTAAGTCGGACACGACAGCAAGGATATCAAATAGTACACTAAATATGAATATATTAAATATGCGACATCTCCACATTATTCCTTTTCGCTTTGGTTTACATCCACACAGTTTCATTAATATTATATGTATAATGTTCTGTTTATTATAATGAAACAAGAGGCCCAATAATTTCTATTTTGTTTCTTGTATCAAAATAGAAATGGATTTCTGTGATTTTGCAATGGTCACAGGTCAACAAGCAAACTGATTAGTGCCTAGTGCCCTGTTGCCATATATGAAGTTTCAAGCTTTACAAACTTTGTAGGCATTTATACATTAATGCTGTTTCAAGGTATTAGACCTTTCGGTTCGTGATAAGAATGTTCTATTAAAGGTCACTGTGACCTTGAATGAAGGTCAAGGTCAACAACATTCACAATCTTGGTAATGCTCAGTGCTCTGATGCCATATATAGAGTTTCAAGCTTTAAGATCTTCTGAAAATGACAAGAAGATTTTTAAAGGTTTTGAATTTAGGCTCAATGTGACCTTAGATAAAGGTCAAGCTCAACAAGCCTTGAAAACTTGGTAGTACTTAGTGTTCTGATGCTATATATGAAGTTTTAAGCTTCTAGGCCTTTTTGTTAATGATGAGAAGTTTTTTCAATTTAGGTTACTTTGACCTTGAAAGAATGACAAGGTCAACTAGCTTCGCAAATATGGTAGGGCTTTATGCATTAATGCTATATGTGACGTTTCAACGTTCAAATTATTTTCTATTTAAGGTCAATGTGACCTTAAGTGAAGGTCAAGGTCAACAATCTTTGCAAAATTGATAGTGCTTGGAACTCTGATGCCATATATGAAGTTTCAAGCTTCTAGACCTTTCGAATCATAACAAAAAGATTTTTAAAGGATATTCTATGTATGGTCAATGTGACCTTGAATGAAGCTCAAGGATAACTGGCTTCGTAAAGTTCGTACGGTTTCATGCTTTAATGCTATATGTGCTGTTTCGATCTTCCAGGCCTTTTGGGTCATGACAAGATGATGTTTAAAGTTTTTGTCAACTTATGGACACTGTGACCTTGAATGACGGGCAAGTTATACAACTTCGCAAACTCGGTAGTGCTTAAAAGTGTGCTCTTAGCGACAATTTATTCGGTCGAAACTGGTGAATTAGTGATAAAAGATTTTATTATTTATTGATACTTACATATTTAGTTCCGTGTCCAGCTTTTTTCCTAAGTCTATATACAGCAATACATGTTGAAACTGATAACGATTAAAGACAAATAACATAGTCAAACAATATAAATCTGTGTGTTAATCATTCATGCTTACAGATACTAATCTAGAACGTCTATAGTTGCTATGTCTAAAATGTTTGCAACAACAAAATTTGTCTCTGATTTAAATATTTTGAAATTATATTAATGAAAATCAACAAATGTTGAAAAACCTTGCATGTGAATAAATATTTTGAAATTTAATAAATAAATAAATAAATAAATAATAAAAAGACATTTATACTGTTGGTTGAATGATGTTTTAGGTCAAATCAGCAATTGTTCAACTACTCTGACGAGAATTTTTTAAAATTAATTTTCATGTTCATAATGTAAATGAGTGTTCAAGTGTCTCTGACCTTCAAAACACTAGTACGCAATGTCACAGATAAACACTGACAGATCATCCAGTCAATTATACTGGTACCTAGTCAACTAATATTATATAAAGGCGTATGGCAAGTTGAAAAGTCATGAAAAGTACGTTCTCACTAACGGTCGACCGGGGTCACATACTAGTACAACTTGGGTTTCAAGGCAAAAGGATACATATGAAAAACAGCAGTGTTATTAGACTGCTTATACATAACTGACATATAAAGGTTTTCTTCTGTAATTTCGGTTCCGGTGTAAGGCCTCTATCTTCCTTTTTGTATGTTAGAAATGTCTGTATCCAACAACAAAACGCTCCCAATACAAAAGTCAGAAAGGCTCCAAAATAATGGGGAGCATCCATTATCTTTACCTTAAAAATAAATGAAGAAGTTTTTAGAGACATTAGAATTGGTTTCATGGCTAGACTCAGTAATAAATTATATATGACATAACATTATATGTACATTTCGCATTTTAATAATACCATTATTAACTAGTTCCTTAAAGAAATTTAAAACATAGCTTAGACATGCATGCACAGTTTCCGAGAACAGCAAATAAATAACGTCGCAAAAAAATTAAAAAGGTTATGTTTGCTAAAATATATATGACAAAACATCAAAATAAAAAAAAGTAAACACAATTATCATAAATCGTAATTTAAATAAGATGACACACCGAAATATTCCTCCAATGCGCTCGTTTTCCAATGTACCCATACTGATCACTGTACTGATAGTCTCTCAAGATTTTATATATAACTACGGGAGGGTATAAGGGCCAAATCTTTTTTTTTATACCTTTTCGTACTTTAATCTATTAAATTTACACTTTGAAGTGAAAAACTTTACACTATAAAGTGTAGATTCTTAAATTTAATATACACAATTTACACTTTAATCTGCAAAGATTGTGGTGTAAATTTGCATTCAAGTATGAAAAAGTTAAAAAAAAAATGTTCAATAAAATCTGACCGATACGTTTGCGTACATACCTGGAAACTGGCTACCATCAACAGTCCAAACGAGGCCAACAAATTTAAACCAAGTCCGGTTTTATTTAGATTGGTAAGACGTCTGTATAATACTGAATTATAGGTAGCAGGATTTGTGTCACGTATAGATTGGCGGTTTTTCTCAAGGCATAACTTGACGTACTGAAACCTCATTAATGCATTCATAGACACTAAAAAAGTAAAAATAATTTTCGATTATAAGAATAAAAATGTCATCGACAAAAGCCATCACAGAGTCGGAAAATTTTTTGAAAAAAATAATAATAAAATAAAATAAAATAATAAAAAAAATTCCTAAACACACGATCATTTATTTAATATTCTTTATACAGAAACAAATCGTTCGGGTGGAAATTGAACTAAAAAATAAAACGGTGCTTACTTTCGATCCATAACATTTTAAAAAATGTTATATGCATAGATTTTTGAAACTTTTTGAAAAGTTTAGTTATTTTCCCCATTAGGTCATATATTTTACATGGATTTTTTTAAATATATTTTTGAATGATTTTGTTTAAATATGGAGTTTTGTTTTCCAAATATGTATATGATGACCAATTATGATACTTTTATAAGATTTGGAACTGTGCTAGAGTAAAAAAAGTATCGTAATGACATTTTAAACTAAATTTCATTGGAAAAAAGACACTGACCTAATTACTGAATCCAATTCCCGATAAATTTCTCATTTTTATTCTGTTAAAAAAAATAACGAAAAACCCAAAAGGTTTGACTAAAACATTAATTGCTAATTCAACAGAAAATGACATCGACCACAAATGTCATTAACAAATGTCAGATTAAAAACATTTGACCAGTCCACCTACATCTCTCCCACGCTAAGACCACGCTATTACAATTAATACGCACTAACGACTGTTAGTACATAGCCAAAGGTCTTATTAAGTATATACAATACCATTACTACAAATAACACCTGTTAACCTCTGTAAACAATTTGTCTGGCGTATGGTTTTTGTTTAAATTTACTATGTATGAAATAGATTCATCTGTTAGTGTTAGGAAACGCCTTATCTGGTTTCTTAAAAAAGAGAAAACCGATAGACGGACACCAATTAAATGTTTACTCTTAGGATAATTTTGTTTATTAAGTAATTTTATACATACAATAGTTTATGTGATTAAAATAATAAAAACAGATAGATATTTAGTTTAATAGATACTTAATCTTGCGAAATGTGAGTGATAATATAAATTGTATACTGAATGTTGATGAATGTTATAGTGACATGTACCTAGTACAGGAATTTTCTTACACACACGTGTGACGGCTGAGTATGTGTAATTTTTTTATATAAAAAACTGCGTATTTTCCGATACAAACTGGTGAGGCGCTCCTTCCGACAACAGTTGATATCGCAAAATTCCGGGTTTTTTTTATAAGGAAATTGTTCTGAACCTACAGACAGCCTTCAATGTGTGCTATGGTCAGAAGAAATTTGGACTAACATGTACCCTACAATAATAGGTAAATAAAACAAGTTTGGAACAACGAAGACTAAGGCATAGTTACAAAATTGAATTCCTGATAAAAAAGTGGGCTGCAAAAACAAACAAAACTGTAACCAGGGGTGTAGTTAAATGGGCTCTCGTCACCTAAAGTGGTAAAGAAGCATCAGGAACGTAAATATGTAGGAACGTAGGACTTAGGCTGGTTTTTATTATAAAATCAAACATTTTAGACATCACTGGCCAGACACCAGTTACAATATTTATGTGCCCTGTCATTATAAATTATATTAACATTATAAATCTGGTGCCAACAGGGTCTTTGAACATTGTTATGAAAAAGCTGATTTGCCTCAAAATTTGGGTATTGGACACTTGAAACAAAATGAATGCAATTTTTTATCTGATCGAGTCACCATACTTACTCAGTAAAGCGGCAACACTGACAAACAATGAAAATATTCCTCTCTCTGGAACGTATATACCAGTGTTACTGTAATATAGGAAAAAGTCGAATGTCCGAAATAAAAATAATAATAATAATAATAATAATAATAATCGTCATCATCATCACTACCGAGAAGCAATATGATATGTTAAACAAAAAAGACGACGAAATTCCTAAACATAATAACAAATAAACTTCTAATATTAAGTACAGAAAGAGTCCTTGATGGCTTATTATTAAAAATACTTTTAAGCAGTCAAGATGTCATAATGACGGACTAGATGAGCACTTCCAATCAAACCGGGCATCATAAGCTTTTGGGAATTCTAAATTACGCATATTCAATGTCATAATGACAAACTAGTTGAACACTTACAATAAAACCAGACATTATAAGCTTTTTGAAATTCTAATTTTAGCGAGTGGTTTTGTTTTAGCAAATATTTTCAGCACAGAAGATGTCATAATGACGGACTAGATGGACAATTCCAATAAAACAGGACATCGTAAGCGTTTGGGAATTCTATATTTCGCGAGTGGTTTTGTAACAACAAAAAATGTCTAAATTGATGAAGCTTTTTCTAATTTTTTGACGTGAATAAAGACGATGTTCTATCCACATAGTTGCACTCTCGAACATAACAATCAGAGTGTGCAGACTGACAGCGTCTAAAAAGATCTGTGGTTTATTTATCAAGTTACTGGTTAAACTTACCTAATGTAGGGAAATACGGCATAAGTGTGGTTATGGGCAACTGCAACACCATACCTGAGAATAAAAAGAAAAGTACATTCATGGAGATTAATTATCGAAATCATTCATTACGCTACTATATCAAATACATATACTATGTCTAACAATTTAGTTAAAAAAACTAAAATCTGCCTTTATTGCATTCCCCAATCACTGGCAATTTTTTATTTTAAAATCTATTTTTAATACATGTAATTACAGCTAAAACAGTTCATAAAATATTATTCAAGGTCGATGGGTTTTTATTTATTTATTTATTTATTTATTATTTCCTTTTTTAAATGTTTTTAGAAATATTGAAATTCAACTGACAATAAATACAAGAAAATCAGAGATTTCAAAAGTGTTATAGAAACATTTTAACGAGCCGAGTTCATCTGCATACACTTCTTAAGCATATACTTTGTACGGAACTTCTATTTCCATAAGATATAACATTACATAACTTGTCCCGAAGTTATAACTAGATCTTGTGATATAAGTAGTTTCCATACAAACGCTAGCTGAGATGTATGTTTGATCATGAGCCAAGCTGTTTAAAGCTCCGTTGGCTTGAAGCTGCATTAAGTTTTTCAATTTTCTCAATTTTTTTTCATGATTTACTAAAAATATATTTTTAAAAAATAGATAACTTCTAATCACGATCCGTGAGATTCATTTTTTAAAATTTCATTCCTATTAGCTGTTAATAAACGGAATCCTTTAACGGGCTGGTCAATGTTTAACGATAATTATTATTTGCTTGAAGCATGCGCACGGATGTACGGGAAAAACAATTAATCGAAGCTGAAACCTGACAAATTTGCAGTAATTGTTATTTCTGTATTTATTCGAGCTTTTATCGTTGATTCAAATGTAAAATTGTTAATTAGGAACATCATAAATTAGATCAGGACCGTTTTAATTTTTTTCCTAGGAAAACTTTATGCAGTTTTAAGCAAACAGTTGCAAAATTGGAAAAATATAATTAAAACACACAGTATTTTTATAGATATAAATTTTAAACCTTCACCACTTTTTTCAAAAACAGCAATAGTATGTATAATTTTTTTTTTACAGAAATTGAAAACAGAAATATTGTCACATTCATGAGACTTAAATTTTCACTAACGAAGTAATTTAAATTACGAAGCTTGACACAAGTGGACCCTGATATCTAGGTGGACAACCTGAAATTAGTGAACGTTGTATGATGGTCAGCCAAACAAAGTCAGGCATTCTCTCCAAACCATGTGAAATTTTATCTGAATAGTTTTCAGTAATTTGTGAATAAGTTCGAGAGAAGAAAAGTAAAGATTTGTCAGTCTGTGTTAGAAGTACAGATGTGCATCCAGAAAAAAACAATTTTAGTTGAAATTAATTGTGGATGTTTGAAACAATATTTGAAATTATCAGTTTATATCAATTTTAGAATATTCTACTTACGGTATTACAAATCCAATGACCGTCCAGACACACGTGGTGACCGGAAGTATAAACAGACTCTTACTTAACAGTCTACCGAACCTCTGACACATTTTAATCAAATTTTTTTTACTATCTCACTCTGCTGAACAAACTCACGCTATCTGTAAATACAAAAAAAAAGACGTTGTACCTTCAACATATGCACCGCCTCGGTGCTTCAGTGGTAGAGCATCCGCACACAGAACGGGAGGTCTTGGGCTCGGATCCCGGTCGGGTCTTTTATATGGTTTTTAAATTTGTGCAACTTATCCCTCGCCTTGCGCTCGACGTTAAAAGGACATAGTTTTGACTGGTTCACTCGGTACCAGTACTGTGACAAGGAATCTAGAGATAGCGATATACTGACTCGGTGAGCTAGCACCTTAACACAAAGTCGCTCTGAGTGCGCTAATACAGGGTAGAAAAAAGTACTCAGTCGCACATTTCTCGATACATAATCGAACTTCTACGATGATAAATCCATCGATATTAACGAAATGCTCATTTCTCGATACATGATCAAACTTCGATGATAAATCCATCGATATTAACGAAATGCTCATTTCTCAATACATGATCAACTTGACTTCGATGATAAATCCATCGATATTAACGAAATGTTTTTATGGCGAATGGCTGCTGCAAAATGCTGACCGGACGTTTTACAACATTGCAACCAACAAAACATTTATATAATATTAGCACACACATCCGTCATAAAACATTTTTTAATGTATTATCCGATAAAATTTTTAAAAAAATTCTGTGACACATTTATATAATAAACTATCATGAATTACATGTACATCATTAGCTGGAGATGTGTGTGAGGTCGGTAAAGTTAGCTACTATAGTAGCCAGTTACTTGTGGAGGAAAGTTAGTAACTAGTAGCCAGTTACTTGTGGAGGAAAAATTCGCTACTAGTAACCAACTACTTGAAGGATTAAAGATAAATACTAGCAATTATTTGTAGTTGGCTTTTATTTACTTGTTTACTTACAGAAACAAATAAATGTTTACCGTGTGTAATTTGGTATTGATCACAGCTTTCGCAGATGTGAATGAATATTGAATATCTTTGAAATAAATAGCCAGCTACTCGCACTGAATGTGTCAATATTCTGTTTTAACTACATATTCTATATAGTTTAATTTTCATGGTTGTCAGATTCTGTACCTAGATAAGTTTAATTTACTCAGCGGACAGGTATAGTATATCGTTGTCCTAAAGTAAATAAACAGGCACGGAAGATGCAGCATAAAATTCAAGGTCGTATGCATTCAAACAACTCACTAAAAATCGATGTTTAATAGTTGTCTGACCAACGTCCTGCCTGTGAGTTACTCTATAAAGGAAGCCCGTGATGGGATTGTTGATTCCTATGATAAGCCGTATATATCTGATTCAACAATAAAACTACGTGTTATTTAAATACATATAATTAATTATGTACAAACAGTATTTTATAAAGGGATGGTTTTAACCTAGTTAAAACACGGCTATTTGTATCATATACAACGAAGCATCTTACTTACCTGTTTCATGAATCTGTCTCAATTTGAAGATTTCCTGGAATAAAGCTTATGTTGTAGAAATTCCCGAGTCCTTCCCATGACTCACAAGTAACAAGTGAATCTATATTTAGCTCAGTTGGGATTTTCTAGTTGGCAGATGCGCGTATTTTTACAATTGTGATGAGGATGTTACAAGCGCTTTAAATCCTGTATATATAATATATACGTTTCGCTAGTTGGGTTGTATATATGCATAGAAATAAGGCCATGATTTTCTGTACAGTGTGTCAGTATAATAATAACTTTTATTGATTTTTCACCGTAGTCATAGGCGGACATTAATTACTATACTATAGCATTTCTTTGTTAACAGGTCATGTTCAGGGGATTACGCTTAGTGTAAAAATAACTCGATGACCAACAATAGGAGAAATAGAGAAATAGAGTCCGTTATAAAAAAAAAACTTAATGGCTGATAAGGAACTGAAGAATTTGAAGTGCAAATCATTTAACTACTCCCCCATATTGTTTATTATGATTAATTTCAAATAGTAATAAAAGAACTATATATATATATATATATATATATATATATATATATATATATATATATAGAGAGAGAGAGAGAGAGAGAGAGAGAGAGAGAGAGAGAGAGAGAGAGAGAGAGAGAGAGTATTGTTTACGCCCCAATCAAGATCTTTTTCAATCGTATTGAGACGGTCAGTTGTAGATGGTAGAGGAAACCGAAGTAACCACTAGGATCTGTCCCAGTCGGTTCGAATTTAATCGGTGTGTGTGTGTGTGTGTGTGTGTGTGTGTGTGTGTGAGAGAGAGAGAGAGAGAGAGAGAGAGAGAACTCACGTGATATTCGCCAATCGTTTACCTAGTATATTAACTAGAAAATGCAAAATGTGCAGGTAGACATCAGTCCACATAAACCTGTCCCCGGAAGGTAAATTCTTTCTACTTACTATAAATCTTATACTAGTTATAACGCACCATGTTTACTGCCGCTCACAACTTAAGACGATTAGAAAATATATTTTTTTAAAAAAAACTTTTATTATCCACTCCATCAAACTTTTATGATATTTACTACAGTCTAATGAATACCTTTTGTCAATTTGAATTATGTATTGTCCAAGCATATGATACACTTCAGGAATTGATATGGAAGACAGATAGTCGCCCATTGAAAACACGAGACTCTTGTCGGAAGAGGCGGTGCCCCATTTGCTTTGAACTGATAAAATTAGTGGAACCTTTTAAATTTCAGTGAAAATATTCTTACCTTACGAACGGCTGTGTGTACGGTCAGAACAATCTGTATATAAAAATCCGGGATTTTTTATACCAAACTGGTGTCATTTCGCTTTGAACCAAAAAAAAAATAAAAATAAATAAATAAATAAATAAATAGTGGAACCGTTTCAATTTAAGTGAAAATATTTGGACCCTATACACAGCCGCTAGTCATAAATTGTTAGGGTCAGAAGAAATTCGGACTGAAAGCCGGTCTGATTAAAAATTTTGGACAAAAATTGCAAAGGCATACGTTGAACGTCTTTTGTTAATGAATTATTTATCCTGTAAATAGCTACATGAGTTGTTTCTCTTTAACAAACTATGACAGGTGCCCTTGCCATTAGTGTGAACTTCTCAAAAATAATGAAGTTGCTTTTAATATACAATTCAATTGCTATACCAAGTAGATAAAATATGGTCCGACCTGAGGCACCAAAGATGAGCGTCATTTATTTATTTATTTATCTATTCATTTATTTATTTATTTATTTATTTTGGTATATTAAAAAAAATTAAAGATTTAAAAGATAATTATGGTTAGTGAAATTCTTTCAGTTCAAAACTTTAAATTTAAACTACAGTCATGCTCATTAAAATATTTGAGAATTGTATTTTACCATAATCAATAGAAAATTGATAGTAAGGAAATTACTTGTAATTCAGAAAATATGCCTCACAGGTCTAGATTCAAGGTGCGTTAAATAAAGACTTTTTTATCTGAATGTATACTAAAGCCAATAATTTTAAACACATTTAAAAATATTAGACCAACATGTATTGAATATTTTTGGTAAGTAATCAAGGACCTACTTATTTGTCAGGGCTTTATTCAATAGATTTAAACGCTTAAATGTGATACAACATTTCTCATTTATACATGACGAGACTGGTAGGTTCCGTGTTTGAACCGCGGCCGGTTATACATTAGACTTTCAACCTTATGATAATTCTACCTTACCTGGCGCTCGAGTATAGAGTAAAGACTGATTTTCCCGGTTCTAGGGATATACTAAGTGATAAATAACCATGATCCGGTCGGGAATACCTGATAAATTGACGATGCAACGTTAAACAACACTACAGCCATCCAATCAACCTTGACTAAATGCATCCCAGTCAAGAATATTCCACTTACATCGAGATGTCACCAACTATAGGTGAAGTGGCAACAATTTTTTAACCTTTGCAGTGTGCTTAGGACAATGTGCAGGGGGGTCTTTAACGTGCCAACCCTTCCGTATCACGGGACATCAGTTTTGAAGGTCTCGTCCAAAAGACCGCGTGAATTTCATTCATAGATGTCGAGTGCTTAGCGAAAGAACCTCACTACCAATTTTCATTTCTTGGTCAGACCCGGCCGGGTTCGAACCCCAAGCTCCAACATACGAAGCAACTTTTGATAGGATAATGGGTATAACGTCTTAGATTATAGATTATTCTAACTGAAGAAAATTTTATATTAATGAAATTTAAAAAAAAAATCCCAAACTGCCTAACAGCGACTTACAGAGCCAAGTGCCGTGACCAGTATTCGAACCTTGGTTGTCGCGGCCAGAACTCGAAGTCCTAATCACTAGACGATCTTGGACATTTAATAAGTATTTCATAATAATGGTAAAATATCGCAATCCTGTGTCTTTGTAACAAAAATGTCCAGAAGAGTGTTATTGGAAAACCGTAATTATCAAGGTAAGAATTTTAAAAAATGATTAAATCAATCGATTTTAACCGGAGGTCACAAAAGAGGCTAACACGGTAATAATTTTCAATTCTTTAAATAATGCAATTTCCAAAAAAATATTATGAACTAAATACCTCCCTTTGGTCCCCACATGTATTTATGCTTGCTATAAAGAACAGTTGCTGTGATTTAAGTACACTCGATATATTTTAACTTCCCTGTTCGAATGAGAAGAGTTCCAAATTCTCCATAACGATACCGGTGTTTAATTGTCATGTGCAGAATTTTGAATATTTCTCTTTGTAAAAATTCAAAATTCTGCACATGACACTGGACAATATAATTATTCAAGCTTTATTAGTTTAATCAATGATTCATACAAGTTTTGAAATAAATAAATAATAAATAATAATAATAATAATAATAATAATAATTTGATGATATTCTATTTACATTGTACTTTTGATATTTTTACAATTTATTTTTCACAGCATATTAAAAATTTTTGCAGAAGTAATTTTTTTGAATTAGCAATTGATTAAGCTTCGAATGACTAGCTCCTAAAGTGTTTACAGAATTGCTTATAGGAAATTAACGTATGTTAACAGACTGATGTATTTCAGTTGTTGTTATTTGAAATTACGCAACATTTATTTTTTAACGATCAATTTATTAAACTACTTAAGATTCAAACTGATCCCTAGTGTTTTCAGAACTGCTTATCGGAAATTAATGTATGTTTACAAATTAATGATTTTCAAATTTTTAAATTTAATTATTGATTCGATTTTTTTACGGTTTTCTCATATAATAGCTATTTGAAAAAAAAAATAATAATCATTTGATTCAAATATGTCTTCTGAAAGCGTGTAACATGTCATTTCATTTCAAAAATAAATAAATAAATAAAAATTTTAAAAAATTTAAAAAATCACAAAGGCTAACTATAATATTAATCTGATCATTTTTGTTCATGAAATTAATAGAATAGTTCCTAAAACATTCCCTAACGGATTTTTACCAGTTTATAAGATGCAACAACAAAATAAAGCACAATCTTTCTATAGTCATATTGTTTTGCAGACTTCAAAGTTGCAAAGGTAGGTCTTGTGGCTTGTACAAATAGTTTACACCTGGCCATGTTAGTGTCTCTTTGTTTCTACTCCTGTTTGTTTGAAATAGTCTTTTATCTATTAATTCAGCTTGGTCATATTGTTTTACAGACTTCAAAGTTGCAAAGGTAGGTCTTGTGGCTTGTACAAATAGTTTACACCTGGCCATGTTAGTGTCTCGTTGTTTCTACTCCTGTTTGTTTGAAATGGTCTTTTATCTATTAATTCAGCTTGGTTTTTTAATTTGTTGTTCTGACTTGGCTTAACATTTCTTTTTTTTCTGGCACGGACTTTAGAACTGTTGTTCTTGTATGGTTTATACCTGTTGCTGTGGTATGGTCTTAACACTTGTTGTTTTCGGCGTCATGGTTTTTACATCTGCTGTTTTGGCATGGCCTTTACCTCTGTTGTTGTCGCGTGCTTTATTCATGTTATTGAGATATGGTTTTTAACACTTGTTGTTTCTGCGTGGTCTTAAAGGATATTATATCTCACAGATTGTTTTGGACTGGTCTTTACATCTTAAAGAGCGGCGAGGTCTTTATACCTGCTGTTTTGGCGTGGTCTTTTCCCCCCTTGGTTACGCGCGGTATTTTCACCTGCTGTTGTGGCATAACTTTATACTTGTTGTTATGGCGCGGTCATGCCATTTTTTGTTGAGGCAAGGTCTTTAAACCTGCTGTTTTGGCTTGGTCTTTTCACCCCTTGGTTACGCGTGGTATCTTCATCTGTTGTTGTGGCATATCTTTATACTTGTTGTTATGGCGCAGTCATGACATTTTATATTGAGGCGTGGTCTTTAAACCTGCTGTTTTGGCGTGGTCTTTTTTACCCCTTGGTTACGCGTGGTATCTTCATCTGTTGTTGTGGCATATTTTTATACTTGTTATCATGGCGCAGACATGACATTTTATATTGAGGCGTGGTCTTTAAACCTGCTGTTTTGGCGTGGTCTTTTTTACCCCTTGGTTACGCGTGGTATCTTCACCTGCTGTTTTAGCATATCTTTATACTTGTTGTTATGGCGCGGTTATGTTATTTTTTGTTGAGGCGTGGTTTTAATACCTGCTGTTTTGAAGCCCTTTTTTTTACTTTTGGTTTCGGCTCTGTTTTACACCTGTCGCTATACCGTTGTTATTACATCTGTAATTGCAATGGCTCCTTTACATTTGTTTTTGAGTGGTCTTTTACATTTTCTTTCGGCGCGGTCTTCACATCTGTTGTTGAGTCGTGATTCTTACATCATCTGAGGTTGCGATATGCTCTCTACAACTGTTGTAGTGAAACGGTCTTTTCATCTGCTGTTGTTGTGTGGTTGTTTCTACATGACCTTAATTTATCCAATTGTAGTCAATATAAACCTTAGGTCTAATCCACGCTGTGTTCAGTGAATAAAATTCATCACAATATTGATGATATGTATGAAATCTATGAAGCCGTATATTTGACGTACCATAGTTTCATTTCTTCTCAAGTGCGACTTTGTACGTGACGGGTGTAGCTAGCTGGACAGAAGGCGCTTACCCTTCCGGAGTACCCGGCCTCATTCACTTCCTTGATCGAAGTAAACGTATATAACTAAAATGGCCAATTTTCAAAGATTTTCTTTTCTTTTCTTTCTGTCTTTCTTCTTCTTCTTCTATGGAAAGAAAAACTATAAATAACGTATTTATAGTACGAAAACATGTTGTTTAAATGCGCGGAGGCCCAAAACACAAAGCAATCTTAAAGTAAGGCACTCAGTGTAATTTGAAACTGCTGAAGCCCATTTAAAATTTAAGTGTTATTCGTGATGTTACATCAACACAAACACTTATAGATTTAATTATGGTATTGATTTTAGATAATGTTAAAGCTATGAAGATTTATTTACAGGTTTTGTTATCGTGATAATCAAAAAAAAAAAAAAAAAAAAAAAAAAAAAAAAAAAAAAAAAAAAAAAAAATTAAAAATTAAAAAACCAAGATATAAGTTAATTGTCCTCATATTAAACATGGCCAACAAGTACATATTTTAACTGTTATTTTACAGCTATTGGGTAAAGTAAAGCAAAGAAACTAAGTGGTTTTAAAAAATGCCGTGTTAGTGTTTACAATCTGATGTGTTGCTATTGCCATGGTTTTACAGGCGCACCACGTGATTATTATCCCAAGACGTTTGTGTTTGACGCTTAAATTAACATTTTCCTCGAAAATTATCGGAATGGCGTCTTGTAAGCTCAAGCAAATTTATATCTAATGTCCATTATTGTCACACACACATACATGTAAATGGCATCATTTTGATTTTTTAAGAATCAAATGCAAAATATAATTTTAGAGAATCCCAAATGTTTATATTTATATTCAGTTGTCAAAAATGAAATTTTGAGTGCTATAACCTTCTCTGCTATACAAAGAAAATAATCTTTACAATCTAGCTTGTATTATTTTGTTTGCTTTGAAGTTTGTTCTTTCACATTCCGTATCTTAAGGACAGCACACAAAGGCATTTAATTGCCCTAAGTGTTATGAAATGAAATCTTTAAGATTCTCATCCAGAGCCAACAGAATATTTCTCCTGTTTCAAATGGTTGTCCTAAATTTTGAAATTTACCTAAAACTAAGGTTTGTTCCCTCATGCAAAGCATTCCTTAGCTGGATTTGGATTTAAATAATTTTGGAACTTTAGATTCATAAATTTTCAACTTTCTGGCTTATTTTTTTTAACTTTTCGGTTTTAATGTTACTGATGAGGAATGAATTTCCGAAATGTGCACATTTGTGTTATATATTTTATATCTTTGATTCCTTGTTGCATTGTTTTCTTTTCTCTTGCTTGTTTCGTCCTTAATAAAATTTTGTCATTTACTGTTTGGTTAATTATCTACATATTGAATATAAAACTATAATTTGTAAAACAAAGAAAATAATTAGAGGTTCGAAGTCGTGCCGACCCAAACCAACCTGCTCTGACAAAATACTTAAGAAAGATCCATGATATCCATGGTAACCTTTCAAAGACAGAAAATTTAGTCGGTTTTATTTCAATCATTTGTGTCAAAAATCTAATTGTAAAGTAAACGTGATTCAGCTGCAGATATTTGTATTCCATTTTAAAACAATAATCTCAGTTGCTTGTTACGTCTAAGTAAAGCGTTGTACACCAAAATCTAGATTCATTGCAACAATTTGCTCGATCAAATTTTGTCGTTATTAAGCCATTAAAGGGGGTTTGGAAGTAATTCGATGGAGACCTTGAAGTTTTATTTATTTATTAGGTCCTTAGATTCAACTGAATATGTGACCATAAAACAACTATATACATATACAAACATAAAACAGTATTGTTATAAACTTTCATAACTATGATATTTTTAAAAAATAAAATACAAGTCAAAACTAAGAGTCCTCTGTCCTCAGTTCTAAAGACTGTTTTATAAAGGAACCTACTATTTTAACTTGGTTGGGTGTTGATCGGTTTAGTAGAGTAATGATTTTGTTTATATCAGAGTAATGTATAAATTCAGCATTTTCTATAATGAAAGATTCAATTAATTTGTTTCTTGGTATAATATTAAGTTTACAATGAAGGAAAAAATGGATCTCATCTTCTAGAATATTACAATATTTACAAAGTCTTCTTCTCTGGGAGTTTTCTTGTATCGTCCAATTTCAATTTCTAGGGTGTGATCACTAATTCTAAATTTTGTTAAAAGTCTACGAAATTCAAAATTTGGAAAAGATAAATAAAATTCTTTATTTAAATGTTTCTTTAAGTTTTGGTATAATTGTAATTTGTTATTATGATTTAAGTTTTCAATTTTATTCTTGAGTAATTGTTCATATTTAAAAAAAAATAAATAAGAAATTAATTCAGGGACTTTATAATACTGTTGTACCATTACAGTAGAACAGCTGGAAGAGTGCTCGTCACGAATGTGGGTAGTCGGGGCTCTAACCTTAGTCGAGCCTGGCCAAGAATTAAAGGTATTGACTGTTCAATCGCTAAGACTTTGGATTTTCAAAACAAAACTCACGAGGTCTTCCGAAAAGACTGATATCCTATGTTACGGTAGGCATGACATGCTAGAAAAAGCCTTACTACATATCGCACTGGAAAAAAGGTAATAAATTCTTAAATTTTAACCTGAAGCTGGTGGCGTTTCAATATAAGTAAAATACTGTTGACTAAAACGCTAAACTTAAAGCTGCATTAAGTTTTTCAATTCTCTGATTTTTTTTTTTTTTTTTTTTTTTTTTTTTTTTTTTTTTTTTTTTTTTTTTTTTTTTTGATTTTCTAAAAATATATTTTTTTTAAAAATAGATATCCTCTAACCACGATCTGTGAGATTCATTTTCTAGAATTTCATTTCTTTTAGCTGTAAATAAACGGAATCCTCTGACAGGTTTGTCAATGTTTAACGATGGTAATAATGAGCTTGGAGCATGTGCACGACTGTAAGGAAAAACCCATGAATCGAAGGTGAAACCTGACAAATGGCATTAATTGTCCTTAATTAATATCCAGACGTATTTGAAATGGTGTTATGTATCCCTTACTAAGTCACATATGACAAAATCAACGAAGTTCTGTGTTTAATTTATCGTATTTCACCGTTTTTAAAGTTGTGTTTCAATGACCCGGGTTTTGATGACGTAACCATGTTCTAATATTAGATCCCAAATGCTGCATCTCGCTGGGTAATTACTGTAATTTCTGTATTTATTCGAGCTTTTATCGTTAAACCAAATGTAACATTGTTCATTAGGAACATCATTGATTAGATTAGCACCGTTTTAATTTTTTCTTTGGAAAACTTAATGCAGCTTTAAACCAACTAACCAACCAATCTATCTATCTATCTATCTATCTATCTATCTATCTATCTATCTATTAATCCATCCATCCATCAAACAATCACAATATTTAAGCAATGGTGGATGAAGAAACATTATCGAACATTATAACGAGGTTAATCTTTACATGAACAAAATGATAAAACTAAAAAACAAAATAAAACAATATTTTTGACTTTAATAAGCCTTATGACAAGGACAATGTCAGAACATTACAATAAAAATATTATATATCACTGTATTTAAAACTTAACAACATTATTCGTATACGTCAGTTTAACTGTAACAATTGATAGATAGTTAGCCATTTGTTTTATTGATCTATGACAAAAGGGGTTCACAAACATCACGTGACTGCGCAAAAAGACAGTTCTAAACAGTGTGATATTACTTATTAAACGAAGAAATTATTTTTTAAAAAAGATAAACATTCAAATTTCCGTTTTCGTTAGATTGAAATCGCCGTGAATTTTGATTTAATGCAAAACTATAATTTATAAAGCTTCCATTAAAAGCCTTTATTTGTTTTTACAATAATCATAAAGCCTAATGAGAGCATCAAGCGTACATCAGAGCATGATTGTCTGACTCAATTTGAACTTAACTCTAAAATGACTTGTCCAAACTTTAATAACAAATGAACATTTTGTCCAAATCACTACAATATTTAGATAATTGACAGTTCGTATATATACGTCTGTCTAAAAGGTGTAACCCCGTTATCCATGCTTCACTTTTTCTCTTCATGGACGATTTAAAATATTTCCGGTTCTTCTGTTTCTTGACGTATTGAATCATACGAAATACAACCCGGCTGTCATTGGTTGTTGCTAACAGACTTTTTTCTTTAACATTATTATTACTGATAGCTGTATTGACACACAATGACTATAATTATCTGCTTTTTGTTGAGTAAAGCCAAATTTTTATCTATCCCAGAATTCCTTTTGGTACCATGGGCAATGTTATCTGATTTCACGATTCAATAAAACAGTTGTGATGGTAACACTGACGGACAAATGCACTTAAGTCAAAAGTTGTTTTTTTTTCTAATCCCAACACTGCCTCATTCTTGTACAAACAGACTGTAAATAAAATCAAAATATAAGTAAAATTGAGTTTATTTTTAACTGTAATAAAATAAACAAATTAAAAAAACACGTTGTTAATAATAGCTCACGGAATCAAGAACATATCATAACAATAAATAAATAAATAAACTAAAATACATAACCAAAAGACAAGATAAACATCGCGTATTTCCACATAACGTTTGTGCGAACGACCATTTCCAAATAATATGGCGTATCTTAACGTCACATTTTCCTGCAATGATGTCATTTTTGTCACATTTGTCGTACCACGCAAATGTAAAAGGAGAAGTACCATGTTGTACGTTTACAAACCATATCTAAACCACCTGTTACATGTGGCCTTAGAGTACATGTATTGTTCAATCAGCAATTGATTTTAAACAAGAGGCACAATAAGGGTAGTATCGCTTAGACTAACCCTTGTTTTCATTTGAATATATTTTAGTTATGCCAGACACAATTTAAAAAAAGAAACCAACCAAACTTTTTTCACATTGAACAAAATTCAATTTGGCAAAGTTGAACATTGTAAAATTTCGTTTTGCTTACCTCAGGATAATCTTAAACAAATTGGATTCTTTCTGCCTACTGAATTTAGAGGGGATTTTGTTTAAAAAGGGGGGGGGGCAAGGCTAAAATAAACCCTATTCACATAATCTATTAAACGCAAAGAAACATTTCTCAAGTAATTTTGTAACATATGTTAAATGGCTATAAATCTAATTTCTATAATATTACAACTAAATCGGTCCATAATTTAATCTGAAACAACTTTTTTCTATTAATTAATAAATTTGACTATCTTGGATTTCGGACAGCTATAACAGACTCAATTTAAATCTAAATCAACCAATTTCGAGTTTGTTTCTTTTCGGCCTCGAGGCTTCATACGGGAAGATTTTCATAAAACTGGTTTGAACTAACACTTAATTTCCATAATCGGGAAAATGAGGGCAAAGAAAAATGTCACATATGTTAATTATATGACTATACATCTTATTCCAACAAATCAAAATTATACTAAAATGGTTCGTAAATGAACCTGTAATAACTTCTTTTTCTGGTTTTCCTAATATAAAGTAATTAATAAGCGGTAAACGGTCAATCGTCCATTTTGGATCGAAAATTTTAATCTACATCAACCTAGGAACTTTTCATCAAATTTATTTCAATTCGGCCCAGTAGTTAAAGAGAAGAAGATTGAAGTTTAAAGACGTACTGTCATGTACCACTTTATGAATTCTTTTATATAATTCAAAATTTGTATATGACAGTACAAACGCTTTGCCTTACAAGTAAGAACATGTTGAATGCATATACATCTACATTCTTTATACCAAATTTGAACGAAATCAGTCCGTTAATCGGGCAACATGTATTTTTGCCATGTATAGTAATGGTAACCATCTTAAAATTTGGATGGCTATGAAGAACACCATTTTTAATCTTTATTAACCAATGGACTTTCGTTTTAAACTTTTTTTTTTTAATTTTTTATTTTTTTTATTTTTGTTTTTTTTTGTTTTTTTATTATTATTATTATTTTAGTTCCAGAAAAGATTTTTAAAGTACTGACTTATAATATCACCTCATTTAAAAATTACTGAACTTAAGAAGCTGGATGAAGCTACGATCAACGATAACCAAACGAACAAACAATTGTACATCGCTAAAGCAATGTTAATTAACGCGCTTTTATATTTGTCACAGGTAGCAAGTCTTGCTTTCATTTTTGCAACCTTTGCAAAACTTTATATTAGATGTTTAAAATCTTAACAATAAACTTAATCCATTAATTTTTATTTGTTGCATACACAATTAAACCATCAAGAAGATTATCGGGGTTTTAATTACTGCGAAGCTTGATGACATCGTGGTTGTGTGATGTGAACATTACTCAAAACAACCGGAAGCTTAGGGTGATTAAAGTACACAAATTCCGATTTCTTAAATAGATATATGTTGGAATATATATGACATATGATAGAACGATGGTACAATTACGAGAAGTGACTTCCGATAGGAGTGTACGAGTTCTTTTTTGCCGTTTTTTAACGTAGTTTATCTCGAACTACGGGTAAGTCGAACTTTTTTGCATTTCCCCGTGGAGTTCGAGTTAACGAGATTCAACCGTATTTAATTCCACTACATTAAACATATCCTGATTTCTGTGCAACTGGCCCTTCTTTGTATAATGCAAAAAAAAAAAAAAAAAAAACAAAAACAAAAACAAAAAAAAACAAAAAAAAAAAACAAAAAAAAAACAACAAAAAAAACAAAAAAAACAAAACAAAACAAAACAAAAAAAAGACCAAAAAGACTTTACATTTATCGAAACAGGTCGCATAGCTGAATGGAGAATTGAAGCTTATTTTATTTCCCCTTCATCAATCCGTTGAGCGTGAGGTGAAATATTGTGGAATATCACCATTTTTGTATACCTGCCTGCAACAAAGTTCAGATAAAAACCATTATGTAGCAATGTTTTGAAGCATTTCAAAGAGTTGATTTTGAAACATAATCGATTAAAATCCGCACAACAATTGGCTGATATGAACAATAACATTTTAATGAAAAATAATAATGCGAAAAATTCCTTTACGATTGAGGGAGATTTAACGTGCGTTTACAGAACACAGTGTCTCTAATCGCCGGGGTTCTAACCCCACTATGGCAGATCTTTTAATGTGTCACAAAGTTTGTCAGTTTGCTTGTTAAAAAAGGTGGTTTTTCTGGGCACTCAGGTTTTCTCCACCATCCAAGAACTGACTGTCTCGATACAAGTGAAAAAAGACTTGGCTTCGGCGAAAAACACCATTACCTTACTCCTTTACAATTTCATTTCAACAACCTTTAAAAGCCAAGATTACAATTAATTTTGTATTCCATCGTTTGTTTACATTGTATTGGTTTTCATTTAAACAACGTTCAAACTCTACACAGCGCTTTACTGTACAATTAGATTTAAAGAAAAAAAAACTGAAGCATCGATTTTCGGATGTCTAGACAATTTATAGTTGTAAAAGATATATGACTAATTAGGCAGAATATCTGTCAAACAAAGACTGCTTATCAAATTATAAAAACTCGATTGTTTTGTCTACATTGGTAGTCTAGTCTTTAGTCGGAAAGATAATACCAATGGTAAGCACGATTAAGCACGAACTAGATATGTTAACATATAGTGCGAAGACATAACACCATTTGTGCCTGGTGTTTTCTTAACAGGCGAGGAAATCGTTATGACAAAAGAAATCATATTCCTATTCTTTACGTAGCAACTAAAATTTTGACATTTTACAAAACTGTAGTAATAGTATCTTAAAGCTGCATTAAGTTTTCCAAAGACAAAATTAAAACGGTGCTAATCTAATTAATGGTGTTCCTAATGAACAATGTTACGTTTGGTTCAACGATAAAAGCTCGAATAAATACAGAAACAACAATATTTCCCAGCGAGATGTAGCATGTGGGATCTTATATTAGAACATGGTTACGTCATGAAAAACCGGGTCATTTATACACAACTTTCAAAACGGTGAAATACGATAAATTAAACAAAGAAATTCGTTGAATTTGTCATTTGTGACTTAGTGAGGGATACATAACACCATTTCAAATACATCTGGATATTTATGACGGAATATTAATGCAATTGTCAGGTTTCACCTTCGATTCATGGGTTTTTCCGTACAGTCGTGCGCATACTTCAAGCTCATAATAATCATCGTTAAACATTGACCAACCGGTTAGAGGATTCCGTTTATTTACAGCTAAAAGAAATGAAATTTTAGAAAATGAATCTCACGGATCGTGATTAGAAGTTATCTTTTTTCAAAAAAATATATTTTTAGAAATTAAAAAAAATTCAGAAAATTGAAAAACTTAATGCAGCTTTAATTATGTAAAATTCAACTTTCCATCTTAAGTTATTTTATTTTTCATCTTGTTACATTCAGATCAATTGTAGTTCGAGAGTAGTTTGTTTTTTTTTTTTTTTTTTGTATTTTTTTAAATAGAATTTTTCCAAACTTGTTTAATGATAGGGAAATAACTCATTGATCAATATGTTCTAAATAAGAAAATGAGAAAAGCCAGTGTGTACCGGACGCTAATAAAATGAAATAATCAACGTAATAGATACCTGCCAGGAAACATTACAGGTACTTTTAAATCTATAAACTATTTTTGAAGTGTTTGAAGCAACGTGTTTTGTCGAATTTTAAGTTGATCTATTTTTTCTACACTTGCTACACGAGTATAAATATCTTTCTTTTATTTATTTATTTATTACTCTTCATAATTAATGCACAAAAATACATTTAGTTAACTAACTTCATGTAAACATTTGTTAATTAATACTGATCTTATGCTGTTATTAACTTTTTGCATA
The DNA here is from genome assembly GCA_029721355.1 of Tegillarca granosa. Classification (NCBI taxonomy): domain Eukaryota; kingdom Metazoa; phylum Mollusca; class Bivalvia; order Arcoida; family Arcidae; genus Tegillarca; species Tegillarca granosa. Next base: position 27,135,295 of record CM056601.1, on the reverse strand, counting down.
GCCCCCTACCACAATGATAAAAATGACAGAATCTTCCATCAAAAGCAACTCGTCACATCATCTTTACAAAATAGAAATACCAAATGTTATGAGTTTCTTAACAGGTTTGTTGGCTAGTATGATAATAGAAATAAATAGAGAGAAAACTGACAGTTTTAAACCAATCCTATGGTGGCACAGAGGTGACATGAAATATATTTTTCCTATTACGTGCGCACGTATTACCTTTTACGTGCACACGTAATACCTATTACGTGCGCACGTAGTAACCAATACGTGCGCACGTATAACCTATTACGTGCGCACGTATTAACATTTTGCGTGCGCACGTATTACTAATAGATAATACGTGCGCACGTATTGGTTACTACGTGCGCACGTAAAAGGTAATACGTGCGCACGTAATAGGTTAATACGTGCGCACGTAATAGGTAATACGTGCGCACGTAATAGGAAAAATATATTTCATGTCACCTCAGTGCCACCGTACAATCCAAGTGTATTCCGTGAATTAAAAGACATGTGGTTATACATGTAGGAAGCTAAAAGATGAAAAATAACATCTTGTAAACATTTTAATTATCATAATTATCATGGATAATTAAGTGTCTGTACTTAATGGAAAATTATAATGTTATGAAGTTTTTTATACCGTATCTTAAGAAAGTTTTTACATTTAAATGCCAAAATTTGCACGTGTTCGCGCTTTTGAAAATAATTTTTTTTTCCTCTTAAGTATAACACACATCTAAATAACATGTTCTATGTTTTACTACGGAGCAAAAAAAAAATTAATTAGTGTAATTAAATTCAGCTGTATGTGGTTTAATGAAAAACAGATCATTTATTTTGTAAAGATGTAATTATCGGGTAAATTGTAAAATACTGCTTCAAAATAAAAAAAATTAATTAGTTATTTAAAAAAATACTGTCTGGCAGAAAACAAAAAGTAATAGATGATTATAAACCGTTTTTTGTTTGTAGCTGTTATTATTATTATTATTATTATGCGTGTTTATGGGTTTTGGACTTATACTAATCTTTAAAATATGAAACTAATATTTGGTGTGCGAGTTTTCTATTGTATGTCAATAAAGTTCGAAAGTTCGATAAAAAGTTCGAGTTCAGTTTCATTCTACTGATTTTAGACGAAGTTTTTTGGCTTTGTTGCAGTGTTTAGTGAGGGGAGAGGAAAAGTTCAACAAAATTTTATTCTTATTCATCGAAATTTTGTACAAATTCTTGCAAATGACTATCTTTAGTGCTTTGGATTTTTCATATGCCTGTTTGGGACATTTTATCTGAGAAATACTTTCAATATACTTGCTATAAAATAGATCATTAACGCATGGCATAAGGCCTAGGGTACTTGATTCGGATTCAGTTGGGTTTTATTTTTGTTTCAGTACGACACAACTTTGATACTCGCCTCAGGGTAGCAATGATTAAAGCATTGTTTCGTGTTTCGTTTACCAAACCTGATTCGATGTAAAAAAAAAAAAAAAAAAAAAAAAGTCTAAAAACATTTTAGCAATCTCAAAATATAGTTCTGTATAAGTTCATGTGGAACAGATTACAAACCCACACACACACACACACACACGCGCGCGCGCGCGTCTTTTCTATTAATTTCTAAATAAAAAATCAGAGAATTTAGCATTTTTGCAACTTTAATGAGTAAAACACACATATCTATAGATAAGGAACATCAATATTTATTGGTGTTGTCCATTGCAATGTGACGTTAAGGTGAATTCTTTTTAACCAATCAAAATGCTTAATACACAAAGATAATGAAAACAAACTTTCTTGTGTGTCGCCCCTGACAACATGACATCAAGAACCATTTCTTACATTACAAAAAACAACAAAAAAGATCTGACCAATCAAAATGCTTGATGCAAAGGAAAATTCAACTGTTAAAAAATAAACCAAAATAAACAAAAAAGTAAAATTTTTACTTTTTCTTAACATAATAGATAGATAGATAGATAGATAGATAGATAGATAGATAGATAGATATTATCTTACCATTTCTCTTATAACAGGTGTTATCCATTTCACATTTGATCCATCAAATTCCATTTTATGAAAACCAGGAATAAAAGTTAAAACAAAAGCTACGATAGCTAAGGCCAATATCCATTCAGATATTGCTGATGTCAAAAATATTTCAAAAATCTTTTCCTGAAAATTTAAAAATAAGGCAATAATTTCGTTTTAAATTTTACCGTTGGTTTTTGTTTTTTAAAAAGAGGGAAAATGGAACAAAGAATGAATTGGCAACAATAATTTCAGATATCAAAAGGCCGACATATAAAATTGTGACCTTTATTCTCGGATTAACACTGTGTTTTTGACACGATGATCACTAGTACGTTTAGATAGGACCCTAACAAGAATTATCACATGACAGTCCTGTGACAGTCCTTCTATGATGCCAGAGCGGGATATTGTGGGTTCGAACCCCGATCGGGTCATACTTAAGACTTTAAAAGTTCACATGAAGCTTGGCATAAGGGGGTAAAGTATTTGACTGAATTACCCGGTGTCAGGATAATGTGACTGGGGAAGGGGGGGCGGTGTGCATGTCTGGGACATACTGACTCGATGAGCTAGCACCTTAACTAAAAATAGCCCTGGGTGCGCGCTTACACAAAACAGACCATAATGCAATCTCGCAAACCTCACGCATACACGAATTTGCAAATTGTTCTTGGATTGATACTGGGAGTTTGATAAAAACGATTTTGTCGCGAACATCTAAATATTTGCTGAAACGACAAAACTCCAATATACTTCTATTTTTATAATAATACTACTACTACTACTACTACTACTAATAATAATAATAATAATAATAATAATTATTATTATTATTATTATTATTATTATTATTATCATCATTATTATTATTATTATTATTATTATTATTATTATCATCATCATCATCATCATCATCATCATTATTATTTATTATTATTATTAATAATAATAATAATTTTTTTTTGTTTATTGAAACGTAATATTTTTTTAAATTTGTTTATACATTTAACTGCTATATTGTTCTAACAAACACTTGTCCCTTTGAATTACTGAGGAGGAAATTAAATCAATTTCTGACATGTAAATAATAGAAAATGTCAATTTACAGGTTTTTCTTTCAATTTCATAATGTTTAAATCGATTCAAAAAGGAAATAAAACCTAGATTTGCTGGTAAACATTTACTGTAATTCAAACCATTCTATCTAAAAAAAAAATTCCACCAGCTTTGAAACAACTTTTCAGACATCCTGAGCTATTTGAGTCCTATAAATTAATGGATATTTAATTTATTGTAACATAGGGGTTCCTGCTTTGTAGAGTAGACATTTATAGCACACAAATGCATCGATTAAAAGGTGCAGTAGCTATTTTTCAATGGAAGCAAATTCTTGAATATGCAGCAGTTGGTTTTATAAGCTTGCACAAAAAGTTGTTGATGTTCATGAAGAGAGCATGCATATTTTCTGTCTTGGATAGTCTAAGTCTTGTTTAAAGTTTTAAAGTCAATAAAATGTTGTTGTTGTTTTTTTTTTTTTTAAATGTTCTTTAACGTCGCATTCACAATTTTTCAACATGTTATTAATCTCTCGAATTTATTTTAAGAACAGGTTCGCGTATGGTTTAAATGAGCAAGTGCGTATTATGGCCTGACGAGCGCACATTCAGTGCGACCTTTTGATAAGGTTTACGAATACTGAGTTATTATGCCACAGACAACGATACCAATTTCCCACGGTCCATTGTTGTTATGCAGTTTAACGTTCCTCCAATGTAGACATTCTACTAAGACAGCTTTTAACAAATTTTTCTGATTAATAAATGTTTATTGTTTTCATAAAAGTCGATAAACAAATGTCAACACAAACCAAATTGCGTGAATATGCACAGCATGGGCTGTAGAAATGTTCTATGGGTAATATAGCTTTTGTGAACATATTGAGCGCGTAATTTGTTCAAGAGTGCATAGTATGTTCTGTTGACATGGATCAAATCCTAGCTTATATAGATTTTAGAGAAAGTATAGAAATAATTCTACTTACCACTGTTGACCCAGTGTTAATTTGATGACTGTAAGAACCAAATGAAGCACAAACTACACGGACGTTAAGGATAACAACTGATTGCCCAGTCACTGTTCAAAACTTGTTTAACCAAAATCTTGCTAAATATTTCCTTGTTATAAAACAAATCATATCCAAGACAATTAAAATCAAAGATAATAAGTTTTTTTATACCATTTTACGTTTTGGCTGTATTTTGCCCTTTTTAAAGAAAAATGCGCAGAAATTTTTTAGTGTTTGTAAAAGGTAGGCCATGATATAAAAAGAAAAATTTTCAAATTCACAAAATTTCAATGGTAATGAATTCGTCGTTTTAAATATAGTATCTAGACGGCCCATAGCTTTGTACAGTTAAGTATTATCTAGGAGAGAAACATCTTTAAAACTTTTAATGTTTGTTGCCTTTTTTAAAAAAAAACAGAAAGTCTTCAGAAACAATTTGTCACTTAAGAATGAAGTGAAATGTATTACCTAAGGAAGCGACTGAAATGAACACGAAGTCATCATAAGTGGACCAGTGATAGCACCTATTAATGAACTTCGGAACGTTTGATTAAAATCAGAGGAAAAACAAAGTCCCTCTGAATAACAATACGAATGAAAGGATACAAAGTAAAAGTATTATTGTAACTATAAGGCTATTGATAATCTGTACTATGTAAGTTATTTTTAGAACTGTAGTTGGTCCCTCTTTGTTAAGTTTCCATGTAATCACTGATTGTATCCAACAGTCAATACAACCAAAAATGAACATTATAAAGGCACCACAGAAATGTGGCCCTCTCATTGTGTCTACCTGAAATACATAATATAACATTATAGAGACACCACAGATAAGTGGCCCTCTCATTGTGTCTACCTGAAATACAAAATATAATATTATAAAGGAAACCAAAGAAATGTGGCCCCCTCATTGTGTCTACCTGAAATACAAAATATAATATTATAAAGGAAACCAGAGAAATGTGGCCCTCTCATTGTGTCTACCTGAAATACAATATATAATATCATAAAGGAAACCAGAGAAATGTGGCCCTTTCATTGTGTCTACCTGAAATACAATATATAATATTATAAAGGCACCACAGAAATGTGGCCTTATCATTGTGTCTACCTGAAATACATATATAATATTATAGAGACGCCACAGAAATGTGCCCCTCTCATTGTGTCTACCTGAAATACAATATATAATATCATAAAGGAAACCAGAGAAATGTGGCCCTCTCATTGTGTCTACCTGAAATACAATATATAATATCATAAAGGAAACCAGAGAAATGTGGCCCTCTCATTGTGTCTACCTGAAATACAATATATAATATTATAAAGGCACAACAAAAATGTGGCCCTCTCATTGTGTCTACCTGAAATACATAATATAATATCATAAGGAAACCAGAAAAATGTGGCCCTCTCATTGTGTATACTTGAAATACAATATATAATTACATAAAGGAAACCAGAGAAATGTAGCCCTCTCATTGTGTCTACCTGAAATGCAATATATAATATTATAAAGGCACCACAAAAATGTGGCCCTCTCATTGTGTCTACCTGATATACAATATATAACATTATAAAGGCACCACAGAAATGTAGCCCTCTCATTGTGTTTATGTAAAATGCAATATATAAAATCAAAGAGGCACTACAGAAATGTGGCCCTCTCATTGTGTCAACCTGAAATAAATATATAATATTACAAAGGCACCACAATATGTGGCCCTCTCATTGTGTCTACCTGAAATACAATAAATAACATTATAAAGGCACCACAGAAATGTGTCCTTTTCATTGTGTCTACATGAAATAAAATATATAATATTATAAAGACACCACAGAAATGTTTCCCTCACATTGTGTTTATCCGAAATACAATATATAGGATCAAACAGACACTACAGAAATGTGGCCCTCTCATTGAGTCTACCTGAAATACAATAAATAACATTATAGAGATACCAAAGAAATGTCGCCCTCTCGTTGTGTCTACCTGAAATACAATATATGTAACATTACACAGACACTACAAAAATGTGGACCACTCATTGTGTCTACCTGAAATACAATATACAGTATATAACATTATAAAGGTACAACAAAAATGTGGACCTCTCATTGTGTCTACCTGACATACAATATACAGAATATAACATTATAAAGGTACAACAAAAATGTGGACCTCTCATTGTGTCTACCTGAAATACAATAAACAGAATATAACATTATAAAGGTACAACAAAAATGTGGACCTCTCATTGTGTCTACCTGTAATACAATATATATGTAACATTATACAGACACTACAAAAATGTGGACCTTTCATTGTGTCTACCTGAAATACAATATACAGTATATAACATTATAAAGGTACTACAAAAATGTGGACCTCTCATTGTGTCTACCTGAAATACAATATACAGTATATAACATTATAAAGGTACTACAAAAATGTGGACCTCTCATTGTGTCAACCTGAAATATAATATACAGTATATAACATTATAAAGGTACTACAAAAATGTGGACCTCTCATTGTATCTACCTGAAATACAATATACAGTATATAACATTATAAAGGCACTACAAAAATGTGGCCCTCTCATTGTGTCTACCTGAAATACAATATATAATATTATAAAGACACCACAAAAATGTAGCCCTCTAATTGTGTTTATGTGAAATGCAATATATAAAATCAAAGAGGCACTACAGAAATGTGGCCCTCTCATTGTGTCTACCTGAAATACAATATATAATATCATAAAGGAAACCAGAGAAATGTGGCCCTCTCATTGTGTCTACCTGAAATACAATATATAATATTATAAAGACACCACAGAAATGTGGCCCTCTCATTGTGTTTATGTGAAATGCAATATATAAAATCAAAGAGGCACTGCCCCCTCATTGTGTCTACCTGAAATACAATATATAATAACTTAAAGGAAACCAGAGAAATGTAGCCCTCTCATTGTGTCTACCTGAAATACAATATATAATATTATAAAGACACCACAGAAATGTGTCCCTCTCATTTTGTTTATGTGAAATGCAATATATAAAATCAAAGAGGCACTACAGAAATGTGCCCCTCTCATTGTGTCTACCTGAAATACAATATATTATAACATAAAGGAAACCAGAGAAATGTAGCCCTCTCATTGTGTCTACCTGAAATACAATGTATAATATTATAAAGACACCACAGAAATGTAGCCCTCACATTGTGTTTATCCGAAATACAATATATAGGATCAAACAGACACTACAGAAATGTGGCCCTCTCATTGTGTCTACCTGAAATACAATATATAATATTATAAAGGCACTATATAAATGTTCAACTTATTTTGTTTCTTTTGAAAATTATAAAAAAAAAAATTATGTTAAACGGGTCTCAGAAGTATGGACCTTACATTGTTTCTACCTGAATGCAAAATATCAACGTTATTAAGACATGTACACACCATTAGCGTGTTTCCCAGAAATACAATATATAAAAATCATAAAGCTTAAGATTTTTTCTTCTGCCTGCAATATAAGATATCTAGGTTATGACATAAATCAGAAATCCAGACCTCAATTTTGAATTACGGAAGTTGTATAACTTATAATATTATTAACAATTTATGCTTGTCTTATCTAGTCTGGTCTTCTTTGGCTATTTGTGTCTTATATTGATTGATTGATTGATTGATTGATTGATTTAATAAGGTTTTATGTCCCAGTCAAGAATATTTCACTTATATCAAAATGTCTCCAGCTATAGGTGAAGTGGCAAACATTTTGACCTTTGCAGTGCGTTTAGGTCCAATGTGCACAGGGGGTTCTTTAACGTACCACGCCCTGTGACTTTCATTTCAAAATGCCGAGTGCTTAGCTAAAGAACAGTCACTACCAATTTTTCAAATCTTGGTTAGACCCCGCCGGGGTTCGAACCCTCGACCTCCCACTTACTGAGCGACCACTCTACCAACGAAGCTACCGTCGTTTTTTGTCTTGTATTGTTTAGTAGCCTTGGTTGTGTTGGCACTAGCCATATTTAAGTTTTCAGTTGCAGGTGTGTTTTGTGTACAAAATCTGTTTCAACATCGAAGATCTAGTTACTAAAATGTCATTGTAACCGTTTAGAGCTTCATGATTCATGATTATATATATATATATATATATATATATATATATATATATATATATATATATATATATATATATATATATATATATCAGACATGTGCTATACATATAAATCGATTGAATTGTTATTCAATTAGGCAAATCAATCATTTAAATAATTACTTGGAAACTGGCCACAAAGAAAAGCCCTACTGCTGCTAAGATACCAAAATTAAGTCCAACATGATTGGCTTTTTCTAGACGATTTCTCTCCTTCGGCGTTAATGACATTGTCTGTAAACTCAGTTTAACAAACTGGAACCTCATTTCTGCATTCATAGCCACTGAAATGAAAAAAAAAGAAATAATTTGAACAATAAAAACGAAAACTTTCTCATCCTGAACAACAACAGCAACAACAACAACAACAACAACAACAACAACAACAATAATAATAATAATAATAATAATAATAAAAGCAACAACAACTTGATTTAAAAACTATATTAAACTATAGAGATTGCTGAATTGACAAGATGTTTTTGAAAGTTGCAGGTCGTCAAATAAGGCACCAGTTGTTTTGAATTAAAGAAATCTAAATTAAAGCGTCATATCATGTAGCGTTATATGTCATTTAATGATTACTTTATTAGCTTAAAAATCAATACAAATGACAACCAAGAATTATCCCTGATTTTGTTTGTTCTGCATTGTTTTTTTTTTAGATAATAGAGGATGTTTTTAGGAATAATTGATCCTCGCATCTAAGTAGCACGTGTACCAAGTATCTTTAAAATGTTAGCTTTTAGAGCTAACTAATAACAGGTGCTTGAAAGCTTTTCTTGCTACACGAACTTGAAATTGCCACTTAAAAGTGTTGCTTTCCATACTGAAGCATAAAGTAGAACAAATTACGTGTTCTTTATGAGTTTCTGAAATCAAAATGAATAATTTTTCCTACTGTTTTACGTAAGCCCTTATCATAATGTTTGTTGTGGCATATGGATTCAAACATTTTAACAACCACTTGACAATGCCACCTCTATGATGAATATGCCTTTTCTCATTTCCAGACTAACGAAAAAGACGTGATCAAGCACGTGTTTACGAAAAGCCAAGATTATGGGAAAATCAATTTTAAGTTTCAATTACAGAGTAAGTTGCATTTTTCAAATTCCCGGGAAATAATTCTTGCATTCCTATTACCAAACAAATCTAAATTGCAAGTTTCAGCTTCTTTAATTAATTACAGAATTACCAACGGATCTTCGAATCTGCTTTTTTTTTTTTATTTTAAACCTCCAAACCGATTTACCAGAATCGATTTGTAATAAATACAATATAAATGTCGATGAGGTTATTATGTGTCCAAAAGGTTTTTGCAAAACTAATTTTTTTTAAATTTTAAATTGGATATAAAATTACATAAATTGGCACATTTGCGATTTCGATTTTTATTCCGCATATCAGTACAGGGATATAAGTCAAGCGGTACACACTTGTTTTTCAAATAGTGTGTGTGCGTGTGTGTGTGTGTGTGTGTGTGTGTGTGTGTGTGTGTGTGTGTGTGTGCGTGTGTGTGTGTGGACGCTTGGTTCTCAATAAGTTCATCCAGAAGTGCGTTAGCCGCATCATACGGCGGGGTTTTTGTCATTCCACGCCCTACTCTATCGGCTAGTGATTCTGAAGCTAAATAATCTTATCTTTTACACTGTAAAACACTACAATTACTTATACAAGTATAATAATTTCTGGTTTCATAAAGTCACCAAAATATACCATTTTCAGACTACTTGTCTACGCCTAGGTGGTTCAGAAAAGTGCGGCTGACTCGAGAGCGAAAGGTCTCAGAATCCAACCCCGGTCGGGTCCTACATAAGACTTTATAATTTGAGATTATGCTTCCTACTGCTTCAGGAGTACAAATTATCGACTAGTTCACCCGGTTCCAGGATAATAAAAAGGGGGAGTAGCATGCTTGACTCGGTAAGTTAGCATCTTACCAAAAAGTTGCCCTGAGTGTGGGCTTGTACACGGCAGACCATTATACTCACTTGCATATTTTACGTGTTCTTAGATTAACCCATAGAAATCAAAATCTTTTCTTTTGTCGTGCAAAGATGAAAAATTACCGATGCGACGTTAAACAACATTGTAACAACAACTCTAATTGTTGTACTTTTTTTAAAAAAAGGGCAAAGTTGCAAAAATGCATTTTAATATCTGCAAAGGAGATGCTCTAGGTTTTACTAAAATGCTTTTAACTAAGCAGTTTGTGTATGTCACTAATTAATCAATCTGAGTTGTGATAGGTTTTCACAAGAGAATAAAGATTGAACGGAATTTAAATGCAAAATAATTAATTCCGTGAAGAAATGATACAGCTATGTTTAATGGTGATTGTTAATCAATAAAAAGTACAAAAGCTTATAAAGAGCTTTGTTTCTCCGTAATAATTTTGGTAGATATCAGACATTTGTCGAAATCATATGCATAAAACAGCATTTTTCTTCACGTGTTGTCTAAATCGCAGGCGAACGCACTAATAAATGTGATGTCTCTTATCACTAATGTTTAGTCCTGATCACAGTATCAGGACAATCTCATAAGTTTGAAAGCTTTCCACATGTTTGATTAGGTACTTGTTTACGTTGGTTGTTATCTTTTGTACTCTGGCTTTCTCCATCATGATTAGTCCTGATAACAGTATCCGGACAATCTCTTAAGTTTGAAAGCTTTCCACATGTTTGTTTGGTACTTGTTTACGTTGGTTGTTATCTTTTGTACTTTGGCTTTCTCCATCATGTTTAGTCCTGATAACAGTATCCGGACAATCTCTTAAGTTTGAAAGCTTTCCACATGTTTGTTTGGTACTTGTTTACGTTGGTTGTTATCTTTTGTACTCTGGCTTTCTCCATCATGTTTAGTCCTGATCACAGTATCAGGACAATCTCATAAGTTTGAAAGCTTTCCACATGTTTGATTAGGTGCTTGTTTACGTTAGCTGTTATCTTTTGTACTCTGGCTTTCTCCATCATGATTAGTGCTTATCACAGTGTCAGGACAATCTCTTAAGTTTGAAAGCTTTCCACATGTTTGATTAGGTACTTGTTTACGTTGGTTGTTATCTTTTGTACTCTGGCTTTCTCCATCGTGTTTAGTCCTTATCACAGTGTCAGGACAATCTCTTAAGTTTGAAAGCTTTCCACATGTTTGATTAGGTACTTGTTTACGTTGGTTGTCATCTTTTGTACTCTGGCTTTCTCCATCGTGTTTAGTCCTTATCACAGTGTCAGGACAATCTCTTAAGTTTGAAAGCTTTCCACATGTTTGATTAGGTACTTGTTTTACGTTGGTTGTTATCTTTTGTACTCTGGCTTTCTCCATCATGTTTAGTCCTTATCACAGTGTCAGGACAATCTCTTAAGTTTGAAAGCTTTCCACATGTTTGATTAGGTGCTTGTTTCACGTTGGTTGTTATCTTTTGTACTCTGGCTTTCTCCATCGTGTTTAGTCCTTATCACAGTGTCAGGACAATCTCTTAAGTTTGAAAGCTTTGCACATGTTTGATTAGGTACTTGTTTACGTTGGTTGTCATCTTTTGTACTCTGGCTTTCTCCATCATTCCTGAGTTGTTTGTTTCAATACGGGTTAAATAATCTTGACTATATTTATTCAGGCTTTCATCCCACTTGACTTGCAGCGGTTAATTTAGCCGAATACGTTGGGTTTTTTTTTGTTCTTTTTTTTTTTTTTTTTTTTTTTTTTTTTTTTTTTTTTTTTTTTTTGTAAAAACAATGTTGATATATTTTATTTTGGTAATAAATATTAATACACAATCAAAGATAAAAAAATTATAATAATATAACCTTCGACAAATTTATTGTTAAATAGCCATCTGGTTGAAGAAAGGTACATATGTCTAAAAAGTCTTATTAAACAGAAAAGTGATTTATATAACAGACTTACTAAGTAAAGCTGTGACAAAAATTCCGAAAGTAAAAATACCACTCTCTGGAGGAACAGTTCCCGCTTTACTGAAATAAAATAAATAAATAAAATGTCAAAGTTAATCATCATCTAGCAGTGTATAAGACTTTGTTTTCGAGTTACAGCAGTTAAGGATGTAAAGTATTTTGATTTTGAGTTACAGCAGTTAAGAGTGTAAAGGACTTTGATTTTGAGCACCAAAAGTTAAAGAGTTAAAGGACTTTGATTTTGAGTTACAGCAGTTAAGAGTGTAAAGGACTTTGATTTTGAGTACCAGCAGTTAAGAGTGTATAGGACTTTGAGTAACAGCAGTAAAGAGTGTATAGGGATTTGATTTTGAGTTACCGCAGTTAAGAGTGTAAAGGACTTTGATTTTGAGTTACCGCAGTTAAGAGTTTAAAGAGTACCAGCAGATAAGAGTGTAAAGGACTTTGATTTTGAGTTACCGCAGTAAAAATGTTAATGACTGATTGTTTTAGTTACAACAGTTTAGAGTATATAGGACTTTGATTTTGCGTTTTATCATTTCAGAGTGTATAGGAATTTGGATTTACCACAATAAAGAGTGTGATTTTAATTTAAGTTTGAATTAACTTTGATTTTAAGTTACAATAGTTAAGAATGTAAAGATTTTTGAATGTTTGAGTCACAGCAGTTAAAAGTGGATAGGACTTTGATTTTGAGCTACCGCAGTTAAGAGTGTATAGGACTTTGAGTAACAGCAGTTGAGAGTGTATAGGACTTAGAAATTGAGTTACTGAAGTCAAGCCTGTATAGGACTTTGACTTTAATTCAGGCAGTTAAGAGTGTATAGGGGTTTGAATTATAGTTAAGCAGTTAAGAGTGTATAGGGGTTTGAATTTGAGTCACAGCAGTTAAGAGTGAATAGGTTGAACAAAGGTTTTGCGTAGTCGATTTACATTTACATTTCTTATGATGATTTGGTCGTATAGCATCAATATGAAAGAGAAAATAAAAACTTATCTTTTCAAAATTCTAAAAATTCTAGAGGATGCAATAAAACCTAATTCGATAGAGCACCGTCATCACAGGTGCAGTTTAAACTTATTTAGTTACAAATCGCAAAATTAGACACCTCTATTTATATCATGGTTTAAAAACCTCGCCTATGATAATCGAAATTTATACACCTGACTTTCATATTTCTTGCTCTAGTTTTGGAAGATGATTAATGCAAGAAACCTTTTTGTTTACATTGCAAGAAAAAATCTGCGCTGGAGACCAAATTAACATGGAGATAAAGACGAAACTACTTTCTGATCTGATTAAAATTAAAGTGTTAATATATCACGGCTCAGACTTTTAAGTTTCTCTATCGTATAACGTACTATATCATGACATACATTGTATTACAAACTGTTTCATACATTTCTCTTACGACATAAATCAACATTGTGTGTGCGGTTTTTATTTTTATTTATTTATTTATTTTAATTGTACTGTATATAAACATGGTTTCGAGGACTAGGACGGATGCTACTATGATATACAAGACAATTGCTTTTTCTCTAGGGGAATTATTTGGGATTTCTTTGAGAGATGACAAAAGTGTTAATAGCGCCTTACTGTCTTGCACGAGTAAAAATTATATATCTGTAGTTTATCAAGACAAAGTACTATATATTGTTAGTCAAATAGCGTTTTGTAAATTAAAAACGTTAAGTCATAGTTAAACTAACAACTTTACACTCATATAATTAATAAGTTTTACTTTTTATTTATTTATTTATTTATTTACTTATTTATTTATGTACTCATTGATTTATTGATTGATTTATCTATTCATTCATTCATTATTTATTTAATTATTTTTTGGTTTATTTATCTTTTAAATTTATTTATTTATTTATCTATTTATTTATTCATAAATTCATTATTTATTTATTGGTTTATTTATCTTTTAAATTTATTTATTTATTTATTTATTTATTTATTTTTATTAACTTTTTTAAATGTTAATAGAAATGATGCATATTACTCGGAATAAATTAAAACACTAGCTAACACGTTCTTTTTAACAACATGCATAAATCTTGAGAATAATTAGTTGAGCGATATATCTTAAGGTTATCCCTCGGATTATGAAACTACCAAATTAATATTTAAGATCGTTTATATGTCAACATTGCTAAAACATAAATCTTTCCCGTATCTGTAACCATGGTAACGGATTTGTATAATCGGATATTGTCTTTTTATTGCCTTAGATATACGCCAAAATTACCATACTTAAGAAGTTATGAGATTAAGTGAAAGAATCACGATGTGTGTGTGTGTGTGTGTGTGTGTGTGTGTGTGTGTGTGTGCGTAATACAGGTGATGCTAAACAAGACATGACAAGACAAGGCGAGCCGTGACATGTCGGGAAGAAGGCTGATTTTATAAAACTCCCCACTGTGGACAGACAATGGTCGAATCATTATATTATCAAAGTACAACCAATCAACTTAACTTATTTAACAATTAATAGTGAATAAATACGCAATTTTGATGATTACCAAACTATTAACAAAATCCCTTTAACTTTAATGTCTTCCATAAATTTTTTAAATAAAATTCTACTTTATTATAAGTATTTCAATTTATATGTTTATATAATTCACAATAATGACGTACCATAGGATAATATTTATTTATTTATTCATTTAGTAGTAGTAGTAGTAGTAGTAGTAGTAAAAGTAGTTGTAGTATTTAAGAAAAAAATAAGTTGCTTGTATACTGCAAACAAGTTCTATTCTTCAAAAAGCTAGGGATGGAACAGTGCTTGGAACAGTCCAGAGAAGCTATCAGGACCAACGTACTTTCTCAAATCTTTATTATTGGTCTAACATTGATTAGTCCAATCGCAGTGCGAAAAAATATCGAATAGAAAGATTTCAGATTTTTTAGGTTCCTTCAACAATGATCAAAATTTGTCTAATCATTGTTATTATAATTTTTTGTAAAAGAATTTTGAAGAGTTCCCTGTAGACATAATGAGAATTATCGTTATTGACAATCTTACAATCTTAGAACCGAAAGAAATAGGATGTCAGATTCCCAGCTCGATAAACATAAAGTAATAATGATTCTAGTACTATCTGTCATGTGCTAATTTTGAATGCATTATTTTAATAGAAATTCAAAATCAGCACATGACAGTCGTACTAGAATCTTTATTATTTTATGTCATCAAAGAAAATCGATTGATAATGTTTTTGGAAAAAAAAATTAAAAACTCCTGTTAAAAGTCGGTAATGTTTCCTGTTATCATTTTATCAAGCTAGAAATCTGACACCATTTTTTCGGTTCTCAAACTGCGTAAGATTGTCAATAACGACAATTCTCATTTACAAATAAATTATAATGACAATGATTAGATCAATTCTGATCATTGTTGAAGAAACCTTAACAATCTTAAATCTTTATATCCGATATTTTTTTACATTGCGATGGGACTTATCAATGTCAGACCAACTTTGAGGAAGTACGTTGTTCCTGATAGCTTCTCTGGACTGATCCAAGCACTATTTCTTCACTAGCTTTCTTAAAGCATAGAACTTATTTGCAGTAAATAAGCACTACCATATATAGCTGTTACAGACAAACTGAATAACGCACGTAAGCGCGTAGTCATATTAGCCGCGATGTTTTCAGTTTTAGATTCAAAACTTATACAGGGTGAAAATATTATTTGACGTTACTCTGAAATGAAGCCTCACATTGTTCGACTACGTTATCATGTTGCTATTGTTGCATTTTTACGTCATACATTTGCCGGTCACGCGCTACATGATACCTGGTTTTTATAAGATTTTTACTCTAGTTCCGGAAACCCATATTGTGCTATTTGTAATATTTCATGTATTCATTTAAATAAATACTGCTTAAACTACATGACTATCAAGACTGATATGGCGATTAAATCTTTACAGGGGTTATGTTAAATGTTTTAATTATTCTTAAAATTACATTTTAGATTTTATATTGTTGTTGTTGTTATTATTATTATTATTATTATTATTATTATTATTATTATTATTATTATTTTAAAGATTACAAGTAACCAAAAGATGTCTGCTGATACACAGACATAAAAAAGGTCAGTGTAACGTTAATAACTTGCCATAGGAGTGTCGTTTATTTTTAAATCCGACAAAAATATTACAAATAATAAAACTAGGAGTTCATCACAAGTCCAAGATTTAAAACGCTGATAAGAAACATTTGAAACGTTAAAAGAAATGACACAACGAGGAGCAGAAAAACACGATAGGAACCTTCCTTTTGTATATAAGATAAAAGAAATAAATAGAACTAGGAGTTTATCGTAAGTCCAAAATTTAAAACGTTTAAAAGAAATCTTTGAAACATAAAAAGAAATGTCACAATGAGTGGCTAAATGCATTTTATCATAATATAAAAAGTGAAAGTGTGGAAAATCATAGAAACTATTATTAGTAACATCACTTAGAATCGAAGTTTTTGTAAGACTTCAACAACAGAATTATTCATTGCCAAATGATATTAGAAATAGTCATTACAAGAGTAATGTTTTATATATAAATTAACAGCTCAAAGAACAGAAACTATTTGCACTGATTCTTCATGTAAAGAGCAGTTACTGTAATAGGCTTTAAAATGAAATTTGTAGGGGTTTATTGCAATTTGGAATGTCATTAATTGTTGTTAATGGAATAATAAAAATTACAAGAGTTCCGAGTGTTCCGATCGAATTTGTTTTTTATTAGAGTTCCAAGAAAGTCAAAAATGGTTGATGAAGGCAAAATGCTAATACTAATAGTTCGCATAAAATGTTTGTATACATTTGGTATTTTATCACCATGAGTGAATTTAAGAGGATAACCTTAAAGAATATTGACGTTAATAGAAATGTTTTCAGTTTTTGTAGATCGCCGACTATAAGTGTCATTTCAGATATATACTAAAACATCGACCACCTTTTTAAAATATTTGAAAACATCTATATGATTGACAACTTAACATTTATCTGTCTTCAAAGATAGGTCTTCGACAAAGGATTTTAGGATTTTCAAAATGTCTTTTTCCTGATTGGTCGTACGTATAAAATGTAAATTTAAGAGGTTCAGTTAATTACCATGAATGGATTATAGATTTGACGTTCATCTTCTTGGACAATCCCCAAGATAATGTAGATGTCAAATTATAAAATCATTTATTATGTTTTTAATATAGCGGATCATCTATGTCGTTAGATATTTTAAAGATTGTCTTCAGTGTCCCTACTATGGCGGATTATGTTTTTAAATCAGAAATATTAACCAAAATCAACATGTCTAAAAGTTTCAAGTGAAATATAATAAGTAATTCCCGAATCTTGCTTGAAAAGATCAAATTGTCCTATAAATAAATACAAAGTTGCAATATCAAAGACAGATTTAACATTTAAATCCCACAAACTTTGTAGAATACTTATACTCAAGTATAAAGCATGTTTTAGGTTATACAAATTTTATATGAATACATTTATCTTAAAAAATATTTGTCAAAATTTCTAAAAATACCAACTTTTTCTCTAAAATACCGGGAACCTTGCAAAATCATTCAAATCCAATTTTTAAAAAAGCAATATCGAAGATATTTCTAAAGAATATCCTACAAACATCAAATTGTTACAGTATTTTCTCAAAATTTCAGGGTTTTACACCAAAAACCATGTAAAGTCAATCGAATTCTGTTTGGTTTGTTTTATAAATATATGTTTGGATATTACACATAAAATTTTAAAGGAATATCTGGAAAAATCTGATTCATCATTTTCTCCAAAATCTTGTTTTTAAAACCCAAAATCGGTGAACTATGCGAAATTATTTCAATCCTGTTATTTATATTTATTTTATGAAAATCTTCACTAAATCTATAACCCCCTTTTTTCTCCGAAAAATCAAGTTGAATTTTCGAATCAGAATACCTTTAAAGAAATGCAAAATTTTACATTTAAAATAAACTTGAATGTCGACAACGAAGACGACGTTGATCCCCAGACCATTATATCTCGCTTTTTAGGCGAGATAATAATTTGACCAACAAATGCAAATTTGAATTTTATGCTTCATGCAATCGGAAATTTATTATACATTAAAATGCTGTAAAAATTTGACTTAAAAAAAAGAAAAAAGAAAAGAAAAAACCTCATTTCCGACACCACCTTAACTAATTGGTTTCCCCAATAATCTTGTGATTTCCGGAAAATAAATAGAACTTTGCTTCTCATAGAGTAACTGCTTTCAAATAACATAATCTATTACCCAGTAACACGATGTGACGGATTTTATACGGTCTATCAAATTATACAAACAGTTATGGTAAAGCCAAGCTTGAAAATAAATTGAGAAAATGTATAGCTTCAGAGACCCAAGGTCAAAATTGTTAAAGCCTCTATTAGAAAATCGATTTCAGAATCTTGTTTATATCAGCCGGAAAAGATATAAAGATGTGCGATTTCTTTTCCAGAAAAAATATACATTTTCACACAACGGCAAAATAATATATTAGAATTTTCTATTTTTGTGATAAAGTATACAGTTTGGGCATTCTGAAATTTTTTTTTCAACCCCACCCCCAACGTACTTTTTTAAGATAATAATAAAATAACTACATGTATTCAGAATGATTACTATACAATTTTAAAATAGATCATACATTGAAGGCTGTCATCCATAAAAATTAATAAGTGTTTTATATGACAAATTTAAAACTAAGGTTTGTTCCCTTGTGCAAATCATTCCTTAGCTGGACTAAGATTCAGCGGATACCGCTGCTGGTGGAGTAAAACTCCCCGAGAGCATCCATAACTCAGTAGGCAGTACTTTATGCTGTCAGAAAATATACCATTTAGCAAAATTTTCAGTCGTCTTAATATTTTTATATTTATTAAAAACTAAGGTTTGTTCCCTCATGTAAAACATTCCTTAGCTGGATTTAGATTCGTATCATTTTTTTAACTTTAGATTAATTAATTTTCAATTTTTTGGCTTATATTTTTTATCTTTCAAACTTTTCGGCCCGTAGTATAGTGTCACTGATGAGGAATGACTTTCAGAAATGTGCACATCTGGTACATCAAAATTTAACAGGCATTTTTATATATTCATAAAACTTAGAACATAGAATTCATTAAATTTAACTGTTTGGCATATGTTTTATCTCTCATATACAATTTTTGAATGCATTTATTAAATCTAAAAATTGTTTATGGCACATCTATCAACTGTTTTGGCCCCTAGTTTCACTGATGAGAAATAACTTTCTAAAATGTAGAAATATGACAAAATGAATTGTTTTGTTGTATATATGACACATCAAAATTAAACAGCTATTTTATTTATATATAGTTAGAATAAGAACTGTATGCTATTTTTATAGTACCTTAGGCCCACAAAATATGTCGTTATAATTATCATTTATCTAGTCACTTTTTTTATTTTAATCTAGTGCCCGCAAAATAGGTGTGGTTTAACCAAATTTTTAATTTCAATTTAGTGCCTTAAAATAGGGTGGTTTAATCAAGTTTTTTTTATTTCAATCTAGTGCCCCTAAAATAGGTTGGCCTAATCAGTAAACATCGGGTCGCTCATTTATACTACACTCTACTGCTTACAAAAAGACCATTGCACTCTAGTGCCCTAAAATGAAGGGGTGTTATAATAAGATTTACTTTATCACCATTTACACTCTGGTTCCGTATAAAGATGTGTTGTAACCAGAGTTTATCTGATCAAACTTCATTTTTAATCTAGTGTCCTAAAAGGGTCGTTATATTCAACATCAAGGAGGCATTATTACCACTTTTTTATTACTTTTTTATTTCACTCTATTTCTCTCAAAAGAAGCATTTAATTAGGCAGTTTAATTAGAATATATACAAACCCACACACACACACAATATATATATATATATATATATATATATATATATATATATATATATATATATATATATATATATATATATATATATATATATATATATATATATATATATATATATATATTGTGTGTATGTGTGTGGGTTTGTGTGCGTGCGTTGATTCAAGATAAATCTTGTTTTTTCACTAACATATGCTTTGTTTCTAGTTCCTTTGGGTATTCTTAATACATGTTTTTCAGCTTCAAAGTTCCATTTTAACTTCTGACTTTATGTTATTACCATCTTTGATACTTTTTTATTTAAATATTTCAAAATTGCACACGTTAACATGTTGTAATCAATGCAGTTTTGCACCAACAGTTTATACATAATTATTATTAAAGTCACGAAAACAAACAAGCGGAAATCTTTCAGTAAAATTGCGTTTTTGTTTTTGCATGAAGCAAGGTGTCAGTAATAAAAACATCTCATGAATAGCAATGAGTATTTCTTTAAGGAATTTAAAGGTTGTGGTTTCAGGCGTTGAGATAAGAAAATAAATTTATGTAATTTTCTTTCAATGTTTCCTTGTTTGAAGCCAAATCTAACTCTTTACATTTTTTTTTAAAACAATTATCAATATTTTCACGAAAATTAATACGTTTTATATATAAACCTTTAAAAATACTTGAATTTTGTAGAAAGATTATTAAAAAGGTATTTTTACAGACGAAGTGAGTGTCATTTGTAGATATAAGTGGTATGTGTAATGACTCAAGACTTTACATGGAAGGTAATTATATAGAAAATAACATTGGGGATACTTTAGACTGCGTGCAAGAGACGAAAAGTCTATATTGAGTCTCTCTCTCTCTTTAGTGTGTGTGTGTGTGTGTGTGTGTGTGTGTGTGTGTGTGTGTGTGTGTGTGGAGGCCATGTTTTCCTTTGTAAATGCCCTTTTTTTAAATTTATTAAAAGGACAAACGTTTAGCTGTAGCGTAGATAATCATTGTCGCATAATTGTTGCTTGTTTGGAAGGTAAATGAGCTGTTTGAGTGAAACACTTTTTTGTCGAGACTAAGAACGATCAAAATGTTCAAAATAAATTACTTTAATAACAAGAGGCCCATGGGCCTTAACGCTCACCTGAAGATATGTCCAATATTGTTTGCATAGTGCAATAGACAATATATTACGTACAGAAACTTTAAAAGTTTTCTCAAGTTAAGAACTCCCACAAAACTTAATCAGATATATATCCACTCACATTTCATTCATAAGTAGCTTATATAAAATTCATGAAGTAACTGGAGTGCAATGAATGATTTCCAAATCATTAATCAATTTAAGTATACTTATGCAGCTATGTCCTTGACCTTTGAACATATATGACCTCGAACCATATATGATTGTAATGTCAATATCTATAATATTCTAATCTACATGCCTATGCATAAAATTAATAGCTTTCAAGATAATTAATAATCTTAGTATTCCTATGTTGATATGACCATGATCTTTGAACATATAACCTTGAACCATATATCAAAATGATCGTTGTCGTAATACCTACAATATTCTAAAATACATGCCAATACAAACAATTAATTGTTTTCAAGAAAATTAGCAATTTGAGTCTTCTTTTGCAGCTGTGACCTTGACCTTTAAACATATGACCTTGAACCATATGTCAAAATGATCATCAGGTCAATACCTACAATATTCTTATATACATGCCTATACAAACAATTAATAATTTTCAAGATAATTAGCAATTTAAGTCTTCTTTTGCAGCTGTGACCTTCACCTTTTAACATATGACCTTGAACCATATATCAAAATGATCGTCATGTCAAAACCTACAATTTTCTAATATACATGCCTATACAAAAAGTTAATGGTTTTCAAGATAATTAGCAATTGAATAATTTTTTTGCAGCTGTGACATTGACCTTTCAACATATGACCTTGAACCATATATCATAATGATCATTGTCGCAATACCAACAATATTCTAATATACATACCTATACAAAATGTTAATAGTTTTTAAGATAATTAGCAATTTTAGTCTTTTTTGCAGCTGTGACCTTGACCTTTCAACATATGACCTTGAACCATAAATCATAATGATCGCTGTTGCAATACCTACAATATTCTAATAAACATGCCTAAACAAAAAGTTAATACTTTTCAATATAATTAGCAATTTAAGACTTTTTTGCAGCTGTGACCTTGACCTTTCAATATATGACCTTGAACCATGTATCAAAATGTTCGTTGTCGCAATATCTACAATATTCTAATATACATGCCTATACAAAAAGTTAATACTTTTCAATATAATTAGCAATTTAAGACTTTTTTGCAGCTGTGACCTTGACCTTTCAACATATGACCTCGAACCATAAATCATAATGATCGTTGTCACAATACCTACAATATTCTAATATACATGTCTATACAAAATGTTAATAGTTTTTAAGATAATTAGCAATTTCAGTCTTTTTTTGCAGTTGTGACCTTGACCTTTCAATATATGACCTTGAACTATATATCAAAATGATCGTTGTTGCAATACCTACAATATTCTAATATACATGCCTATACAAAAAGTTACTAGTTTTCAAGATAATTAGCAATTTAAGTCTTTTTTTTGCAGCTGTGACCTTGACCTTGAAACATATGACCTCGAACCATATATCATAATGATCGTTGTCACAATACTTACAATATTCAAATATACATGCCTATACAAAAAGTTACTAGTTTTCAAGATAATTAGCAATTTAAGTCTTTTTTTTTGCAGCTGTGACCTTGACCTTTAAACATATGACCTTGAACCATATATCATAATGATTGTTGTCACAATACCTACAATATTCTAATATACATGCATATACAAAATGTTAATAGTTTTTAAGATAATTAGCAATTAAAGTGACAAATATATAATTTTTACCAATTTCCCCACTCAGTGCCTTACAATTTCCCCATTTTGAGTTCCATGGCTACCATTTGTGCAAATTTGAAAAAAGATAACCTGAGGATGTTATAAATGAAATAACTAAGGTATATCTCTTGTAGATTCAGAGGAGAAGATTTTCAAAATTTTTCACTCTTTCCCCCCTTATGGGGACCCAAGGGGACATAACTCCTTCATTTGTGCAAATCTGAAAGGGCTTCACCCAGGCATGATGGTTATCAAGTTTCATTAAATTTGGCCCAGTGGTTTTGTAAGATTAAAATGTAAAAAGTTAACGCACGACGGACGACGGACGACGCACGACAGACGACGGACGGTGAACCATCGCAATAGCTCATCTGAGCTTTCAGCTCAGGTGAGCTATAAATGTCACCATAAGATAACAGTACAGAAGGATATAGATCTTGTATTAGAAACATGCTTACCTAATATAAGTTCCTGACCATTTTAAATCATTAGAAAAATTGAATTCAAGTATGCATTTTATTTGATGTAATTATGATAATTTAATACAATTTTATCATTCAAAAACTGTCTTATATCAAAATTACTTAAATAATTAAAAGTAATAAGACAATAATAATTAACAATGACAAATGCGTTGTTGAAAAAATATGTCCAACATGTTCTTGTTAACAAACATTTCCAATTTATAAGCTATATTTAAGAGAACATCCAAACGGTTTAGCTTAATTGTAAATAGGTCTGTAAGCAACAGCGTGAAAAAGAGTTTGGTTATAACCGATAGATAGGATGTAGAACAAATCAGATGACGAGATTAAGATCAGGTCATTGTATAAATCATAAGTCAGGTCAAAGGTCATGTCAAGTGAGAGAACAAATCAGAGGTCAGGTAGTAAGACAAGTCGGAGTATAGTTAAGAAGACAATTTGCATCATTAATAGTAGAGGTAGCTTGCATTTAGTTTTTAAGGCTTCGACACATCTAATCTTTTTACTTACAACCTTACAACTACCGATACTAACATTATTTACGACTTCATTTTTTGTCTTCGAAAAGGATCATTAATTAATCAAAATTCCCACAAACTTTATTTAGTTTAAGAGAAACAAGTGTTATGATATACTGGATAAATATTTATAATGAAACCGGAAATGGTTAGCTATTTGAATAACGTAATAATCAAACATTTTCCAGATTCTTGACAATATCACATTTAAAGTTGCATGTTGCATGATGAACGAGGTACCTTTATTAACATGGTAATTATACTTCCTATAAAAACGTTCTAAGGGGTATGCAATCCATTATCCTCTTAAAACTCATATAAAATCGTTTCTTTTTTATATTATATCTAGGCATTACATAATTAAACGAACAGATAATGTTCTCACAACTCTTTTTCAGATACACAACAGGATATAGAAGGAACTGATCCTATAATAAAAGAGATTTTCTCATTAAAACTGTACTCTTAGGATAACAATTTTTCCAACTTGTCAACAGCCACACGCTATAAAATCATACAGACGGATTAGGTTTTAATGGAATTGCAAACGAGAATTTATAGTTCCTACGTTCATTGTTTTGGTAATGCGAATTTTTTTTTTTTTTTTTTTTTTTTTTTTTTTTAATGAGATTTTAAGTCTATGTCGAATAATTGAAACCACGCCAATAAATGTTGTTTTCACATTTAATGTAGTGCCAGTATAATTTGTTTTTGTAAAAATCAAATCTTTATGAACAGTTTTTTCAAACACTAGAAAAAAGGGTTAAGGATAATTTTTTACAGAAATATTATATAATAACAATCAGTTCAGAACAGCTATCGGGCGGATTTATTGTAACACAGTAGGAAACAGACTTCATCGTTCTAATTTACGTTTTTACAGACCAGCTGTTATCCTGTTCTGATAATTTTTTACAGAAATATTATATAATAAAAAATCGGCTCAGAACAGCTATCGGACGGATTTATTGTAAAGCAGTAAGAAACAGACTTTATCGTTCTAATCTACGTGCGCACAGGTCAGATGCTGTCCTGTTCTAACACCTCGTTATCGTCTAGCCAGTCGATTAAGGGCAAATAATCACGGAAAGTGGCAACTGTGTCACTTTTTACAGAACTATTATATAAAAACAATCAGTTCAGAGAAGCTTTGGGACGGATTTATTGTAAAACAGTAAGAAACATACTTCATCGTTCTAATCTACGTGCTTACAGACAAGCTTAAATTCTGTTCTGACACCTCGTCATCGTCTAACCAGTCGATTGTGGGCAAATAATCAAGAAAATCGGCAACTGCGTCAATGAAACCTATCCTTTTCACGGATGAATCTTTTTTTATTTTGACTTTTACGACGGCAGAAGGCATGTATGGTGCATTGTAAATATATATCGAAAATATCGGTTTTGATGTTTCATATGTGCATATTTCGGAAAATCATTCCTTATCAGTGACGCTAGGGGCCGAAAAGTATGATAGATAAAAAAAAACATAAGCCAAACAGTTGAAAATTAATGAATTTAGAGTACTAAAATTATTTGAACCCAAATCCAGCTAAGGAATGATCTGCATGAGGGAACAAACCTTAGTTTTAGATTAATTTAAAAATTAAGACGGCTGAAAATTTTGCTTAATGGTATATTTTCTGAAAACAAACGCTATGTTAAATACTGCATAATTCAGTATGACAGTTGAGCGGCGACTCAGTGATGGTATGAGATGGGATATGTATTGATGTACGTTCCAAGAAACATAATGCCCCCTTCACAGAGCCAGGATTGTGGATAAGTATCTTCGAGATGAGACTATTCAACGCATGGATTGGCCAAGTCGATCTCCTGACATAAACCCAATAGGGCACGTTTGGGACATTTTGCAACAATATCTTGTTGTTACCAGAGCCCATAGAGGACTTACTTGCTACTGATGCCATTATTCTTCTGATAAGAATATTTGTAATTTTTGGGCCTATTTTGAATTCAATTTTGTTTTCAGGGGTTGTCATACTTTGTTTATCCTTATTATTAGCTGTTTATGAATTCTTGTAAAAGTCTTATGAAATGTTTAATAAATGTCTGGAGGTTATCAGTATTGAATATTGTTGAATTAACATTTCACAACTTTAGAAATAAATTTATCAAGCCTTCTGATCCTTAACTTTTTTGTCCTTTATAGTCTCGTTATTGTCCATATGTGATTTTCTGTTTTTATTCAGATTATGTTTTTGACCATAGATTACACTCAAAAGTATATGCGCAAACACTAAGCACTAGTGGTATTATATGTGCAAGTTTGACCTAAGTGTTAATTGGTGAGGGTTGTTATATGTTGAGAATGAAAGAAAAATATTGTTTAAAGTTTCTCTGAGAATAATTTTCTATAACACAGTAAAAACTATAGATAATGAAAATTTAGATACGTCATTGTTATATTTTGAATTTGTAATTTAATAGTTAAAATTTCATTAATTTAGAACGTTTCGACAGAAAGTTTCGAACATTTTACGTAATAAACTACGGAAATTGTGGCACAGAGGGAGTGTAAAGATTTATTTGTTAATTAATTGACAGAAGTGATTAGTTGAAAGAAAATTGAAACAGACATTTAGTGAGTTTTTTTGAAAATAGAATACGAGAGTTTTGAGATAAATAAATTAAGGTTTATTTAATCAATTCGAGTTATATTTTTATATGGGAGTTGTGTAATAGGGTAACAGTTAATTGTGTAAAACAAATATATTACTATCTTTTATGGAGATAAGAACCACAACTTATGTGATTACCCAATCTTCTACATAAATAACAAGAAATTTATTATGGTCTTTTTCTTAACAAAAATACGTTTTGGTATGACAGGCACAAAACAGTACATGAACCTTTTTATTTGACGCAGAAGAAGACATAAAACAGTTTTATGTGTAAAATGAATTTGCAATGAAAATCCCGTTGACCATAAAAGACCACTCAAAGATTTTGAAGGCAAATGCTAGTATTTCAAAAGAAAGAATCTATCAGATGGGCTGTAAAAAGACATTGATTGGTCATTTATTTTACCGGATTTTTAAAGAAGAGATAAAAGGTTTGTGCCAAAGTGTCCGGTATGACCATTAAAACATTTGCTCATGGTGGGCCGACCATGGAAGACAGTTAAACTGCCTGTCTCAAAAGACTACAAAACTGTATGATTTATTTGAAATAACTGACTCTTTGAAGTTCTTTTTTTCTAATTGTTAAGATTAAAATGCTAAATTCTTAACAGCCAAACATACATTTAATCAGAATGCGTTTGTTCTAAATACGATATTAATCCAAATAAAAGGTTTCATAGCATGTAACTAAATGATGCAAGAATTTAGGAATTTACTAGCTCGTTTCTTTAACTTCTCCACACCTATCCTTTTGATATCTAATATCCTAATTTTTTCTAGTGATTAAACATTCTGAACCTTTCTTCCACCTGTCCCTTTTTCGATCAAAAAGACAAATTTATGTTTTTACCTTATGAATGGAAACACTGCCTTGGTATGATTTAATCCAACAGCTAGTCCATATCTGAAAAAAGAAAATTACTGAAGTTTGAATCAATAACTCTTAGACTAATGAATGACACCGAAAAGACAAAAAAATCTGGTTCAATAAGAAGTATTGGTCTTGCGTATATATATTATTGGAGTTTTTATTGTCTGGCGTCAATATATTGTTGGGGTGTATAATGTTCTGGGGTCTATTTATTGTTGGCATGTATATTTGTCTTCTGGCGAATAAATATTATAAGGTTATATTTTGGTCTGGCGTCTATATATTATTGGAGTCTATATTGGTCTGGTGTTATTATATTGTTGGAGTGTATAATGGTCTGGGGTCTATATATTTTAGAGTGTATATTGGTCTGGCGTCTATATAATGTTGGAGTGTATATTGGTCTGGCGTCAATATAATGTTGGAGTGTATATTGGTCTGGCGTCAATATAATTGGAGTGGTTATTGGTCTGGCGTTAAAATATTGTTGGAATGAATATATGTCTGTCGTCTTTATATTGTAGGGATGTATATTGGATTGCCGTCTGTATATTGTTTGAGGTTTATAATTAGTAGTATCAAATAATATTAAGTGTTTTTTTTCTATATTATGTTTTGTTGTAATTTTAATTGTGAAACTGGCTACTACAATTTTTTTTTCGATTTTTAACACATTAACACATTTTTAAACGTTCCCAAGATTACAACTCAGGAACATTTAACAGTATGGGGAAACATACAGATAAAAACTAAAAAAAAAAAGAAAGAAAATTGAAGCTACAAATATATTTTACGCGTATTTGCCTGGAATTGTAGTTTTGTTTTTGTAAATATGTATTAATTAGTGTTAAGTTGGTGTTATTAACAGATATATATGTATGATTGGTTGTTATTGTATATTAGATATATGTTACGTATATACATGCTTTTAACAGTTCTCATTGTGGTCTTATAAGCAACCAACAACTCAAATTGTTTTTCAATTGTTTGGTAAATTGTCTGATAGATGTTGTAAAGATTGTGACAGAAATCATTTAAGTTCTTCATATAGACCTAGAGAAGGATTTAATTATATAAGAAAACATATAGATATATAGCTAATTATATGAACTCAGCAACAGTCAAAGACCAATTAAAATGCAACACAAAATCAAAAAAAAAAAAAAAAACCAAAATATAATCAAATAAAAATATAATAAAAAGAAATGAATTTTGGTCTGGCGTCTATATATTATTGGAGTCTATATTGGTCTGGTGTTATTATATTGTTGGAGTGTATAATGGTCTGGGGTCTATATATTTTAGAGTGTATATTGGTCTGGCGTCTATATAATGTTGGAGTGTATATTGGTCTGGCGTCAATATAATGTTGGAGTGTATATTGGTCTGGCGTCAATATAATTGGAGTGGTTATTGGTCTGGCGTTAAAATATTGTTGGAATGAATATATGTCTGTCGTCTGTATATTGTAGGGATGTATATTGGATTGCCGTCTGTATATTGTTTGAGGTTTATAATTAGTAGTATCAAATAATATTAAGTGGTTTTTTTTTTCTATATTATGTTTTGTTGTAATTTTAATTGTGAAACTGGCTACTACAATTTTTTTTTCGATTTTTAACACATTAACACATTTTTAAACGTTCCCAAGATTACAACTCAGGAACATTTAACATTATGGGGAAACATACAGATAAAAACTTAAAAAAAAAAAGAAAGAAAATTGAAGCTACAAATATATTTTACGCGTATTTGCCTGGAATTGTAGTTTTGTTTTTGTAAATATGTATTAATTAGTGTTAAGTTGGTGTTATTAACAGATATATATGTATGATTGGTTGTTATTGTATATTAGATATATGTTACGGTATATACATGCTTTTAACAGTTCTCATTGTGGTCTTATAAGCAACCAACAACTCAAATTGTTTTTCAATTGTTTGGTAAATTGTCTGATAGATGTTGTAAAGATTGTGACAGAAATCATTTAAGTTCTTCATATAGACCTAGAGAAGGATTTAATTATATAAGAAAACATATAGATATATAGCTAATTATATGAACTCAGCAACAGTCAAAGACCAATTAAAATGCAACACAAAATCAAAAAACAAAACCAAAATATAATCAAATAAAAATATAATAAAAAGAAATGAATTTTGAAAAATGAGAGAGAGAGAGTGAGAGAGAGAGAGAGAGAGAGAGAGAGAGAGAGAGAGAGAGAGAGAGAGAGAGATAAACAGAGAGATAAACTTCATGCAAGCTTAACCCATCCCTCCCCATCCCCCAAAAATTCATAGATATTTTGACCAATTGTTGATATCTACCACTGTAATTTGAAAGGTATGAAGTTGTTAGCATCAATCTTGTTTTACACCTAATGGTTTCTAAACATTATCATTTGACTATAAGCCTTTATTTACCAAACGTTGAACCTATAATCATCAATGTGTATATATACATTTCGATAATCAAGTAAGATATATTCTGATTCAGATATATACTCATATAATAGCAATGATTAAGTCTGGAAGAAATCGTTGATTGAGACTTGTAGTCTTCAGAATGCTTTAGATGGACGATAAGTTCAGTGATTTATATAAGATTTATTTTCTTGATAACAGAATGTAGTTTGGTCAGAACACAATTAATTGTGCTTTCATACACTCATTATTTACTTTTATAATATGATTTTATATCAATTTAGACCAGACTGTATCGATTATTTCGTTCTCGATCATACTCGTCTTGCTTTGTATTTAATAATTATATTTATTTACTTGTGTCGTTTTTATGCAATACTTTTCAACACTGTATCGCAATGTTTCATTAACATTGTATTGTACAAAACAAATGTTCAACTTTGGACACAGCACTCTTCTAATATCTTTTAAATCAGCAATACTAAATATGGAATTTTTAACAAAAAATACATGTTTAATTTTGATGTGCCGTATGTGCACATTTCGGAATTTCATTCCTTATCAATGAAATTGAAATATTACAATTTCCAAAGGGAAATTATGAAAAATGTTGGATAAACCAGAAATAATCTCAAACAAATCAGTATAAAATGGAAATGTCTAGCTGGTAAATTACACGGAAACTTCTGTTTATGCATTCCATAGCAAAACACTAGACGACCCTTGTAATATATACTTGAGAGTTTTGAAAGCCTAAAGATGTTTAAAGCTGCATTTAGTTTTTCAATTTTCTGAATTTTTTTGATTTTCTAAAATATATATATTTTTTAAATAGATATCCTCTAACCACGATCCGTAACATTCATTTTCATTTCATTTTCATTTCTTTTAACTGTAAATAAATGGAATCCTCTGACCGGTTGGTCAGTGTTTTACGATGGTAATTATGAGCTTGGAGCTTGCGCACGGATGTACGGAAAAACCCTAGAATCGAAGGTGAAACATGACAAATTGCATTAATATTCCGTCATCAATATCCAGATGTATTTGAAATGGTGTTATGTATCCCTTACTAAGTCACAAATGACAAATTCAACGAATTTCTGTGTTGAATTTATCGTATTTCACCGTTTTGAAAGTTGTGTTTAATGACCCGGGTTTTGATGATGTAACCATGTTCTAATATTAGATCCCAAATGCTGCATCTCGCTGGGTAGTTACTGTAATTTCTGTATTTATTCGAGCTTTTATTGTTGAACCAAATGTAACATTGTTTATTACGAACATCATTAATTAGATTAGCACCGTTTTAATTTTTTCTTTGGAAAGATTAATGCAGCTTTAAAATGTCGTAACGTTTTTTCAAAACATCTGCTTATTAAAACCTGAAGACAAGACAGAAATATTACAAGAATTAAAAGGCTATCACTTTTAAAGTAAAAAAAGTAGAGTTTAAAACATAAATTTAGGCATTATTAAATGTTGCATGCATATTGCAAATAAATGGTTGAATTAAATATTTATATTAGATAATAATCTTTATCAAAACGCTTTGATTGGCAAAAATCACAACTTATTATGACCTACTCAGAAATTTTGATAACACCTTTGTTGATGAACACTTTACGTATAAAACATTTAAAAATTACTATAGAGTTTGGTATGTACCATTTTTATTTCTGCATTAAAAAAAGAAACAAGTGGCAAATATTTTTAAGTCTGATTTTATATCTAAAACGTCTAAATCATCAAATGCCAATTTTTTTAGCCTTAATGATCACAAAACGTACATGGCAAATATAGGAAAAAGAAAAGCATGCAGCAATCTTCGCTAAAATCAGTTAAATACAAAAATGTTTAAATCGTTTTGACAACAGGAAGCAAACTTAATAGTTTTATAAATGAGACAAGAAAGCTACTGTGTTTGTTACTTGTACATGGTGTAAACAACATTGACAACATTGCACACTCAGGATTTCACAATGTCACAGAAAATCATTATATGTTTATCAAACAGCAAATCATAAAAACGTTAAAACATTACTTTTGACACATAAACCTGTTATTGTGTGATAATTTCAATTTTGTGTGTTGAGAATTCAGTAATCTTTTGATTTTCCTACATATCATTACATGTTTACTATTCAAACAGATTTTTTGCACACGAAATTTTGTAAAACCGAAATAAAGAACAGCTGAGGAAAATAAGCAATGCATATTCAAGTATCACTCAGGGGAGCTAATGAAAATGAAATTTGGCCAAACATTAAAAAAAAAAGAAATATTTAAATTTGTGGCAGAAAATGAGCAGAAAATATGCATCTCATTTACCTATATGGCCCTTAAGCTTGAGGTTTTTCTTAGTACCTTCTTGATTCAATCAAGTTTAAAATAAGGTTTTTATTATTTGCATGATAGGTTACAATTCATTTCCTTAGTTACATCTTTTGACAACAACGGAGATAATTTGGATTCGGTTATTCAAGGTTTCGTTAGCTTACTTGTATACCTAGCAAAAATGAGAACTGAACTAATGCATAATTTTCACTAACAAAATAGTTGAAGTATCAAATTAGGTATTGTAAATAATGTCATTTAGTTCATACAATAATGTCTAAATGATGAATAAACGAATAAAATTTCTTAAAAAGTATTTGATCAACGAAAATTATGATTATTATGAATTAATTATCGATTAATAAGTATACAATTTTTGACCATGAATATAATTTTTCAGAAGTTCTTAAGTTGTGATCCTAATAGTTATCCGTAATATTCCTTTTACCACCTTTAACTTTTTGAAGGCTTATATATTTTATCACTATTGACATATGAATACAGGGCAGTTCGTTAATACAAGTGGATAAAATTTTGAGACAATATTATGCATTTTAAGAATTTTTATCATTGGTAATTTCTATTCATACAGTATTCAGGAATAACGGAATGAACCACACGGATTATTTAAACTAGTGCAAGTTCAAGTTAGTAGGTATTTTTTAGCCGTTCAAAGTCATGAGTAATTGTTGACAGTGTGTGTGTGTGTGTGTGTGTGTGTGTGTGTGTGTGTGTGTGTGGTAATCTTTTGACTAATTCAAACTACATATTTTACTTATCTCCATATTTCCAACAAAAGCCGAGATCAGTGATAAATGATAAAATAATATACAATAATTATTGCCATTGGTCCCCTGACAGGGTTGTTGTAACCAACCATAAGAACTAATGTCAAAATGTCAAGTCCAAAAAATAGATCTGAAACTTGTAATTGTCTGGAACGTCGATACCTTTATTAATGTAGTGTTATTAATGACCAAATCTATGGGGGGATTTCTACTCATTTGTTTTGTGGGAACATCATATTATTACGCACTCCCCTGAGGCAAACATAATGCATTCGCTTAAGTAGTCTATTCCCTAACCTAATTATCTTGTATCGATACGAGTGTGAATACTTTACTTCCAAACTTCATTACAGAGAGAAAAGCAATTGTGCATCGCTAATGCAAGATTTATCATAATGCTTTTGTTTCTGTCTTAAATACTCTATATTATCCAGTCTTGTTTTAAATGGCAATACTTTATTATTTTTTTATAGGAATTTTTCTACAATAAACTAAACCTTAGACTATGAAACTCGAAAAATGGGTCAAAGTAATATTATATTTTTAAAATGCACAGAAGATTAAGAGACCTATGTGCTTACAAAGTTTTACAATTGCATTAAACGAAAAAAATGAAGAAATAATATATACAAAATTAAAACGTTTAACTAAACTAAGATCGATGAAGAAAAAAATAATGGGTCACAGTGACTTGCTTTTGTTTATTACAAAAACAGTAGTTAAGTAAATGTATTTGCCATAAAGTTGTTTAGCTCAACTATCTTTGTTATATCACAAAATAAAACAACATGTTGGAAATATCCGTAATATTCCTAAATAAATGAAGCAATAATATTAAATACATCAAACATTCATATATATATATATATATATATATATATATATATATATATATATATATATATATATATATATATATATATATATATATATGGTTTTTTTTTTTTTTTTTTTTTTTTTTTTTTTTTTTTCTGAACTAACGCAAGAAAGAAATGACGAAACTGGATATCTGGACACTGTGTTGTACTTAAAATTTACAATAAGTGGAGAGACGAAATTTTGACTGAATAAAATGTAAACAAGAAAATTAACGTGTGTTCTAGTTATTTCAAAAAGAAGTCTGAAGATAACTATAAAAACAAGTTAAATAGTTAATGCTTTGGTGGAGCGTTGAACCGATAAAATATGTTAATTATGGTCATTTAACATCTGAAGCTTTTCCAGCCAAAGTAACGCGCTTACCATAATTGTCATATTTTATCCGTTCAATAATTATATTTAAATTTACAATTTTATTGATGTTTTTCCAGATTTTAAATGTTGAACATCTATTTTGTACAACATTTTTTCCCAAAATTATGCTCCTGGAATTAACATCCGTGATGTTGAACAACGTTATCACGTGGTTATCTCTGCATTGAAATGATGTGATATGATGACTTGCTTACGTCTTTTATTTGACCCACGCCTGCTGTATGTTTTATCTAAACCACACGGTACTAGTAGATGACGTTTAAAAATAAACCGTATTAGGTTCTTTTATAGGCATTACCAAGCTTGACAAGTCTATAGTCTATATAGTCTATCTGAACAAAGCTATATATATATATATATATATATATATATATATATATATATATATATATATATATATATATTTCTGAAAGTATTTTTACCATACATTACTTATTTCTTGAACATTTATTCTTATCTAGAATTTTGATACATTGGATTCAGTTTATATTGGTGGCTTTTTGTCTGTTGTCATCAATTAACACCTCTTGTTATTTTAAAAACATATTTTGTTTTTAAAACATATTTTGTTTAAGTTCCCTATCCCAATGTTTCTGTATAATGCACAAGTGTAAAGTTTTAACACGACTAGTTTTTTGTTTTGTCTGTAGAAAAGCAAATCAACATGACTCCTCGGTGTCTTTACAAAGACGATTTTATTTCAAGTTGCCATTCCTAATATTCCTGTATAATGCACCAATGGGAAGTTTTAACACGACTTGTTTTTTGTCTGTAAATACCCACATCAACCCTTCCGTTTACATTTTAAAGACGAGTTTGATTATAGTTGCCTTTCATAATCTTTCTGTTTAATGCGCCAATGTGAAGTTTTAATACTAGTTTTTATTGTAGAACTGCAAATCAACATTACTTCTCGGTGTCATTATAAAGACGTTAGTAATCCTAGTTGCCTATCCTAACTTTCTTGTATAATGCACTAATATTAGGTGTAAATACGGCTAGATTTTATCTGTAGAATAACCAATCACCATAACCTTACCATGATGTGATAATTGAAGTGAACTAAAGTTTTAGTTACCTATCCTAAAGTTCTATAATTCACCAGAGTAAAGTTTTAACACTACTCATCATGGCAATGCCATTAGAGTCATAGTTATTGATTTGGTTAATCTTTATTTCATTACCTATCGGATTGCTTAGGTGAGAACATTTTGGTTATCATAAAATTGATAAACTGTTGGGAATTAAATCACAAACATATAAAAAACATTTATTTTTGTAAATAGCTTTAGCACATAATTGAAACATGCATTGATAAACCAATCATTAAAACTGTAGTTGATATGTGCATTAAGTATAATAAAAAGTCGAAAGGTGAATTCAAAATTTCTTCTAATATATTGAAATCTGGAGACGTAAAGACATTTAAACAACTTAAAGATATCAGGGTTTGACTGTATTTGAATCACATATTACTTAAAAAGACATTGAATTTTTTACTGCCAGGGATGTTGTACAATAAAATGGCTTACTTGAAAATATTTTAATCATGAAAAAGCTATTTAAATGGGTGCTGTTTTAGGTGCTTCAAGTCCAAATTTAATATCGTAAAACTGTTGCAAATAAGTTTAAGGGATTAACTTCAAAGTTCAGCTTATTTTGTTGTTAGTGTATTGAGACTCATGCAACGACAAAACAATAACTTTCTCCGTTTTCAATGCTACGCGCTTTTTATAATGTGATAGTGATTTTAAAAGCACCAAAATTTTGCAAGCCTTTTGCCACTTTCTTAAATGTTCTGTTTAAGGTTTCAATTTTATAATAACGCCCGTCCTTTCTGATTTAAACATTTTCCCTTTAAGAAGTTGTGACAGAAATAGCCATGTTTGTTCACTTGCAACGAAAGAGAAAATTGCCATTACAAAGTGCTTACGAATTAATTAAAAAATGTAGTAATAAGAGTAATTTTTTAGGTTGTCATGTGCCAAAAACCGATTTTTAATTATACAAACCGTGTAAGTCTTTCGAATACAATTATTTGTCATAGATAAATGAAATCTTATTATTACTCTGTGGAAATTGCGTGTTTTAAAATTAATCAAATTATCGTATCAATGTTGCTTCGATGCTTAATTTTAAATTAATATTTCATCGGTGTCAATGGCACCAAATGAAATTTACTGTTGGCAATATTAACAAGCTTATATAAACAAATCAATAAAACACTGATGATCTAAATTTCTAAAATGAAACAGTTTTAAGTACATCTGTTTTGCTATGGTATGGTATGTCTCTTGTGTTGATTTACTATGGTTTTGAAAGTGTAGTAAATCTGTGCACAGAATACATTTTGTCGATGATAAGCATTTTTGTCAATTCCATGGGTATACCACACTATTGTTTCAGTGTTTGATTTTTTTTTAATTTCGTTGGAATACTGCACTATTGTGTCACTATTTGATTTTTTCTATCTTTATTGTTAGAGACTACTGGGTGAAAATAATAATTTAAGGAACTTTGGGTCACAGAAAAGAAGTTTATTTTCACATTATGAAATAAAGAAAATTGTATCTATAAAAAAGTAGAGTGAAGTAATGAAATTAAAATTTCTAGGTGGTCATTTCTGGATAAGTAGAAGACACGTTTTGGTAAGAGAACTGAAACACTTTCTCACACTTGGTTCTGTACCGAATGGGATTCGAACATAGGTTGTAAGCGTTATTTTCTTTGATTGCAAGATTGAAACAACTTGGCCAATGAGTGATTTAAAACGATTGCTTATGGTTTACAGTATCTCTCACTGCCTACGTTCGAACCCCGATTGAGCAGATCCTGGTGGAAGAAAGTTTTAAGTTCGATTGCCGTCAGTGGTTTCCTCCCGGTACTCCTCCATCCCGAAACTATCTGTCTAGATTAAAGTTAAAGAATCTTTACAGGGGCGTTAAACATAATTTCAATCAACTTGCATTTCGTGTTGTGTTCTATATTGCTGCTTTCAAGGACATGTTAAAAAGTAACTTTTTTTCTTGCAATATCCCTGAGTAAACACTTTAATTGTAAGCAGCATTCCTATGCTTAATTTGAACTCATAAAACTTTAGAACTTTGGATTCATTGATATTCAACTGTTCGGCTTCTGTTTTTTCCTATCAACTTTTTCGGCTCCTTGTGTCAGTGATTAAGAATGACTTTCCGAAAAATTCACATCTGGCACATGGAAATTAAACAGGTATTTCTGTTACACATCCCTATCGGAACCGATACTAAATGGCTGCTTTTAACGAAGGAAATATGTTAAAATAGTTTGTCTGACTCCACTAAGATACCAATTACCGTTTAATAAATATCAAAAATCCAATTCGAATAAATCGAATTACATACGAGTTTACTGGTAATAAAAAAAGATACTTACGTGATTCCAAAAGTAACAACAGTCCAAATCACAGTTAAAACTGGAAGCACAAATAGACATTTTCCAAGAAGATTATAAATCGTCAAACACATCTCCGTTTCTGAAATAAAATTAAAAATTGATTTATTTCTGAAAAAGTTAACTTCAAAAAAACATGAATTGTGGTTTTATTGATACGTTTTAAAGCTTGTAATCTTTTTATCTGGTAAATAATAACCCTCTACGGTTACCAATTAAAATAATCTTGAAATCTGATACAACTAAAATCAATAAGTAAGATATCATATTATCATATAAATCACTATTTCAGCTAATATAACCAAAGATAGAAAAAAAACTAGTAAAAGAAACTTTAAAGCAAGGAAGGAATCTTTATTAAAAGCTTTTACTTGATGTGAAACACTGGCACGTAATAAACCAATATTAGTTTGATGGATTTTCTAACACTCTAGTTTGATGGTCTGTTTGGTGTATTATATCTTTATATAAAAAACTTAAAGCTGCATTACGTTTTTCAATTTTCTGTTTTTTTTATTTTCTAAAATATACAATGTAATTTTTAAAAATTAGATAACTTCTGATCATGATTTGTGAGATTCATTTCTAAAATTTCATCCCTATTAACTGTAAATAAACAGAATCCTCTAACAGGTTGGTCAATGTTCAACTATGATTATGTTGAGCTTGGAGCATGTGCACGGATGTACGGGGACTACAATAAATCAAAAGTGAAACCTGACAAATTGTATTAATTGTCCATCATTTATAAACAGATGTATTCGCAATGGTGTTATGTGTCCCTTACTAAGGCACAAGTGACACTTTCAAAGAAATTCTATGATTAATTGATCGTATTTCACCGTTTTGTAAGTTATGTTTAAATGACCCGGTTTATTAAGACGTAACCATATTCTAAAATAAGATCCAAAATGCTACATCTCGCTGGGAAACTACTGTTATTTCTGTATTTATTGGAGCTTTTATCGTTGAACCAAATATAACATTGTTCATCAGAAACATCGTTAATTAGATCAGCACCGTTTTATTTTTTCCCTAGGAAAAGCTTAACTGGCTTGAATTGTGTATTCTGTCTTGTTTTCTTATCGCGTTTGTTTTTGTGAAGTATATCTATATTTTACGTATTTTTTAAATACATTTGTTTTTTGTTATCTCTGTCTTTGGCCGCTGTTCCTTTTGCCAAAATACATGTTTCAAACTGTACTGTTATTTCTAGCAGAGTCATTTCCTTTCTTGCACACTGACTGAAAACGGCTGAAACTAAAAAGTAAGAACTAGCTCCAAGTTCCACGGAAGGTAGATGGCTTCTGATAACTACCCCTTTCAGGTATTGGTATTTATTCAACGTATTACGATAATGTTAAATTAAGCAAAATATTCAATTTTATGTTGTATTAAACTATTATCTTATAAAGCTTTTACCGTCTCTATGAAAACAGTTATGTTCAGTGTAATAGTTTAAGTGCATCTGAAAAGCAATGATCATCTATATTACCTAACAATTAGATGTTCCTTTAAAAGTCTTAACTTTATAACACAAATAACTGCATATTTCGGAAAATCATTCCTCATCAGTGACACTAGAGGCCGAACAGCTTGATAGATAAAAAAATAAGCTAAACAGATGAAAAATAATGAATCTAAAGTTGCAAAATTATATATGAATCCAAATCCTGCTAAGGAATTATTTGCATGGGGGAACAAACCTTAAGTTTTTTTTATGAATTTTAAAAATTAAGACGGCTGAAAATTTTGCTAAATGGTATATTTTCTGACAGCACAAAAAACTGTCTACTAAGTTATGGATACCCGTGGGCAGTTTTACTCAACCAGCAGCGGTCCCCTGCTCAGGGGTATTAAACATATAACACAAATACCTGCTAAAATTTGATGAGCCAAATGTTCACATTTCGGAAAATCATTCCTCATCAGTGACACTAAGGGCCGAACAAAAAATTAGTTTTTAATAAATATCAACTTAAATAAATTGCAAGTTTTTGTCATTTTATTTAAGTTGTAGTTTAAAATCGGGTATTTTATTATAAGTAGTTCCGTGTGTTTTTGTTATGCTAGTATTTTGTGACATATACTTGTAAAGTGCCCGTTCTATGTTTTTCTGACTGTTGATAGGTACATGTTTTTGGGGTAGAATTGTTTTATTGACACATGCTGGGCCATGGACAAGACAGATATACTACGCTTAAAAAGCAGTTTGGTCAGTATTAAGAACCTACCCACCTCCGGATAATTGTAATTAATAAAGTGTTATAATAATTGCAAGGGTTCAATCGTTCAAAAAACGCATGATTAAATTTCCATTTGTATGTGAGAATAACCAAGTGTATTTTCGTGCCAAACTGTAATTTAACCTTAATTGTTTGTCTTGAAGATATGTTGTATTCAGTAACGTTAAACTTTAAGGCAAAAAACAAATGGTATTAATCTTTTCTTCACTCGTTTCAAGAATTACGATTTAGTCATTATTCACTAGAATATTTTTATTGAACTTCTTTCAAGAGTTGCGAAAGAAGATAAGCAGTCTTTGTGATTGATAACAATATTGTTTTTCTAAGAAAGTTGCACTTTTCTCATTATCATCAATAATCACATCAAAGATAAATATAACTTGTAGTAGTAAAATATTTTAGGACTTAACAGTGTAGTAAAAAAGTCTCGTTCTTTGTTCTTTAATCAATTTTTCTAACAAATTGGTTTTGTAAGAAAAGAATTATGTGATCGACTTGTACTATGCTCTTTATACGATATAGTAAACAACATTTCTTTTAGTGGTCTTACAATATTTTTTCGTTACTTTTTAGAATATATACAACAGGCACTGTGATTCGAAAGTTCGCATTTCAGGTTCAGCCATAGAAGTCTCAAACGCCATATGTAAGTCATACTAAAGATAGACAGACTTAATAATA
Organism: Tegillarca granosa; assembly: GCA_029721355.1. Lineage (NCBI taxonomy): Eukaryota > Metazoa > Mollusca > Bivalvia > Arcoida > Arcidae > Tegillarca > Tegillarca granosa. The sequence continues at coordinate 27,094,557 of CM056601.1, read as the reverse complement.
ACAAAAGCCATTGGTAGGTTAAGATAATGTTTTGACAGAAGAGCACGTTTTCAGCAATTTATACATCAATGTTTTCAATTGTTTTATTTACAATGTGTTACGTGGGAATTTGTCAGAGAGAATAACAATACATATTTCAGATATATATGGAAATTATTATTATAAGCAATTATAAATGCAACCAAGAAAATTATATAAGAAATAATAGAAGACAAGATAGATATAATTATATATCTTAATATAAAATAATAATCATTCTGTTAAATATTATTAATAGAAATGAAAAATAGATACTTTTGCAGTTTTCGATAGTGATTACTTTTTATTCTGAATATATGCAAAATAATTAGGTGATACTTTTTAAACAATTTTCATACAATCTTTATACAATTTTGGACGAAAAATATAAAATATGTTGGAACTAGTTGAAAATATGTATATCAATTAATGGATGACAATTTCAGAGACCACTGATACTGAATTTTACATTTCCTTTTTATTTGATATGTGCCTGACATGAATTCGATATAAAACATCTCCTATTTAGTTTTCATTTGCATGTAAAAGTGTTATTTATTTGTTGCATAATATGAATGGTGCTGTATAATCAACATCAGTAATGATCAAGTTCCAGATGGCCTTTCATGTTGTACTCGAACCAACAGTCTTGATTAAATGTTATAATGTTTATTCGTAATGTTCTTAGAATTGAGATTATAAATTATAACATCATTATGACTAATAGCCTAGAGATTTCACAATCAATGGTAAAATACTTTTAAAGTTTAAATTATCGTTTTCTTTGCATTTATTGATTTAAATTCCAATCAACGTAATTTTTTTATTTACAGCAGTTAATCACAATTACTGAAGCACAATAATTATAGAATTGGCTAGATAAATCAAAATAATCACTATTACAGTTAAGATGTCTTACAGATTACAGAATTTCAATATCATCTATTAAAGTCATAATTGATTCTTGCAAATTTACAGTTTTACATGGAATCCTATTAATACAAAACATCTTTTTTACACTGAGGAATACTTTTGACTGCTTTAAAACTATTTGTAACCATTACACGTATGACGCAAGGGTTTTTAAAGCTTTTTACTAGGAAGAGTGTTGCATTACGGCATAGATTATCTTTTTTATCTTTCAACTTTTTTGGTCCTTAGTGTCATTTAGGAGGAATACAATTCCGAAATGTGCATATATGGCACATTAACATGAAACATGTATTATTCAGTATTTAGAAACCTTGACCGAGAGTCAATGATGATAATATAACTTGTTAAAATATGAAGGTTCTGTGAGGTGTTTGGTAGATTGGATTCATTGCTTATCGTGTTAAACAGCTTACTGTTTGTGGTTTAATTGGAGAATGCCGTCTAGTTGCACGTTGTTGACTTTTGTTTATTCCATTACACAGCATTCCATTAGATACCACTAGCTTTAAAAAAGTTCAAGTGCAACATATAACTTTTATTATGCGTTACATAAAATGCCTCTGGAATTCAAATTATGTAAACGAAATAACTGAAATACAATTTCACTTGTAATCTATCAAAAGTAACAAAAAGTTTCTTTAAAAAATGGCTGCTCTTAATATCATTGATTTGTGAAATACAATTTTATTTCAAGTCAGCTTTCATTGCTTTTTCACTTGTATTCTGAATCTTGGATGACTTCATTTATTAGAAGAGTTTGTCTGATCAAAAGGGACAAACCTTAAATTATCTTGCTTTGCCTAAACTCTACCCTAAAAATGTTGTCTCTCAAAACCAAGTTATAGTGAAAACTATCGATTTGAATTATTTAGTGTTTTTTTTATTTGTGATCGTTAAAAATGGTCATTTTAATAATAATATCCGATAACATGAAAGACTAACATAGATTTAATATGGAAGTTATCGTTGACTTGTGTATTGATTGATTTTCGGGTTATTCTACAATTTTTTTTTAAATTTTCTACAACGAAGCAAGCTGTCTACATTTAAACTGTTGGCTAAAGGATATTACTGGCCTAGGCTTATCAAGGCTTTTTAAAAGTTTTATGGTCAGATTTCAATATTGTTGAAAAGAATGAAGTCACTGTATCGAAACGTGTACCGGATACTGTATACATAAGACTTCCCATAGTTCCATCTTCCTTCTAATACTCAAATTTGATTTTGTACATGACGGATGTGTTTCCAAAAACACCCGGCTTCATTTCCTTGATGGAAGCCAACGTATATAACTGAATAGGCCGGTTTCAAAGTTGTTTTTTTTTACTTTGTTAACTTGGACTAGTATGTTTATATTTTATAATATCATGATTGTTGAAGCACAATAAAATTGAAAACTAGTTCCAGGAAAAAATAATACACACCTAAGATAATTTAATTAAGAAAAAGTGTCACATCAACCCATTTATAATCTTTTACAATAAAGATTAGTTTGTAGTACATTTTGCAATCTTATTAGTCAAACTATGACCCTTAAGCTTTACATAGTACAAGTATTATTTGGCGTTACGATTATACGGATTTTTATTAAAGTCAAGCTGTGTGATGTAAACCCTTTTTAATAATTTATTCCTATGAATTTGTTGTGTCTTGTCAGTTGTTACTTTGGTTATGGCATCAAAATATACAAGGCTATATTTTCTTTAAAAAACTATGCCAATCAATATAGTATTTTATTAAAGTTTTCTTCAACACGCATTTTACGCCATTTTAAAAACCGTTAACTGTTATGGGTATGTAAAAACATATGCTCATAAAATCAAAAAGCTTATAAAATCTCTGTTATCTAACTTCAGATTTACCAATGGTTGTAACATATGCAGATTTAAAGCTGATTGTAACATATGCAGCCTAATTACTAAGTATCATAGAAACAAAATTTACCTATTAAAATTAATTCGAGAAACTAGATAGATCAACTGGTTTTAGATACTAATAAGCCTCCTTTATTGTAGCTATAAAATTGACATTAGAGAAAAGGTTGCTTTTTTTAGTACAAAGTATAAAAATATGCTGCGAGTATTTTCATTGGTGCTGCTTTTGAATTTTTATGAAATATTTTAAAGTAGTAATTAATAATATAAATTAGTTCAGTTATAGTGTTCTCTTTAAAAGTTAGTGTTAATTTGAAATAATCTTATAATAAGATAAAAAAAAAACAACGTCCTTGCGTTATTTAGCAAGCCAGTAATTTATTTTAGTTGCGTGACGCAATCAGGTTTTCTGTACTCCGAAGCATAAACATTTATTTTTAACAACACACTTTAACCATGACAGCTAAGTAAAAAAAAGTTAAAAACAATTTATCTTATAAAATGAATATTGTTTTCAGTAACTAAAAGACGTGTATTTGCAAGAAAGTTTTAAACAAAAGAGCTACTAATAAGCATCTTTTTACACCTCAATCTGGCGAGTCTTTCACATTTAAGGTAATGTAATGAATGTAATGCTTATGGTGTAGTTTATTGAAAATGGTGTACAAAAAATAATTAAAAAAATAAAAATAAATAAAAAAAACAAGATGGATCATTTTGGTTTAAACGATATTAAGACTGTTACAGAGGATATGCGGTTAAAATAAATTAATTCCAGACATGGATGGGTTATACACGCATTTGATATTCCTAAAATGTTATTTTATTTGTAAGAAAGTTATGTAACAATGTTTATACATTCTGCACATGTCAAAAATAACTGTATGTATTATACAACATTATAACATTATACTTGGTACATCATTCATTATATGCATTTCATTTATCAAGGTGTTCTGCAAGAGCTAATGCAACCTTTCTGAAAATAGTTGTTTACAAATAAGTAAATGAGTATATTAATATCACACGTTTCTTTCTCACAGGAACATTGCATAATTAATAACTAAAATTGGAGTAAGAATCGTAGGTTTCTAAAACAACATAGCTTAATCAATCTAAACATAAAAAATATCATAAAATTATTCGATTTGAGTACTTTATCCCCTTATGAAGTTGACCTAACGGTTACCAAAGCCACAAAAAAATCATCACAATATTAAAAAATTATACTAATTATATTTTAGGTGATTAAACCTTGTCTTTTAAGCAAAGGTGCTGGGTTAATAAAATTTAAATCACTGTAAATTTAAATTACTGTTCAACTTGCTGTTGTGATAGAAAATTTTCTGCTTCAAAATACTTCAAAAGTTTATCTAAAGAATGATGGCTGACATGTGTAACCTATTTAGTTAAATAACAATACTAATAGCATCAATAAAAAACAACAATGTTTAATGTATCAGATCAACTTCAGGAAGATAAAAAAAACCCTCATCGTCTGAAGCTGATGATACATCTTCTTTACATCCTCTTTAACTAAACCTTCCATGGAGGTTCTTGCACTTTGCATGCCTGGTCACCTGTAATTGCTAAAACAGCATTTGGTTTCACTATATATGTGATTCTTCTTTTTTATTTATTTATTAATTTATCTATTTTATTATTTTTGCTAATCTTTTCATTAAAGAGTTAATGTGTTCTTGGTGACTGGCTGTTGCTTTTCTGTTGCACATTTCTTTTTTGAATCACAAAGGTCGCATTGCAACATATGATTAGGTATAAAAATCTAATTTGTGTTATCAAATTATGTAAATACTATCCTCTGTGTGTTGTAAACATGTTAAATTACCGAAAATACTGATAATTTCCGATTTTATATTTGCCTCAAGAAAAGAAAACATTCCAACTGTAATTCCTTTTAATCTGAAACTTTGATTTCAATCTTGACGCCTTATAATTATAACATCCATTTATCTCCTCGAATGAACATTTTGTCTCGTTAAAACAGATGGAGAGATTGGTTTCGTTAAAATAATTGTGACTCGACTTATTTTTCAATCCATCTTCCTTTAGACTCATTCTTTAAATCAGATAATTAGATGGTTCTTCTTTTTCTGACTCTTCAACGTATCAGTTCACACTCCATGTGGTCACTTCAAAAATCCCAATAATCGCAATACTTTGGATTAGTTTCTAAAATATCAATGTCCATATTGACCTAGTGGTCTTAATCAGGTATTTTCTGATTGCAGCGTCTCTAATTTCGAATCCCAATCGGTCTAGTGTGTTAACGGTTTTCGGTTCGGTTGTAAAAGTCGTTTCCCCAAGTACGCGGGTGTTCTCAAATATCCTATAACTTACCATTGCAATTAGAGTAAATGAATAAAGATTAACGCATGAAACACCATTATACACTATATATAACACAAGATACGTATAAAAGCTAAGTGCGAAATATCGTGAAGCTTGTATGTAGCTTTCTTAAACATTATCAAGTTATGATAATTACTTTTCGATTGTAGTAAAACATGTCATTATATATGTTACATATTACATATTACATCATACGAACAGGTTCTCTTTCACACAGAAGGAAGTCAAATACTAACTAAGCATCTTTTCTTTGGAAGTGTACAAAAGGAGATAAAAAGTTGTTTCCTGTTGTTAAAAATAAAAATCGTAAACTTATTTTCTGATACTTGCTTTGCCGTACTAACAATTTTTAAGTAAAATGTCGATTAATATGCATCTTAGTTGCCATTTAAAGCTATGTCGTAGGTAGTTTAATTGACACTGTCGGAAACATAGATGTTCTATTTGAATAGAAAAAAAAAACAATTTGAAGATAAAACTATTAAAAAGGAAAACCACATTCACCAAGAAACGTCATTTATTCTATAGTTAATATTATTTTAATCAAATCACACTCTTGTATGTTAGATTTAATACAGAAGAAAGATATTAATAGCTGAAAAAACATCAAGCACGTCATCAGTGGTGATGAAATGCGATTCTCTGGAAGACACTAAATATTCTAAAAGCATGTTTAAATCACTATAACAGGGCTAAACCAATATATTTATTTTACAACCAGTGGTCCATCAGTTTATACAATATAAGCCTTATTTTACTAAAGAATAAACCCAAACCCTTGCATGTAGATATAATTTTAAAAACAATAAACTAGTTAAATTTTTTTCTGTAAGAACAATAAACTAGTTAAATTTTTTTCTGTAAGGACCCAAATATAAACTTGGTTGATATTTAAACATTTTATTTATTTTTGGTTTATTTTTTTTTTCTTAGATTCCACAACATGCCGATGAAAACCTGTATTAGTATGTGCAGGTGTGCATAAAAATTGTTTTGTTTCTTTTTAAGTAGTTAAATAACTTTAGTAAATTATATATATAAACATTAGGTTGTTAACGTTCTAACATTTTGTTAGATGGTTCAAACATTTGAAAAAACATATATAGCAAAATAGTTGAGTGCGAAAATGTGCTTCTACGCCAAAATGTTTGGACACGATAATCACAGGTTTTTGACTCTATATACTTTTAGATTGGTCTACTCTTTAATAATAGCCATTAGAAAGACAAAAAGAATTTCAAAAATTTTGTTTTTATTTAAAGGAAATTCTGTACCATTGCAAATAATCAATATTGGTTAATAAAAAACTTTAATATAGGATTTATCAGAGTATTCAATATATCTGCATCTCGATTAAACTACGTACGATCGAAGTCTAAATTTATCTCACTCCAGATACCCTCATGAATAAACAGTCTACTCAAACTTTAACTCTATCAGATAATATTGGACACATAATTTACCTGATATCATGAACAAATACAAGTGACTAATGAAGTAGCAAGTGATAAAGTATTGGTTGATTAATAGGTTCAACAGCTGGGGCATCAAAGAATTTTATAAACCACATGAATACCATTTTGACATCAATGCAGCCAAAACCTTCAAACAATTGTTTTTTACCTTGGCCTTATTGTCAGTCTCTATTTGTTTGCTGATTTTCTTAATTTGTGAATTTATGCAACAAAAAACTTAATACAACAAGTAGAAGGCAATTAGAAAGTAAAAACAGATTACCACATAGAAAGACCGTTTATAATAAAACGTAAATTTCTAGATAAGAACTGAATTTGATGACAAAATTATACTCAATGGTGTGGTTTAAACACATATTATACGCCTCGTATTATATTATTTCTTCACTATATATCTACTTTGTTATTGTTTGCATAAGCAGAGAACAATTGTCTGTAAAACATTTTGTGGTCACATTATACTTGCAGTCATCAGCGTTTCCAAACGTTTAAAAGTCAATACTCAGACTTCATTCGCAACTTTGTTTAACATTTCACTTCATTCTGTACAGACAGTGACAGCATGCTATATGTGCTACATATATAGCGTGCTACCTGTAGTTTGTAATACAGAAGTGTAAATAAAAACCTCTGAAACATGTATATACATGATAATTATTATTTTATGCGAATAGTGCTACATAACTTTCAAGGCTAGGGTGCAACTTTTCATTTGTTATAGATAAGATATATTGATGACATCAATGTTTCTAGATAAACATCTTATGTTGAAATTGGTAAACAATGGGATTTGCGTTTTTCAGCTATGTGGTTCTGATCTACCAAATATTTTACAGAATCCTCTCACTTAATTATCACCGTAAATCTGGATGTAAAAAAGATGTCAAATCAGAATTTGTATAAAGTAGTGTCTTACTGATCAATACTGATAAAGCGGTATATTGATTACTACAAAATTACCATATATATTGTGTAAAATCACATCCTGTCATGTTCCGAGGTTTTTATTAGGTTTACTTTTCAAACAACAAGTTACACAACTTTTTTCTCTATATATAATTACATGGAAGGAAGATATTTGTGACTAAAAAGCATTTTTGGCAACAACAAACGCATTGATAATAAAGCAAAAGCATACCAGTACATGCCCGCTAAAACGATACGATACAAATAAATGTCAAAAACAGCAACAAAAAACAAGAATTGACAAACACAGATTTGAATATATGTGTGTGTGTGTGTGTGTGTGTGTGTGTGTGTGTGTGTGTTTTCTTGTATCAAACTATAGGGAAGAGTATATACGTCAAGTATATTACTAGTTAAGAAACATTAGTTTAATAACTTTACTCAAAAAATTGATGCATATTTTTAATTCCATCAACCTCCGTAAAACTTTTGTGTGGATCTGTCATTGATCTGATCAAATCTTGCCAGTAAATGTACAAGAAAGGAGTTTCAAGGTAGCGTAAGATTCATCAATCATTTGAAAAGTATGACATACTTGTCAAACATACATTCTCTATTATAGATTAAGGTAAATGATTTTAAATAAGAATGAAACATGTGTCCCCCTTTTTTGCTTTAGATTGACTAATTTCTTTAAGACAGATTTCAGAAAACATCTTTTCACATTTCAGGTAATCAATAGGTTGTTTGCAGTTTTTCAAGCAACGTTTTTCCAGAAAATATCTTTTCAACTTTCAGTTAATCAAAACAATTTAAGTAGTTTGTCCATTAACCTTTTTGCCATCTAGAAAAAGATCAGTTATAAGTGATGATCAATGATTTCCTATAGGACTCCCAAGGTCTTAAACCTTACCTTTTGGAGTTTTTGATGATACAAAAAAGTTCTCTGAAATCTTATCATTGATTTATCTTATCACAAATGTTAAAAAACATATATAAAAATACAAAACGAAGATGTAAATAACAAATATTGGTAATGTGAAGATAATTTTATCATTAATAAGACCTGAGATGCTAGGCTGTTTTTAGAATTAAAATTAAATTAAATACATTATAAGGTCCATGAAGCATTTTCAGTACCTTTTCCCTTTTTATATAAATTGGCATAGCAGTTTACATTTATCTTATATAAATAAGAAACGCCATCACTATATATTACAGCTCTAGAGATGACATCAACAAATATATATAATATTATATATATTATTAAATAAATATAGTTTGTTGTGACGGTGATGAATTGTTTTCCATATAAAATATTAAAGCCATAACATTCACAAAATAACTTCTTGTTTAAGACAATAATGTATTGAGACTTTTACCTCTGCCATAAATATATATCTTCATTTCATTTTTCAACTGAAAGGACTTGGAAAGTCATTTAGCAATTTGAATTTTGCAGTGTTTAGATTCGTGTCTAAATTTCAAATAAATTTAAAAAACGATGACAAAAAAAAAAAAAAAAAAAAAAAAAGTGGAATTCAATTAATTAAAAACACATCGGTGAATTTAACTGAAAAACAACAGACACTACTACAAGGTAAAGTTTGATTTATATCTGACATATGAAAAACTACAATTGAGTTAAACAAAGCATGATAATACCCCCCAAACTTTTAACAGACACTAGATCTAATCAAAAAGGATATAGATGACAGATGGTTAACTGTAGTTGGAAAACTTGGAAAGTCAAAGCATCACGCGGTGTTCAGGTCAATATTCGTGTATTGATTTCTGGAGCTTGCTTTACATATTTTGTTAAATAACATCATTTTGCTTGTCTGTATATATAGGAGGCTTTAATAACGGATCATTGAATGTACAACCATGTAGTGGCAAAAACTTAACATTAATCAACAGAGAAAATCACTCATCACTCAACAACATATGATTTGCCCTTCTTGGCAATCAATTCTACATCAACTACAATTCTATGTTTACATTCTTTATTTTTTTTAAATTGAAATTTGCAATAAAACATACACTAACAAGTTTGTTTTGTGAAATTTTGTCGTTGACAATTTATATTTACATTGAAAAATTAGTGAATGATGTCACTCTACTCTGATCAATATTGATGTCGTATCTCTATTTTTTAGATTTTTTAAAAACAAATGGATACAAAATAAAAATGTGTTATATTTAAATACATATCATATAGCAATTACAGTGCAAGGGACGTATATATTCATTGTAAATAGTTAACAAAAACACATGTTTAATTTTGATGTGCTATATGTGTACTTTTCGAAAAAAAATTCCTCGTCAATGATACTATGGGCCGAAAATTGATAGGTAAAAAGAAAAACATTTAAAAATAATGAATCCGAAGTTCGAATATTATATAAATCCAAAACCAGCTTAGGAATGCTTTGCATGAGGGAACTAACCTTAATTTTCAATAAATTTAAAAACTTCAGACGGCTGAAAATTTTGTCACAAGGTATATTTTCTGACAGCATAAAGAACAAAAAATTAAAAACATTAAAAAATTATCATATAGAACATTTAACATGACTTGCTAGAGAGCATCTTATAAAACGTAATAGATAAACACTTTGGGTGGTACTTTTTGCGAAGCTTGTTCTTTCAAACCTATTCTTTTTCATCTATCTTTAAATTTTCTAGGCAAGGAAGTTTTTAGAAAAGCCAATCCCACAAATAGGTACGTTTGTGCTATTCTGTCATTGTAATTTTTTAAAGGATAATGTATTATCATACAATTTATACAAAATTAAAATGTATGCAAATGAAACCAAACGAATACCTGTCCATATTGAAATAACAAAAATCAAATTAAAAACTTTGTTAAGTGGCTTAAAGAGTTTAGCACTTCAATGTGAGACCGAATGAGTAAGCACCGTCTGTTTGCCTTGTCAGAAAACAAATTTGCAATCAACTGTATGCATTAAATATATAGTATATATTAAATGTGTCAACCTCATTATTTCATAATATTTACAAATTGCCTGTAATATTGCCTTTTAACGAGGATAATGATGCAAGAATGAAAATTGTGTATAATTTACAATTAATTGTATTAAATTAATTAATCTTATAACAAAATCAATCAAAGCTATAAAACAGATATTGTATTATGTTAAAACTAATGTTAAATTTATAAAAAAGAATAACGAAATAAATAAAATTTCTTTTATTGACAGTTGACACGAAAAATGAGTGTTGAGTAAATATTTCCTATTTTAGAACAGTATTTTTGTTAACATAGTCTTTTAGATTATGAGAGCCTTTCAATTTAACTTTTTAAAGAAAAAAATATACGACGTAAGCTAATAAAGTAGAAAAGTATAATATATTAAGTATTTGAAGACAAAAACAAGAAGATAATGATAGAACAAACGAAAGACACATCCACATTGCTCATTGACATCGCTCACTGTCAAAAACTTGTCACTACTAAATAGGGATCGAGGTCGATTTACTAAATGAAAAAGTTAGACTCACTGGCCGTTTGATCCATAAAGTAGTAGGCAGTACTTTGTGCTGTCAGAAAAAATACCATTCTACAAAATTTTCAGTCGTTTTAATTTTTAAAATTTATTTAAAATTAAAATTGTTTGTCTTAAATATTAAACATTTTTAAAACTAAGGTTTGTTCCCTTTTGCAAGGCCTCCATCAGTTTCCTTTAAATCATTTTGGAATTTTCGATTGATAATTTTAAACTGTTTGGTTTCAGTTTTTTATGCTTCATCTTTTTCGGCTCCTGATCAGGAGTGATTTTCCGAAATGTGAAGATATGATATATAAATATATATATATATATATATATATATATATATATATATATATATATATATATATATATATATAATACACATACCAGTTAAATTTTTATGTGCCAGATGTGCACATTTCGGAAATTAATTCCCTACCAGTGACACTAAGACCGAAAAGTTTGATTACATAAAAAATATAAAAGCCAAACAGTTGAAAATAATGAATCTAAAGTTTCAAAATAATATAAATCCAAATCCAGCTAAGGAATGCTTTGCATGAGGGAACAAAGTTAGTTTTAAATAAATCTCAAATTTTAGACGACTGAAAATTTTGCTGAATGGTACATTTTCTGACAGCACAAAGTACTGCCTACTGAGTTATGGATACCCTCAGGGGAGTTTTACTCCACCAGCAGCGGTACCCGCTCAGAAGGTAGTAAATATATAATACACATACCAGTTAAATTTTGATGTGCCAGATGTGCACACTTCGGAAATTAATTCCCCACCAGTGACACTAAGACCGAAAAGTTTGATACATAAAAATTATAAAAGCCAAACAGTTGAAAATAATGAATCTAAAGTTTCAAAATAATATAAATCCAAATCCAGCTAATGAATGCTTTGCATGAGGGAACAAAAGTTAGTTTTAAATAAAAGTTAGTTTTAATTGAATCTTAAATATTTAAATATTAAATTTTACACTCTTTATGTTAGTCGTATAATTGTATTTTCTGCAGTCTTTTTACTATTATTCTTAAATTAAAATTGCTGAAAGATTTGGACACACTTGTTGTTATTGATTACCAAAAAAATTGTATAGAGATGCAAATGAAAGAAAATTCGTTTATTTATGACACTTGTATGGAGTTTCTGAAGATACAATTTTATATAATAGTTCAGCCTAATCTCAGAGAAAAGAAAGATGCATATAAAAATGATACTCATTTATTCTAAACACAAAGAAGATACTTGGCTTCATTACTGAATGTTTTCTTCAGAGACATGTGATATTTTGGCTTCATTATGGAATATTTTTTTCAGAAACATAGAGCACAATTGTTATAAAAAAAACTGTCATTTTACAAGTTACAACGAGATTAGACGGCTGTATTTCAAAAGAATGAAAAGTTGGCTGATTTATATCTTATTTTATTATTTAATTTTATTGTACGTCACGTCTTTGATTAAAACCTTTCATATAAACGCAAAAATATCGATCCATGTCCAAATCAAAATCCCAAGGGCAAAGTAAAAACGTGAACTTTCCACCATTGAAGTGAGGTTGGTTGCTCCGGAAACGTTAGCGGTCTAGCAAGCTACACCCGCCAAATTCGTAAACAGATTTAAAATGAATGGAACTTGGAAGCATGGAAAGACAAAAGTATCCAGAATATTTTTGATATAGCGACTTCATATTAATCAAACAATATTGTGAAGACTGCCATAAAATTGTTTGAGGGCCTTGATAAGCCTAGGCTTGCAATGTCCCTAAGCCAACATTTTTGTAAGCAGTTTGCTTTGCTGTATAATGCTCCGTGGTCGGAACAAGCTCTACCGCCATATTATCTGTAAAACAAATACATCATAACTAGGAAAAGCAGAAATACTGCTTCATAGAAATAGAAAGATGACAGTTTTCTTTACATAATTAGTTTTGATTCTAATACAACACATTTAGAAAAAAAGAAAAAACTTTTGTTAATGCACTTTAAATTCGCCAAGCCTCATTAATTTATCTCTGAGTTGTCAATGATTTGTCACGACTGTGTTCATTCTCAATGATCTATTGATAAATGTAAGAGAATATCAGTGAAAAAAGGAAGGTATTTAAATGTCTCCGAGAACTAGTTAAATTGAAATAAGAGAACTTTATAATACTTTGTATTGAAAAGCTGACTCGATGTTTTTATTGAAGGCTTTATTACTACTAGCTAGATAAACATCTCAAAACAAAACAAACCGGATATGATAAATGTTTTCTTCTATTGTGTGTGACAAATTATACAAAACATCTTTTCAGACCCTTTTTTCTCTCTTTTATTCTTTAAACGATTTAATTCTGCTTTGCAAGCAAAATATCAAAGACCTGACGTCAAAATTGATACAAATAGCTTCATAAATTACCAACTGGGATTTAGATAAGGATATGCTATTACAACGATTCTTTTTGAAGATATTTTTATGATCTTTTTTATTTTCTTTTCACAAATGAATAATGGTCTTTACGTCATAGTAGCAAACTAGATGCCTTGAAATAAATAAAATAATTACCGTGATGACAAAGGGCAAAGACGTATCATTATTTATGAGCAATCGGATAGTGATTTTTTTGTAAATTTCTGTTAATAAAACAAATCTATTACTACTTTTTATTGAATTAAGTTTTGTTTCATCTGATAATAAAAATGATATTAAGTTTCCGAAATAGTAAAATATTCATATTGTGATTTCAAGACTAAACTGTAATACCTACGTCGTTATTTGTATAATGATTTAGATTAACCGATAGCTTTGAAAGATAAATCACAGAAAATTGTATCAAGATAAACAGGTTCTGATGAGTGTTTTTAATCTTTCTAAAAGGTTAACACATCATTGTCAATGTTTTAGATTCAGAATAATTTTACTAGTTACCTTATTCCAATGAATTGCGCTGATGCCCATTATTAAGTAAAATAGGTAAATATACGGATCTTTTAAGACATGAAGTAATATCAATTGGCTGAAATTATATATTAAATTTTTCAAACCACGGCTCTAAAAAAAGAACTAAGGGAAAATATTTTCCATAGAATGTTTGTCCACTTTGTTATATATATCATATGTATGTTCTACCCTAATTGTCTCATTTCTTATATATTTTAATTACCATTTTGGACAGGATAAACAGTTACTTGAATTAGCTCTGAGGATTATAAAAATCCATGATGACTAATAAACTTGATCATGTTGAATACGTCGTGCCTAACGACAGTTAAAATGATCACACATTAATGAGCTGTATCCAAAAAAATATAAAACAAATAGTGTTATGAGCTTGTGATTTCATGCCTTGGTGATAACTTAAAAAAAAGATCACGTCATGAAAGAAATGTTGCAAATTCTTAACAGGCATGTTATGATGTTTACAATTATTTGTGTTTCATGTATCTTAAGGCAAAATTATATCTGATTATGTCATTTATTCTTTTTTTTAAATCAACGATGTTATAAAACCTTATTTTACTTGGAATGGACAAACTACTGCTTATTTCCTTATAGATAATATTTTTTTTGAGTTCGAAGAAAACAACATCTAATAAATTACATTCCTATGGATTATAATTTTTTACCACTTATTTGTGATTTTTGTTTTGTCTTGGAAAGAAAAATACTGCAATAAGTAAATAGGGAAAATACAATAGTTTCATGTTTTAAAATGTTTTAACGAAACCTTTCTAGATACCTTGATATTATTTCATATAAAAAAAGAAAAAACAGAAAAAAATTAAGTTGACTAATTTTACCCCCCCCCCCTCGGAAGTCTACCTAGTTAAAATTAATTTTGTACATTTAAAATGCAAAAATATATAAATATAAACATACATAACTATACACTATAAAGTGTTTTTATCGCAATTTCGAACATTCTCATATCTTGAATGTATACAACTTTTGCTACGTTTTCCGCTAACGCTGGGGTTAAATATCCCCCACCCTCGACAAAAGTATCTAAACCAGATTTTTGTAAGGAAGTTTTTTTATTTTCAACAACAAAAATGGATTTGAATGAAAAAAATACGAAAAATGTAGAAGTAAATATATAACAAAAATACTTGTTCACTTTTGATGTGTCATATGTGCACATTTTTGAGAGACAAATAACATTAGCCAAACAGTTGAAAATTATCGAATCTAAAGTTCCAAAATTAAATGAATCCAAATCCTGCTAAAGAATGCTTTTCATGAGGGAACACACCTTGGTTTTAAATAATTTCAAAATTAAAGACGACTAAAAATTTTGCTTAATGGTATATTTTCTGACTGTACAAAGTACTGCCTACTGAGTTATAGATAATTTCTTGGAGTTTATTACACCAGCAGCAGTACCCGATGTAATATATGATATGTAAGAGATAAGCAAATTGCAGGTTTCGTTGGAATTTTTTTTCGATGATAAACTGACTTATTCTTGTAAGGCATATCATTAGTAGATGATCAATTTGTTAAAAAATTTGATTGTGATAAAAACTTAAACAGTATGTTTGTGTTTTTTATGTTTATGTATAGTAAAATTTTAAATTGGTCATTTTAATGACGTAGCTATCTTTCATATTTAAGTTAAAGACTACCTATTTTTCTAAACACAACATGTTCAATCCAGTAATGAACCCATATATAATGTTATTTATTATATAACATTTGATAAAGCGACAGAACACTGAAAGTTAGGTCACGGTTACATAAATATCTTTATTCCTATAAGTTTTGACGGTATACCAAAGATTAAAATTTGCGTTTGTCTTGCAAAAAAATTCTTCCGAAAAATTAAATCAGATTACCGTCCCTTGTAAATGAATTGTAAAGACCATTTTATCCCAAAGCAATTTTTCTGACACAAGATAATACATATTTTAAGTTCACATGTTATATTACCTTAATTAAAGGTCATATTTCATCTTTGGTCAGACGCGATAACATTCAAGAACATTAGCAAGCGTAAGGATTTGTAATTCTGTTTAGTTATGGATTTTTAAAAAGTTTCTAGATTCAAAACAATAGCTTAAGTTAAAAAGATCATATGCGTGATCAACTGTTTTTATCATTGATTTTTTTTTTCATTTGTTATTTTTTTCTCTTTCTTGAAATGTCTCTCTTTTCAACAATCTTTCAAATTAATGTACTTTTAGTAACTAGGTTAAATGTTCTCTGTAACGGATAATATTTTAGTAGTTCTTTTCTTTATTTTATCATTAATTTCTCCGCATGGACTAACAATATTTTCCCATTTGTCTTCGATGACAAAAACTCTGGTATTTTCTTTCGAAGTTAAAATTATTTATCTATTAAAGCAATCGAATTGCTTTCTAGTTATTGTTGCATTTTTCCAATTGTAAACTTGTATGTATATCTTAAACAATTAATAGGATGAGTAATGATTTTAACCTGAAAAATAGGTCACACTTTCACGATCATTCTTCTTCTGTTTTTTTAAGTTTAACAAAAAAAATAACAGTTTTTTTAGTACTGCAGATAAACATTTAATTTTCAAGATTAATAAATTGAGTTAAGTCGAATATTCATAAGTCCCCAGTTTTAAAACAGGAGGTGCGGTTGGTATCAAATTTCTGAGTAATACTTATCGGACAAATATATTTATATCTAATCAAGTTCCGCTTTAAAGTTGGCGTTCTCTGATCACAAATCCGTGTTAGTCTCGTTTCTATCACTAGCTTACATTGACATTTTCCTTGTTTGCTGTCGGTAAGAAAATACTTTTAAGTTTCAAATTTTATTTTTTTTACTTCATAATTGCGAAGCTGTACCTAATATCTTTTATCCTATATCAATAAGAACTAATTTTGATGTCAATCATTTTCCATAATGCAGAAAATTGAACAATGGTGTTGAAAAATTTAATTTTCTTTTAGTAGAAAATACCCCGTAAAATTCGTCCTTACAATCAATGTTGTGCCAAAAGTAATCATTCGCACCTATGAACCGTAACAACAGACAATTTTAATTACTTCAATATAATGGTGCTTTAATGAAATTATTAAAAAGATTATTTAATTTTCTGAGCAAATTACTGCAGTGCGACGGAGCAAACAATAATCGTTATTTTTACCAAATCGTGTGTGCAAAATGAAGTTTTTTTGTCCATCACTGCAACTGTTTTACAATGCTTTTTCATCAGAGTCGAAAAGAAAATTCTTGTGTGTGGTGGAGTTTTTCATATTTCTGTTCATGACTTTTGTTTAAAGTAACCCAAAATACACTGTGATATAGACTCCATCACTAATAACTGGCTATATTTCTGCCTAAATGGACAGATTGAATCAGTGTGGTTAAATACCACCTTTCCAATACATAATAAGTCCTAATATTCATAGTTTTAAGCGTTGAAGGTTAAAATTCTACATTCAAATCTTGAAAAACAAATGAAGAGCAAGGAAGGTTACCTGTGTAAGTAGGGTAGCACCTACATATGCCCATGCGTTATGTTAATACCCTTATTGCATATAAAAGTAATTTAAAGTGGCATAATTGTTTATCGGCCTCTAGTGTTACTTATTAAAACTTGACTTTCCACAATGTTCACATATCGCACATCAAAATTAAAAAGGTATTTTGTGACAGCAGATTATTTTCCAGTGCCTCTCAGTAAACAGTTTATATAACTTATTCTCATATAAAGCTATCTTGTAAATCACTTCAAGGTTTAGTGTAAGTATGCTACAAGTAATATAAACTTTTAATAGACATTGTTTTAAAATATGCTTCGGTAAATGGACATTATCAATAGATTTTAATTATTATGTCTGCGTATATATCTTGCTGTTACTCGTACTCGTTTCTAAAAGATTTTTTCAGAGATATCTCCTCCTACGTTTCTTTCCGATCAGGTTGAAATTTCGTCAACTGGTAGGGATTGACCTTGGGGAGGTAGCTTCTTCACCGTGTTTTGGAATTCGGAAGGACTTCGGAGACATCCGGTTAAAACCACGGAATTCCAGAAAGGTCTTTCTAGAGAGTTCTTTCTTTCTTTCTTTCTTGGAATTTCCTCCGCTATTTGGAGCACCACTTTAAAGAGCTGATACGCAGGCATATACTTGCTCGTTACATGACAAAGATTACTGAGACGTTTCAAAATTTGATTTGCGATTGTTGCATCCAGTGGACTTTATATTTTAAACATATTAAGTAATTTCACATTTGACCTAAAATACATGTATTGCAAGTGTTTAACGGTTTTCCGTTCAAATTATGGTCTTTTGAAATCCATTGGTCCTGAATAAGATAAGTGTAGACGACACAAAGAACACATTATTACTATTCTATGGCCTATTTGGCAAGGTAAGACAAAAAACTTTTGTTTTAATAAAAAGTATTTTTGCAACGTAGATATTTTGCAGCTGATAAATAAACGCTTTGCAATAGTAAGGGCAACTAGGAATACCCCAGAATGAATTAAAATACTTTAAACATATATGGTAATATTGAGGCCTGTAACTTTATTACTTATGACAACACATGATAGCATGTAAAAGATGGGGGGTTTTTTTTTTGAAAGAATTGATTCAAATGCAAAAAATAATGATAAATAAATAAACAAAAATAAATAAATAAAAATAAAAATAAAAATGAAAAAAGCAAAACACATATTTTTCCCTGCAACATATGCCCTTATTGTCTATACTGTCTAAGTTAAGTTCCTTGAATCTTTCTGGTGTCAAACAACTGAGCATTTAGATAGAACATTTGAATCTGCTTTCCTATGCGTGTAACAAATTAATAAAGTTAGAATATATTTCACTTATTTACAATGACAAATTCCAACATTCAGACTTACATTGATTTTGTCAAAGGTTTTCTTTTTGTTATACCATGTTCATGACAAGACAAATTACAATCCATCTACACAAAGTCAAAATCAATCTTAATGAATTCCGTCAAAAGAATGAATTTTCTTCGCAACGTTCAAAACGTATGTTTACTTGAAGAATTTATTTCACCTATATAATCCGATATTGGACTTAGTCGATAAACAAATAAATGAAAAAGATTCTGAGGAAATAAAAAGTATAGTTGACTCACTCATAATCAATAAAGTTGCTTACAAGGGATAGCAATGCCGAAGAAAACAGGAAAAAAAAAGATACTGAAAAATCTATTTTTTCATCTGACTGAGAATTCAACTAAGCAATTCCAGTTAAAATATGAGCGAACTGCTCAACCAAAATGCTAAAAGATCCGACCTTGAGATTATGGCTTTAAAATCACATTTATATCTAAACACGTATTTATACTAATAATATATGACACCTAGACTAATTCCGCTACATTCGTGTCTTGTTTTATTTTTGATTTACGGCTTTGGAAGCTAACGGCAACCCTCCATTTGTTTATCGTCAGTGTCACGAGATCAACTCAATAATATAATGCATAACTGTCTTGTCCATAGCATCAACCTAATCTAGTGATAAATGTAAAAAATGATAGTACCTTAAATTTTAACTCACAACTAACTTGATTTATTTCTTGGCTTTAACTATTTTGCATCAACCCGTTAGACTAAAAATCTGCAGTTTTACATTATAATGTGTAACATACTAATGGAAAATTCACAGATGAAGATTTCAAGTTTCAGTAAAAAAAAGTCTATGTCGACTGATTTGATAATACACGCAATACTTCATATTCTAGGCAATAAAAACAAAATAACACATAAAACATACCAGTCTTTGTCCCATTCATAATCCCAAAAAGCAAAGCAAAAACTTTGCGAATTCAGTTAAACACGTGAACTTTCCATCAAGGAATTGAGGCAGGGTGCTTCAAAAGGGTAGGCAACAAGCTGTCTAACAAGCTACCCTCATCACGTGTAAAATCAAATTTGAGAATAAAAGGAACATGGAACTATGGGACGTCAAATATATCCCGTATATGTTTAGATACAGCGAATTCCTACTTAAAACAATTTTATGATGACGGCCACAAAAAGTTTTAATGGTATTTAATAGCATAGGCGTGCGATATCCCCGAACCTACAATTTATTTGTAATAAGCCTGCTTTGTTGTAGAAAGTTAACAAAGTGGGTACAAGCTCTACCATACTGTAAAACAAATACAGCGTTCGAAGGAGAAGCAGAAATCTAGAAACTTAGAATTATCTACTTAAGAAGAAGTAATAAAATAGTTCTATCGTCTAGGGCGTATTATTAATCAGTTTTTGTGAAACTCGTCATTGGTTAGAGAAAAGACAAAAAGGTTTTTCTGGATAAAATAGCTATTATTTTCTGCTAATTCTGCTTTCTGACGAATCTGTCTTTTTTAACATAAAGAGCATATTATCATCTGTATAAATGAACTCTACTAGTCTTGAAAGTAAAATTTTATACTCTGTTTGAAGTTAATAAAATTGAGTGCCTTTTAATCAGTATTAATGCTTAACGGTCTGTCCGGGAAAGCATGACAGTGCGACCTTTTATTTAAAAACGACTGTCATCTTCACTGTTTGGTCTTAAGTCTTAATTCTTCTTTTATAATCATTTCTTTTGTGATCAAACGTTTGCATCCTCTACTGTCTAACTTTGAATTATTTAAGATTTTTACTGCCTGCACAATTTGTATTAAGGTCATCAAAGTCTATGCAACAAAAGCTATTTACCTTTGCATATTTGAGATTTTTATCCATCTAATATCTAAAATAGGCCATCAGAGTGCATGGAATCCTTTCAATCTGCTTTAGTTATATAGAACTCAAGCACCTTTTACAAATTGTATTTAGGTCTTCAAAGCTTCTGCAATCTCTACTATGTACATCAAAACTCCTTTTAACATCTTTATTTCAGTAAAAAACAAAACCACGAACTAATAACAGCTAAAAATAGATCACTCAGACATTATTTTAAATTTGTAAGTCCGATTTAGCTGGTGACATACTCTACATCAATTCTTTCAAATTATAACCTTCAATATTTAAATTGATTTTTTCCTAATCGGAATCGATTGCTTTTTTTGAAAGAGAGGGAATCTTAAGCCATGGAAAAACTTAAAATGCTTACGATTTATATTTTGATTGCACTTGTATATTAATCGATTGTGTATTCTAAATATTTTTCAAAATCAAAATTTTAAGTGTTCATTTATGTTATTTTACAATACTTATCGGTAAAAATAAAAGTATCATTCAAGAAAGGTTAATTTAAAACATTTAAGAAACAAGTAATCTGTTTTCAATAAAATCTACTGGTAAAATTACACTAGGAATTCTTTCAAATGACGCCATATAACAGATCCTTGTTGTCTAAAAAAATGTAATTGATCTATAATTTATATCAACAAGCACACTGCAACTTTCCAATAAAAGCACTTAATGTCGTAAAAAACATTTCATTAAAATGTTGATACATTAGTCAAATATATTGCATTTCAAACTATATCAGTAAAAGTTTAGTTAGTGATTTTAATTAAAACCTTTTATATTAAAGAATTATTTCTAAATGCTTATATATATATATATATATATATATATATATATATATATATATATATATATATATATATATATATATATATATATATATATATATATATAAGGTTTTATAGTATGAGCTATTTGTTAGAATGGTGAGAATTTCCAATTAGAATGATGATATTGATATTTATATTAAAGCAATGTCAGTCACAAGATAGTAACAAAAGGGACAAGACAATTATTAATACATATTTAAATAATGCCACATCCAATTATCTGCACCGCTGTTAGACTGCCCTTTGATAAGTACAATCAAGTTAAGTTACCAATCAGTAACCAACATTTTCTAATTTAACACTAAATTTTTATCATAACAAACACAGTGTTAAAGTTCTGCCTTTTTGCTACGTCTCTTTAACATATTTAATCTGGAAAATAAAACTCTACATGATTTATACAACCTACCTTCTATTTGATTTATCCCGATTTTCAATCTTCCAGAAACATCATACAAAGTGTAAGAGTTAAAAGTAAAAACAAATCAAAATATCTACGCTTGTATATTCGTCTACATTAAAATCTAAGTGTAATTACTGCAATATAGATTCAGTGTTACTGCAAGATCACTTGTAACAATAATACTTGTATAAATAATAGCACTCCAGCCCTTTCAAGTATTTCGATTCCTTTCTTCTTCTATATACCAAGTTAAAATGGTGCTACATGCTGACATATACCTAATCCAAACTTATTTGTCCTAAGTCTCATCTCTAAACAAGTAACAATGACGATGCACACGATCAAAGCTTATGTTTATCATATGATGAAAACATATCTTTTCAGTGCTCTCGTTAACCAGATATAATGTCGCTTCATATCCTTAGACTTTGTTTATTATTTAACTCAAAACTTATTCCTCTCAAGTCTACTTCTCACAAATCAATTCTTACAATCATGCCCGTATGAAAACCTATAGATCGTGGATAGAAGAAAGTTATATGTTTCGAAACGATACGGATTTCTTGGTTTAGAATATTTTCTCGTCTAAGATAAATAAGACGCTATCAAGTGGCTTTTGGTTAGGCAGTATGCTTTTTGTTATGTAATATCCTACATAAGCCATATCGTATAAACATCAAAATTAATGTTGAAATATATATATATAAAACAAATACCAGTTAAATTTTGATGTGCCAGATGTGCACATTTCGGAAATTCATTCCTCATTAGTGACACTAAGACCTAAAACTTTGATATATTAAAAACATCAGTTTTTAATATATCAAGCTTTTAGGTCTTAGTGTCACTGATGAGGAATGAATTTCCGAAATGTGCACATCTGGCACATATAAATTTAACTGGTATTTGTTTTATATATTTACTTATAATAATCTCCGTTCCGGAGAATCTCATACAACTTAAAAAATTAATTGTTGTCAGATTTAAAGCAGCTAGTCTAAGTATCGAGTTTATAATGTCAAAAACATAATTAATCACATCGTTTCAGTCCTTGTCCACTCATAAATGTCTCTGTTTTTGAAACCAATTTATTACATCTGTTTTTAATTTTATACCGATACACGTATTTATCGTCCTAGGGTATCGAATCACACAAAAATTATAAATCTATTCAATAAAATACATATTATCAACTGTACTGATTAGTTTAGTTTAAAAAATATTTAATTCATAAATATATAATTACAAATTAATAAATACACATGTATAACTCTTACATAGGTTTCGGGAACAAGCCAGATGCTTTTATGAACCCGTCTCCATATCTGTTATTTACATTTTTCACCGATGTTGATACACGTAGTTTAAACTGATTATTATTAGTTTGTACTGATTATTGTTCCTCGGAATATAAAAGAGAGTTGCTTATGACATGAAAAGAATTTAAAAACGTTATGTATTAACAACATTCTGAGGGTTAGACATGCGCTGCAGATTTGAAGGTTTAATACAGAAGAGATGTTTTAAGGGAAGGAGTCTTTACAGTCGCATTTATAATTCGTCTCAAAAGGCCTGTTTAATGCACCATATGTAGTCAAAAATTTTCACCAAACGTAAAGGTATTATTTAAAACAAACTTTAAAACAAAATGACAATGTGTAATTTTTAACCTATATTAACAACAATACCTCTTAAATTATGATGTGCCACATATGCACAATTCGGAAAATTATTCCTCATTCCTCATCAGTGACACTAGATGCCGAAAAGTGTAATATTAAAACAAGCCAAACACTTGAAATTTAATGAATCAAAAGATTCAAAATTATATAAATCCAAATCCAGTTAAAGAATGTTTTGCATGAGGGAACAAACCTTAGTTTTAAATAAATTTCAAAATTAAGTCGGGTGGCTAAATGGTACATTTTCTGACAGCACAAAGCACTGCCTTCTGAGTTATGGATACTTAAGTGATATTTAAGGGATTCTCAAACCAGAGTGTTCAGTTCTTTAATAAAGGTGCGTACAAACAATTGTTCATTGCAAAAACTTGTCAAACACAAATGATCGTAAAAGATCAGTTCAAGCATGAATACATGCATAATTAACAGATCGTTTTCACAACAAATATTGATTTTTTTCGACAGAAACATTATTTGGGAGCTTCAATAAATTTGAAATTAGGAGTGGAGAGGATAAATGAATAATAAAGTGTTACGTCCCAATTAAGTTTTTTACACTTAAATGTAAGCGGTCAAATCATTTCAGGAAAAAAAGGGCATGAGCCAGCATTTAAAGTTTAAACTCCATGTACAAAAAACTGTTTATAAAAACAATTCAAATAGCAAAAAAAATCGATACAATGAAGCATAGAAATTTAAATTTAAGTTTAAAACACACATGTAAGAAGTTATTACGTATTATTAATATGATAAATGTCTAACACTACATAGTGTTTTTAACACAACAGAACCAAAATTTAAAAAAATAAACATATCTAAGACAAACATTCTCTACTATGTTCTTCTGAATCATTGTAATCAAATTATAAGAATTGTTATTTTCTTTGCTTTTGATTTATCTTAACAAGAAATATTGAATTTCTATTTTTAGATGTAGAAATGTTACACTTGTAGAATGGTGTAATAAACTGGCTTTAAAATCTTAAATATTAAGTTCCGATCAAATTCGTTAATAGTTCATGCGGTAGAGGTTAAAGCGCAACTTGCAAATTCAAAAGTCATTTTCAGCTAAAATGTGACTTAATAATATAACATTTAAATAAAACAGTTATAACTTTTCTACAAACTTTTCTTGTAGATCATATTCTTTTTTTTAAATTGTGGTTTTTGTTGCCAACCAACTTATGTATTCAAATAAAAACTTTCAGAATTAGCTCATAGTTTTTAACATGGCAAAGTAAAAGAGCATGTGTATAATTTAAATATCTTATTAGAAATTATGTTAACTTGTGAATTATTAATTCTTAAATCGAGTTGCAAAAATTTTAATAAAACAATGAAAAGGATTACAAAAAGATTCTTGACGTTGTCAATAATATAGATATTTGGTATCAAAATAATGTGCATTATATGACAGTGAATTGATAAAAAAAGGAGATAAGAAGAAGTATAATTGAGCTTAGCACAATATAATATGTACAACATGTAAAACAAACAATTGATTAAAATCTGTATCATCTATTTTAATAGCGATGTTAATCTAGCCATTTCAGTCTAAAAGACAAAATGTGATTTCCACAAGAAACAAGACATATATTTCTACCGTATTTAAACGATATTTTAAAGAATTAAATCAATCAAGTAAAAAAATACTTGAAAGACAAAAACAATTTAAAACATAGACAATAGCTTGCTGTGAATAGTCATAATACCCCTAAAGGGTACCGTATAAATGAGACTGATGGGACTAAGAAAAAAGACTAAGTATTCGAATTTGAAATAATATAATTCATGAATTTGAGGTAACATTGCTGAAAGGATTTTCAGAAGACTGAAAAAAAAAATTTTTTAGACTAATCCCAAGCAAAGATAAATACATGTTTAAAAAAAGAAAAATATTCATATAATTAGTACAACTTTTCGAATTTGTAGTTACTTAATAAGTACATCAATTTGGTTCAACTTATTCAGTACAATTTTGCAACTAGTATCAAAAGTTTTTATCAAAAAGATTCACAAATTGATGTAAACTTGTAATTTTGGTGCATAGTTTGAATTTACATTTAAAAAGATACATTTAAAATTAATGCTTTTAACTTGGTAGAATTAAGTGCGTTTATATATATATATATATTTTTAAAGAAGAAAGTTCTTAAAACAATTAAAGCGATAGAAACCACAAATCAATGACGGTGTATAATCCGCTTTATATCTCTACTTGTTTTAGATGGTGATCATTCAATATGCAAATTCAAATTAATGTGGTTAAGTATAATAGCAATTGCAGTGTTGTTAATGAAACGTTTTGCTAATATCATTAAATTACCATTTTATGACAAAGGTGAATTAATTCCCTCCTGGCACATATCAGAAATATAAAGAATGATATAATACATGTAAATGCCTTTGTTGATACTTTATATGAGTGTGTCTAAATGCTTTCATGTCGATTTTAATGTAATACAGTATTTATTTCAAATATATAACAAATACCTGCTAAATTTGATGTGCCAGATGTGCACATTTCAGAAAATCATTCCTCAACAGTGACACTAGGGGCCGAAAAGTTTGATAGATTAAAAACAACTACGCCAAACAGTTGAAGATTAATTAATCTAAAGTTTCAAAAATATGTGAATCCAAACTTAGCTGAAGAGTGTTTTGCATGAGGGAACAGACCTTAGTTTTAAATAAATTTCAAAAATTAAAACGACAGAAAATTTTGCTAAATTAATGTAATATCAAAAATGATAAAAGTAATAAGGTTTTATTTTAAAAATAGGTTTTAAAGGTTGCCACGTTTTCGCAGGTATAAATGCACTTATCACAGAAACATTTCATGTTTTATCATATAGTCCAAATTACATCATCTCAGATGTCCTTTGTTTTCCACGCAGCAATGGCCTCTTTAACCATAAGATTAAATGTTCTATCATATCACTTACAATGACTCTTTTTATAAGCTTCTTCCTCGCGATCAATTTTCACGAAACAATGAAAAGCAGACAAATATAGTAAAGAGCTTTAATTTAATAAATTCGTATTTTAGAACTAGAATATAATTTTTAGCATTAGGTTGAGATACAAAAACTACACTATAATTCTCATAATGAAAGCTCTGTCAGTTATACAATTTATCACAGTGTACACAGTTTCTCTTGTTACATTAATCTAAATTGATTAAATCATAATTCATTACTGTTTGTTACAGCTTTCAGAACACGTATCAATCTTTTGTGTGATTTGGGATTTCTTTAACACATTGTGTTAATCTTAGCTCTGAACAAAATCATACAAATTCATTAATTTGCCAAGTTTTGACTTTGTTTTTCTAATTGTTATTTGGATATAGACTGGCAATTTATTTATTTATTTATTTATGTATAAAAATCTTAAGAATCCAAATAAAGTCCATTTAGACTCTAAAAAATTCTTTAATAACTTCATGAATGTGCATGTTTTTGTTTAGGCATATAATTAATATAATTATAATCTAGCATGACAAAAAATGCAAAAGCATTTATATGTAAACACTGAATTGTTATGAGATTTAATTATTAACATAATTTTTTAATAAAACATGGCATTTACGTTTAGAGAAACTTGTACTTGTTCTTGACTTTACAACGCATATGCAAAATGCGCTAAGCAACTCTCCATATCATAAAATATTGCCGGTAGCCAGCAATCTGACGTGTGTTTGTATTTTAAAATCAATAAGCGCTATATGTTAATAATTATGATAAAAAATTGCCAGCGATCTTACATTGGATATGTTTGTGCATTTGTTTTACCAACGACTTTGAAATAAATCGATGAATTATCACACAGAGCGCAAAAAATAAAGAAAAAGTTGTCAGTGTGAGATAAAATATTAAATATGAAGTATTGTAAAATTTTATTAAACGTTTTTTAATAAAAAAAGATGTTTACTATTTTTTCCTTTAATGATACATGCTAAATAAGGATGAGATACAAGTAGTGTGTGTGTGTGTGTATGTGTGTGTGTGTGTGTGTGTGTGTAGGCTTGTGTGTGTGATGTAGTAAAGTTATATAAAACTTTAGTGTTTAATCACGTGACTAAGTGACATCAGTAACTCAATAAGCATCTACAAAAACAGAAAATGATTACGATGTTTTACCATTTAATATTATCCTAATTTTTAATAGATTTGTCAATTGCTACAGAAAGGTTTAAAACTGAGATTGTATACATGATTTATGTTTAGAATGCATAGGACCAGCAAACAAAAATCATATTCAAATATAATCGAGAGACAAGTACAGCAGTATCTCCTATGGGAGCTGAAGTTTCTCCTAATGAAACATTAATAGAATATATCACTATTTTGTGGTTTATATAGCAAAATCTAAAGCGAATTTTAGAACAATTCCAAAAAATCTAGCCATGCCGAGATTTGAATCAAATAAATAAAAACGAGGATTAATATTTCTTTGTCTGGTACCAGAAATAGTAATTGTTTCTCATGCCACAGAAGGGGCCTCGGTGGCCAAGTGGTCTTAAGCGCCCCCTTACGGATCACGGTCCCTCAAACCGCCTAGGTTCGAATCCCACTCAAGACAGATCTTAATGTGAGAAAGTTTGTCAGTTCGCTTTTTCTACAGCTTTCCCCGGGTACTCCGGTTTCCTCCACCATCCCAGAACTGACCTCTTCGAACTTAGTGAAGGAATCTTGGCTGGGGTTTAAAAACACCATTACTCCACTCCACTCTTATACCACAAAATACATCTAAAAAGAGAATCACTTTTGTATTATATATCTGAAGGTTTCTATAGTTTTTTCAACGTTTCTAATGACAAGTAGATTTAATAATTGTCTTAGTTGCATCTCATACATTTGGTCATAATTCAGAATATATAAAGCTATATAAAAATAAAGCATTTTAACAGAACAAGTACGTTCTACCGGGACACTGTCGCCAACTACATAACAAATTTATTAAAGGTATTGATTGGATCTTTAATTAAACGTATGTTAAGTCTCCATGAATAGACATAGAAACATTAACCTTTTACAATAACGCTATAAACATGTGCTGGTATCTTAAGGCTATTATAAACTCAAGTTCTAATCAATTTCGATATTGCTTTAATAAATTTAAAAAAATATTAGACAGGTTTCGGGAAATATAACTTAACATCAAGTGCAAGTAAGGGAATCGTTTTTATTTTCTCTTTATCTTGACTTACTACTAGTAAGTAAATTATTATCTATAATAAAAGATTAAGATTAGGTAAATATGAATAATTGTTAGTATGTCTCACAAGACAGTGCATCTAGTTGTATTTGGCGCGTCTTGATCTCATCATATGACTTCCGATGAAGGAAAGATCATCAGATTTTTAAATTTAAGCTGCTTCATTATCTACTGACAGTTTCTACGTAAGAGGAGCTTATACTATAATTATAATTTGACTCTGAGTGATTGAAACAACTACATTTTTCACAAGTCTTGAATAAAATGCTACACTTTTATCGATCTATAGTTTGTTTAATAACGTGCCTACAGTCTCCTCTGCTATCTCCTATCGTGTTATAACATCGTCTACAAACTCTACGATATCCCTTAAGATGACCTTAACGTTTTCAATAAAAACAATATGTTTTTGTTGATGTTATAAGATACAGCTTAAACGACATGTCGTTTCAGATAAAACTGTCCACCGATTGAACGGATTTTGGATGGTCACGTCTGGCCCAAATTCGTCAAATTAATACGTTTTCCGACTGGCAATTGCTTTCATCTTTTTTTCAACCATCGAAACGTGTATGACGATTGCAGATCATTTATTGTCTAAATCTTATAGATTCACTTTATTTGCTCAATGTCTATCATTTAAAGATGATCTTTTCTTTCACAAAACTATTGTTTTTTAACTATCCAATGCTGACAAATGATTTTTTTCAGAAGTAATTTTCATTTGTTTAGTAACGTAAGTATTTTCATAATATAATTTTCACACCAAGTTTCAGAGACTCGATAAAAATATTGAAGGTGTTAGTTTTTTCTACATTTCTAGACTATATTAAGTACATTGAACTCACCAATTACTAAATTTCGCTTAGCAATAACAGCCGCTCTGTTAATAACCTTAATCATGATTAAGCCTGTGTGAAACGGATAACTGGCAAACATATGCATGAGTAATTCTTATCAATAGGAGTTTTTTTGATTTGTTCAATTATCGGAAAATACTTTCGTCACTTTGGTTACTTTTGCATGCATCATTTAACCAAACTTCTGTTTTTTAAAATAAAAAGAACAGTTGCTTCAGGTACAAAATGGCATTAAATTAGATTTCAGACAAATACAGCTGATATAATATTATATATATATATATATATATATATATATATATATATATATATATATATATATATATATATATATATATATATATATATATATATATATATATGTCGATAAAGTTTCTCCTATGTGTGAGGAAAATTTATATATTAAAAACTTAAAAGTAAGTAACTGTGAATGAATCATTTATATGTAACAAGAAGAACCGTACACAACGGTGAAATATGTTTTACAAATAATAAATCAGTTTTGTTTTAAAAAACATTCTTACTTATTTTTAAGTGTTTTTAAGACATATATATATATATATATATATATATATATATATATATATATATATATATATATATATATATATATATATATATATATATATATATATATATAAATCTGCATCAAAAGCAACGCCCGAATCGGTATGTGAGGATTTTCTTTCATACCTTCAAATATAAAGATTATTTTGATGTAAAATGACACTATTCAATTTTAAGATGTTTATTTCATTTGGTTTTGCTTATAGGAAAACTCGTCGTCTACGATATAGCATTATCTGGCACAATTGATTTTTTTCAAATCTTAATTAGGTTGGCAATAAGCTTTTATATAAGTGACAGGAAATCTAAGGCTATGAATATTCCATATAGAACAGATTAATATTTGCATTGTATTAGCTCTGTACTTAATTAATTTTGGAATAATGAATAAGTCTCGAAATAACAAATTCAGGTCTCCATTTATGTACTTAACAGTACTAAATATTATATATAATATACTTGCAAATCTGTAGTTGTTGGTTATTAGAAATTAGAAATGTTTCCAGTAAAATCTTGATATAAAAAATGGTTCCCTTATGGTTTCACATCAAAAGCAGTCCTTTCCTTTCTAACACAATGAGTTTTATCACGTTGACATATTTGAACGAAGTAAGATGCTTACAATACAATTGTTGACGCAAGGATTTTGCAAGCCTAGGCCAATGAAGGCCCTTTAAAAGTTTTCACAAAATTGTTAATAAATATAAAGTCACTGTTTTCAAACTTTTACTAGATATATTTGACTTCTCATAGTTACATGTTCCTTTCATCTTCAAATTTGATTTAGCAGGTGACGGGTATAGCTAGTTAGGCAAGAGGTGCTTCCCTTTCCGGAGCACCCGGCCCTACTTCTTTGATGAAAGTTCAAGTCTATGACTGAATCGGCCAGTTTTTCTTAAAGTTTTTACTTTTTTCGGGGGGGGGGGTGATTTGGACATGGATTGGTATGTTTCTATTTTATTTCTATTGACAATTGATTATCAGTATTTTACAGCATAGGTACACGAATAAAATACACAAGTTCAATTAACACTAAAAAAATATGATAATTTCCTTTTCCAAATTCTTTGTAAAGAAAGAAGATGTTCCTCTGGATAAAGGTGATCCCAAGGTTTTATGTATGTTGTCGACATGCGATTTATCAAATTGAATATAACAAATAAAGCGAATAAGTAGCTTTAACGTAATGCACGTCACTTATCAATAACTAATGTAACATATGGTACAATCCTGTAACAGAAACATGAGGAACGCATAAACGTTGATATAATAAACGTTCTCATTATTTACACAGTTAATTGTTTCTAAAATAAGAATTTCAAGTTGCTTAAAAAATAAGATAATATTAAAAAAACACTTTAAATTACAAGTCAAAATACTGAAAATTTACAATTTGTTAAATATCTTCTAGGTTAAAGAATTAATGACATTTGTATTGTTATTTGTTTATTTTTAATTAATACAAAATGAAACGTAAAAAATGGAGAAATCAGGTCTGCTAATATTTAAAGCCTTTTTATTTAGAAATGAAGGGATAAGTAAGTTCTATTATTTATTATCAACATCAGTTTTTTTATCAAGGAAGTCAATTTAAATTACTCTGAAAGTATTTCGGTAACTGGCAAAAACCAAATACCTTCGAAAAGAAAATAGAAAAAACTTTCTCATACTTTGATCTGCTACGAGCTGGGTTCTAAATATATAACAAATACCTGCTAAATTTAGATGTGCCATATGCACACATTTCGGAAATTCATTCCTCATCAGTGACACTAAAGGCCGAAAAATTTGATAGATAAAAAACATAAGCCAAAAAGTTAAAAAGCACTGTAATGTGTAGACCATAGCTTTAGACCACGTGGTTCATCTAGATAAGGTTCCAAAATATTTCATCGACCAAACAAATGATTTCTCATATTAACCATATTTCTCTGATAATATAAGTAACTTTCAAATAACACCAAGAACATTTGCTATATAAATGTCTGATAAAAAAACTTACCTTTTATTTATTATTTAATGTAGATAACGACCCTCCAAAAGCATGTCAAAAATTAGATAGAGAATGGTAACACACTCTCTTCATTGGAACAGCACAATCTTTATCATTAAATTCTAAGTGTAAGCATCGATTTTACTACTTTACTACTTCAACTTACATCGTGTTCAATGCTGCTACAATGTCGCTAATCACACCCAGACTTTAGATTTGATTGTATAAATAATCCAAATTAAGGACTCACAAGGGTCTCATCCTTCGTATATGCAATATAGATGGACTAACCAGACTGAACATAATATCATATAACAAAAATAATTCCTGTCATGTCTCCTTCTCGCCAATCAATTTTCAGGAATCATCGACATCAGCACGACAAAAAATATGGACTTAGATTAAACGACTGAAATATTCAAACTTGTGCATTTGTGTTAGATTTGATGTCCATAATCAAGCAATTACTCAAAGACTTCTGTTCATAAAGCAATATCATAATCACCGTGTTTACAGTCTTTTTACACATTAATTCATCGGTTCATAATTTGCCTTTATAAAACAGCCTTACGAATCAATCTTCCGATCGATTTTCTAAAGGCTATTTCAATCACAATTTTTATTCGTTTTCGCTAGAATTCATACAATCATCCATTTGGTTATAAAATGTTAACAGATATATATATATATATATATATATATATATATATATATATATATATATATATATATATATATATATATATATATATATATATATATATATATAAATGCATCCTTTAAATATAAACTGTACCCTAGTTTTTCAAATATAGGGTTTGTATTATTTAGGCTTGTTATAATATGTATCATAAATCTTTACTAATAAATATATACTGTTATTTTTAACACAGAATTTTTTATACAGTTGACAGTTTCATTAAACGAAAAGAGACAATCGCGTAAACAACAGGGCTCGCATTTGATTTACCATTGCATAAAGGTTTGGTAAGGCTCGGGCTTAAATCTCAGCAACAGTTGTTGTCATTGTCATGATGCAACTTAATAAAACTACAAATTTTTGTAATGATGTTAATATAAGCACAAAATGGTTCCATTAATCTTATTGTTAAAGAAATATCGTAGTAAGTAAAAGTTTTTATCCAGGTTTTGTTGTCGAAAACCTCTAACTATATTAAACATAAATGGTATTAGATGATTTGTTTTTGTTATCTTGTGAAAACAAAGGTAAAAAAGCGTTTCCAGTAACAAACATTTTTTTGAAATCAATGTTTGTTTTAATTTTTTACCACTGTCTTTCCTTACAGCAGCAAAAGGCATTTAAATGAGGTTATTAAATCTATAACACAAATACCTGTTAAATTATGCTATAATAAATGACATTATTAATCCTAATAAAGCGATTACATGGGCATAAATATGCCTGAATAAATAAGGGAAGCCAGTGGCAAATTTTCATACCTTAGCCTCTTAAAGCAGACAAATGACCGTCACTTAAGAAATTAGGAACAATGTATATAAAATTGATACCCGGTTAAATCTACATTTTAAAGAAGAGGTAGAAGTTTTTTAATATACATGTATGCAATGGATTAAGAAGATATAAAGGTACAACAGAGGTAAATACAATCAACATGAAAGATGGTCTGCCATCGGCTCACATCCATTTAAAATACTCGGTGGATTCAACTAAGATATATATATATATATATATCTATAGTTGAATCCACCGAGTATATATATATATATGGATATGAGCCGATATATATATATATATATACGTATATAGAATTTCCGGACGTATGTCTATATAGCTGTTGAAGAAAACATCAACCAAGACAAAGTCTCGACCAGTATTCTGAAAACACACTTTTGATTCATCAGACTTGATCAAAGCAGAGATGACAATGAAGATAATAAGATCCCTCCTTTATCTAGTTTCAATTACTGTTATACTTATACTTCCAGACGTGCTTAAATTGGTTTTTTTTAACGATAAACTCCATGATACTCTTTAAATTGAAAAAAATATTCAGGCCAGTCTTTTATATAAAAACTTTGACATTGATGTGCTGATACTGTTTGTTTTGCCAGATACATTATTCAAACTTAATATATCAATTTTTTTTGTTTTGTTAAAAACTTTGATAGTTATGTATAAAACAATGAGAGGTAAAACTATGATATTCTACATAGAAAACTATGATATTCTACGTAGAAATTAACAAATATTGGGCTACTAGATTTAGAATTCTGTTTTCTTGGTGTCATGAAAATGCTTTTTAAAGAATAAAAAAGTATGTTTTTACAACAATGCTTTAATTATAAACATTAAAAATAAAAAAAACACACGTTACATACGAAATGACAATTAAGAATAAAAGGAAAATGGAAATATCAAACATCAAATATATTCAGGATCCGGGAGAAGCAGGTATATTTGTGCATAGAAATGTAAAGATGCAATGTGAAAATAAAAATTAAATTGATATATTAGTTTACTTAGTTTACTTACAAGTCGTTTAAAAAAAAGTCAACAGAATATTGTTAAAATACTGATTTATTGATTTTATTGACACCATTATGCTTGTCTCCTTATGTATATCAAGATAAAAAAGGTTTTCAGGGAAATGAACTGGAAGTAACAAAATGCATTCTTGAAGCTTTTGTAATTTGTAATTTATAGACACTGCACGCTACTAAAAATAAATGTCCTGGCCCTGGTTTCACAATCATTCCTTAACTAAGATTTTCCTTAACTTAAATTTAACAAATTTTAAACCTTAATAATTTTGTTAATTGTTGAGACATTTAGGAATTCAAGGTGTCAGTTTGAAGATTATTTTAAGCTTATAACATCTGTATTCAGTTTTATCACAAATAGTAATTTGTAACTCAGAAAGAGATTGCCAAAGTTCTTTCAATTTAAAATGAGGGATAGTGGTGTAAAGGGTAGAAAAACCAAATGTTTTTATACTTTTTACCGAAGATAGAGTATTAGAAACAAAATGGTCTAGTAGTTATTTAGAATTTTTGAGAATCCACATTTGGTTGATGCCAGATGTAGAATAAACTTTTTCTGAATAAGTCTGAAGGCCATCTTTGACGACTGTCAAAATTTGTGTTAGAATTACTGATAATGATTTAGTAGTACATTTCGAGGAACCTGCTATATATCTTTCCTTGTATGGATTTTTGTGAAGTATTGGAATCCAATACAAGTAGAGCTGGTCAATTCTTTCTGTTTTAAATTGATACCGAAAGACTAAAGGACTCCCCAATGATCATAAAGAACTTCATCTTTGGTAAAATTAGTTTTGGTTTAAGTAAGATTCTCCGATATTCAACATTCAACATAGAATTTCTTACAAACGAAAATAATGTTGTTAGAAGCTTTATCAGCTGAGACAACAACACACCTGTTATGTATGTCCGTAAGTATTGCAGAAATCTCAGGGTCCCTGGGAATTTGTTTATTTGTTATTCAACTGTAAAATCAAAACATACATTGGTATATAGGGGGTTAGTACAAAAAAGTGGGATATATAAAAGAACGCGTTCTCTTCAAAATAAAAAGCAGGTCCTTGTGTACTTAAAACATTTAAAAGATCTTTCTTCTGTTCTAGGTTATAAAAAATAGAACAAACAGAAGTAATTTGGATTAGACCACAGAAACGCTTAAGATAGGGGGCTTTCGAGAATAGAAAAATATGTATTTTCTTCAATCAAAAAATTTTATTCAATGGTGATAATGAAAAAGATAGCATTCTCTCAAAAATTTTAACAGAAAGGTTTTAAAGTTACTGATTTGAACCTCAAAATAAGCTGGGTAAAACGCCGTCTTAGTCAAAACAGTTCTAAATACATATACATTCTTCAGTATTACTTATATAACATAACAGTTTCGAACTTTTTGCGAACAAGATGTTCTAATCTATATTCAAACCCCAAATTTATATTTTACCCTAGAACACTATGAGGACTTTTGAAGTTATTCGATACTGAGTCAAAAATATTTAAATAAAGCTTATGGTAAAAATACATAAATAGAAAATCAATCTTTTCAAAGATTGGTTTTCTAATGGAAACTTGTTTTAAATGACATTTTAGATGAACAAGATGGTTTCTTATATATAGACACTTTATCTTATAATTTAGACATTTGCATAACTTTTACATAATACTTCAGTCTTACATCATCCAATTCTAAAGACTTGGAAAAACCACTGTAAATGTAATTAAAAATCAACATGCTCCTTAGAATTTTATATATTGATATTTAAACAAAAACTTTGACCAGTTACAAAATTGTCATAAAAATATTACTACTCAATGCTTGTAGGACAAAAAAGTTTATATGTAATATATCAAGAAATGGTCGAAAATTCATATTCAGAAACTTTTAAGTTCTTTTAAAGTTCTTTTTAAATAAAACTACAATAATATCAATACAAATTATTACATATATTCATTGTACACAATAGAATGTTATTTAAGATGAAAATGAATCCACATCTGTTATTCGAAAACTGTATATAAACCCTGCAGTATATATTTTTTTTCTTTTTAAAAATGTGAATTGTTCAAAACATTAATTCCATCAGTTTGAACATTTTATTTCAAAATCAAATATAATATAAAAAAAATTTATAGATTTAACATTTTTCTTAATTTCTAAAAACTAGGTAATTGAGTTTGATATTAAATATAACAGGTTATTAAAATTTATAATTGAAGAATTAGATGCAAAAAATCTTCTTTTAAGGTCCAAAACGTAGAAAGCGTAGTTGACAAATAGTGTTAAATGTGCTTCAGTTTACACACACACACACACACACGTGTGTGTGTGTGTGTGTGTGTGTGTGTGTAATCGAATGCCTATCTAGAAGAAAACCAAAATGAATAACATGTTATAAATAATTATGTAATTATGTATTGTTTGTTACATGTAGTTGATGTTTTTATGTAATGTGTTACATTCTTTTTTGTATTCACAATAAAGTGACTTATATTAGAAAATCAAAAGGAACAATAAATAAAAATAATAGTAGGACAAAATTTGGAGACAGAGGGCAGATTATGAATCATTGGTATTTAAAATGTTAAAAAGGATCAATGAAAATTTAATCTTTGGGCAATATATATCATATAACAACAGACATAGACGTCTTTTATCTATATATTATCAATATCTTAGATATCAAAAAAATTAATTATGCCTCTGTCTTTAAAATGATACTGTAATTCTAAAAACAGACTACTCATCTACCACTCTTTATGCACTCTTATAGGGTTAAAATAATCTCAAACAATAAAATCATATCATCCTCCATATTCTAGAAAGAACCATAAAAAATACAAAATGGCGTTACAATTGTGTTTGAGCCATTCTTTAAGATTTTTTTTGCATTCAATCGACTCTTATATGATGTTCGAATAAACCTCAAGACATTCCACAAACAATCATGTTTTGTTTTATTTTTTTCTAGATGTGAGTGATAATTTAATGATAATTAATTTCCGATGAAAAACTAAGGTAAAATTATTGACGAAAAGGGTTTCTGAAATAAAATGAATGTACATGTATATAGATATAGATATTTTATTCTATCCTATGGTCAAAAATAAAGTGACAGTTGCTTAACAGTTCCAAACAGTCCCTGGTGTCAGTGATGAAGAATTATTTTCCGAAATGTGCACATATGGAACATCAACAGGTATTTGCGTTGTATATTTACTACTACCCCCGAGTAAATACCGTTGTTGGTGGAGTAAACTCCCAAGAGTATCCATAACTCGGTAGGCAGTACTTTGTGCTTTCGATTTAGCAAAATTTTCAGCCGTCTTAATTTTTGAAATTTATTTAAAACTAAGGTTTTTCCCTAAAGCGAAACATTCCTTAGCTGGATTTGGATTCATATGATTTTGGAACTTTAGATTCATTAATTTTCAACTGTTTGGTCCCTTGTGTCACTGATGAGGAATGATTTTCAAAAATATGCACATATGGTACTACAAAATTTAACAGATATTTGTGTTATATATATTCCATCCCAAAACGAACATAAAAGACAAACTTAAGCAGAATAGTAAGAAAAGATGTTTTGGAAATATGAATATTTTCATTATTGACATTATAACTAATGCTAAAAAAATAACATGAAAACAGTATGCATCGATTATTATAACGTCTATTTTAAAAGCAAAGAATTTAAAAATCTGTTCTTGGTGTTAACAATAGTTGCATTCCATCTTTCAAATATATATCATTCAGGGTATTGATTGCTTTGTTTTATGCTACAGTCAAGACACTTTCCCTTATTTCGAGGCGATCACTTTAAAAGTGGTAAAGGACGCGTAGAATGGAATGTAAGCAACTGGCCGTCGAAAAACTACCTGAAAAGCTTCCTTACAGAAGAGGATTCAAACCTAAACGGCAAAAATACGCTATACACCATTCGCAAATAGAAGATAACAGAGTAAAGATATGTTGCATATATATATATATCACATGGAGTATTTAATGAGCGATTCAACTATTTCATTGAGGTCCTTTTTTATTCAATCACGTTTGAGCTTAATTTTAATCAACGTCTGTGATGTTTTCTAAAAACAGTTTGTGATTTTATTGTCAACGATTACTCAATTTCCATCAACTTATCATCATATTTGCTCTATCATTAATATAAACACATTAAGTAAAAAATAGCCTTGATGATCCTTTGATTTCTATTTTGATAGAGTTGTATGTAGTGTTTCTTATAAAAATAGTGATTTGTTACTAGAATCGTTGATGAGACTAGACATTCAGATAATTACTTGTGTTATATCTTACTTTATATCAGACCCTATAGACTTCTGATTGATTAATCTAGACATCATTGTCGAGACAAAAGATAAACAGAATATCCTTTATGAAACTTAAACCCCAAAAAAAACTAAAAACGACAAACAAAATAATCTACATAAAATATTAATTGGACAGATTGTTTGAGGGCATCAAATCATAGAAAGAAACAAAATCAAACGGGAGATATTTTTTATTTAATAAAATATACAAAAGTATAGATTGTTAATGGGAAAAAATGAAAGGCATAAAATAAATAAGTAAAAAAATAAATACTATACGTTATCATAGTCTTTTTACAATGTTTAATATTGCCTCAGTAGATGATGAATAAAATAAAGTATAGCTACAAGAATTGTCTTTGGCAATTCACTTAAAGGCAGTCAGACAAATCGCAAGGGGAGCAAACTTTAAAAGCTAAAACTTCCAAAAACCTAGAAAAACGCATTATATTTCTGATAAAATCTAACATATAAAATATGCAAGTCAGTGAAAAGATCGATTGCTTTGGCCTCCTAGAACCAACTGCTGTTTTAAGCCCTAGTCAAGAAGTGCAAACTTATTTTGAGGTTGTCAAATCTGGGATGGTAGAGGTAACTGGAGTGTTCGAAGAAAACCACGACCTTCGGCAAGGCAACCGACAAACTTTCTTACATCAATATCTGTCTTAGTGGGATTTATAATAAGGCGTTTACAGACACTGTGATACGTAAGTGCGCTTTAGACCACTCGGTCACCAAGGCCACCACATTTAGTTAGTAACTGTGTGCATTTAAATGAATTTTGAAATTTTCTTTTAAAAACATATAATAAATGGAAAGCTTAATTGCTTTCATAAAGTTCTAAACACCATGCTCTAAAATATCGATTTATAAATTAATAACGAGTATTTCTACTAATGATTGTAACACGTCCTGATATCTTCCTACTGGACATCCTTTTTATGATTCATTTTACTCGAGGCAAATATATTAATGTAAAATATTGATAATATAGCTTCACACAAGCAACCATTATCTAATTTGATTAAAACCACAGCAATAATAAAAACGGAGGATGCGTATTTATGTATTTGAGCATAATAAATCATTTAATAAATGGAACGGATAAGGCCATACAAAATTACCTGAACTCACTATACCATCGAATATCTCCTTTGTCATTATGTCACCTGTCTTTTCAAAATGGAAACTATTATAAGAAATTTTTATCTGAGCAAGATTTGTCTCATTATCTCAATTAAGCACATTTTGTAAAAGGCATACTGTCTAAGAAAAAAAAAGTATAAAATTTGGCACTCCATAAGGTCAGTGTTAGTTCAGAACGTTCAATGTTGTAATCTGATATAAACATTGTATATTATGTTAGATTAACACGTTAAGTTTACAACTTTTATTCTAAAGTTCATAGTAAGTTTTAAAGAATCAGATAAAAAATATGGCGGAAAACATAGCAAATTATACTGATGAGCGCGAGGAATAAGGCATATACTATGGTGAGCTTCTAACTGTCACTTTGAAAAAAGTCTTTATGTTTGTGGCATTGACAAAAATACAAAATTTACTGGAATCCATAAAACCATTAGAAACTATATTGTCATTATCGTACCTATTCCTTCGAACTTGACACTTCAACAATAAATAGTTTTAGTATGTAATTACGGTCTTGTTACGTCTCTGTGTGAGAAATACTGGTTGATTCTGATGGAATTCTCATAATAGATCGTTATCAATTCCCTAGGACACTTATTGTTTGATTTAGATTAAATGTAATATTAGTAGCCAAAGGCTGATGTAGATGTGTTCTTCAATTTGATTTCTATGGTTAATGTTTACATGACCAAAAAATAACTGATAGGCTTACATTCAGTATACAAAATATTTTAAAACTTGGAAAATATACCATTCAGCAAAATTTTCAGCCGTCTTAATTTTTGAAATTTATTTAAAACTAAGGTTTGTTCCCTCATGCAAAGCATTCCTTAGCTGGATTTGGATTTAAATAATTTTGGAACTTTAGATTCATTATTTTCAACTGTTTGGTTTATGTTTTTATCTATCAAACTTTTAGGTCTTAGTGTCACTGATGAGGATGAATTTCCGAAATTTGCACATCTGGCACATCACAATTAACTGGTATTTGTGTTATATATTTACCACATTTAAGCGTTTATTTGTCTCTATTACACTTAACCTCCTTTTCACAGTTGCATGTTTTACGTTATACAAGTAAATTGGCTACATTTTACAGAATCATATTTCGTGCTTTCAACATCGATTAAGGCTATTTGTCTAAAGTAATAAAGACGAAATAAAGCAATGCTGTTGCAAGACGGTTCCTTAGAAGTACAATATTGTCGATGATTTGTGACATCCATTGGTTTTTTAATCAGAGATTTTCTTCGTCATAACTTTGCTATGCCGAAGTTAATTTCTTTATCGAACGAAAACGTTGCTTCCTGCTCTAAACTAAATAACTTAGTTGGCGTCTTTTCTAATACCTCAGAAACAAAGCCAAAGCATGAATTTTACCACCAATAACTTAGAGGTCTAAAGTGCCCAAACGCATAAAAAAGAATTAACATTATGAAATAGAAATAAGTATTGGTATGATTTATAGATGAAATAGAGATGCTCTGTGTAGGCCTTATGTGCCCTCAGACACGAAGAGGATTAAGAAAGTAACTAAGGTTTATAGGCTTTCGTGTCAGTAAAGACAAGTAAAAATGTCACTTTTAATGATTCCGAAGCATAAATTTTGTCGAGATAACTAACAAAAGTAAAATGATCGAACATATAATTATGCATTGTGAAAATAGAAACACATACAGCTCATAGGCTTTGACG
The DNA here is from genome assembly GCA_029721355.1 of Tegillarca granosa. Classification (NCBI taxonomy): domain Eukaryota; kingdom Metazoa; phylum Mollusca; class Bivalvia; order Arcoida; family Arcidae; genus Tegillarca; species Tegillarca granosa. Next base: position 27,052,523 of record CM056601.1, on the reverse strand, counting down.
TCAATTATGACGTAAAATTCCTCTCTGAAGTCTAAGAAGCATTACAGTTTTTATTAATAATCCAAATAATAGCATTGTTAAAAATAGATAATATTTAACGCTCTCTCGTAATTTTTGAATTACTTTTTGCACGTTTTTAATTTTGTTAAATTGTTGTTAACGCGAACAGTTAGGACAAGTGGTTCTTTTTTACTGTAAATCTTATCAAAAAAAAAAAAATCTTTAATTTCTAAATGTTTAACGTTTAATTAGTTAAGATACTTTAGGGATCAATTATCTGCAATGAAGATTTCAACTGGAACAGCGATCAATCATCTTTTTTCTAAAACAGTAATTAAAAAAGAAAAAAATGTAGAAACAATACCTGTCAATTTCTCAAACAAACAAAGCAAATTTTTTCATGTACAGCCAACAAATGTTTTGCATAACATTGTATGCCCGTGTAATGTTTGTCCAAATTTTATATTATATCAGTATTTAACAAAAATATTTAGTTTAATTTTGATGTGCCATATGTGGACATTTCAGAATTTTTCCCCTAAAAAGTCTTTATTTTTGTTGTGCATTAAAAAGCGGTTTCATCGTGAAGTTCTGAAAGAACACTTAACTTTAAATGTCTTGATTTACACACTTCAAAATGACAAACACTGTCCGAAAAATCTATGTAAATGCTTAAAAATTGAAGGAGAAAACTAAAATGCCATATTTTAGTCATCTACATGCTGTTGCCTTGACCCCAGGAATTACTATGTGTATATCTTCTGAATACTACAAACAGTCATAGCAATTTCTCTCTTACATATCTTTCAACAGTTTATTTCAATTTTGAGAAAAACTTTGATCCTTCAATGTAACTTATAAGTTGTAACATAATAATGTTTCCAATTTTTACTGTTATAAAACGGACACGATGGAGGTTAAACAGAATTTTTTTTTAATAAAAATTTTTTTTTTTTACATATAGTGACCTTGACTTTTGACCCGCAACCCCTTGAATTGCGCTCTTCGCATTTCTAAAAGTGACAATTTCATTAAAATATTTTATACTGTTCAAAAGTTGGACGCGGACACGAAAACGGAATCGAGTTTTAATAACAGTAACGTATAAAATAACAATATGAAAAAATAAAGACGAAAATTTTAAAAATACGATAATCTTAACCCGAATACGTACATCATTATCTAGCAATTGTAACTAATTTGTTGAAAAACCATGTTATTAAACAAAGGATACTTACAAACCCATACAAGAAACCCTTTTCAAGCAGAGATAATTTTAAATCACTCTCTTGTAAATTTACAACATGAGACGATACCATTACTTACAATAATAAATCTAGTTCCAAAATGATTACACTGAATATTTGTAAAAATAAAAAAATTATTAAAATGGATATTATTAATTTATATTGTGAACCAATTCATTGTGATGGACATGAAGACGTTACAACAAAGCCAGTTCCGGAATGATAACAGTAAAAGTAATTGATTTTGTTGACTTTTGCTTACAGATAAAACCTTATTTGATTTTAAAGCGGACTACTGCTGCCAGGTAGAGTATAACTTCTCGAGGGTATCCTCAACCCAGTAGGCAGTACTTTTGGGCTGTCAGAAAATGCATCAATTCGCAAAATATGCAGCCGTATTAACTTTTGAAACATTTAAAATTAATGTTTGTTTTCTCTTGCAAACAATTCCTTAGCTAGATTTGAATTCATATAATTTTGTAACTTTGGTTTCATTAATTTTCAAATTTTTTACTTATCTTAATTATAAACATTTACGGCCTCTGATGTCACTAATGAAGAATTAATAAATTTAACTGGTATTTGTATTATATATTTCCTAAATGTGCACATATGGCACATCAAAATTAATCTGGTATTTTTGTTCAGATATGAATATACCGTGCATCAACTCAAGCGATTAACATTTAGACCATATAAAAAAGCTAGTCTGAAGATTCCTTATTGATAAACCAGACATGATCTAAATTTAAATTTTAAGATTTACTGTGTATGAAATCCAACATAAATAAATTGTTAAGCCCGACTCTGAATGATAATTCTGGATATTGTGTCATAAGATTGAATTAAATTTAGATTTTAGGAACGTAAATGTTTTCTGTATCAACATTTTGCAAAAGCAAATGTCACAACTTTTTTTCGAATTTAAAACACTTTTTTTTTAATAAAACAGGCATGATTCAATTTTTCGTTTAAAGTCAACTCTATAGTTTAATCCGAAATAACCTGGAATCGAAATACTATAATGAATTACATAAAAGATGCATTTTGGGTATTAACAGCTTATCGTGTATGAGTTTGATTTGCAGATAGATATGTAAAAGCTTAACGTTCTTTGAAAAAAGTAAAGTATAAAACTCGACCATCATTAGGGTAAAACTGCAAAATAAAGCCTCTTGAGTTGCACCAAAACTATAAATTTAACAAATACACTTAAAGATGTTTGTCTTACTCCGTGGATATAAATATTTCTCTAACAATTTTAATTCATCTTGACAAGTTGTGAAATCATGTTAATAAACACAGAACACATACTAACTCATAAAAGCAACATTTTACGAGCAGAGATAATTTAAGAGGCAACATTTTACGGGCAGAGATAATTTGAGATCACACTTTAGTAAATTTATAACACGAATCGATAACATTACTTGAAATAATAGATGTAGTTCCGGAATGCTTACACTAAATATTGCTTAAAAGTAAAAAACTTTTTTTAAACCTAAGAGTTTAAAAGCATATTGTGCATCAATTCAAGCGAACAACATGTAGACAAGCTGAGAAAACTCATTTCAAAATGATAACACTGAATATTGTTGAATATTGCTTAAAGATTTGTATCATTATTTAAATTTACTTTTAAAACATATTGTGCAACAACTCAAGCGATTACTATTTAAAAAAGAAGACAAAATATAACACCGATATTGTTGAATTATGCTAAAAAGTAAGACGATCACTTTTTAAATTAAGATTTATAAAGCATACGGTGCATCAAATCATCTAGACCATTAAAAAGCTAGTTTTTAAAAAAATAACTCTGAATGTTGCTTATTGATAAACCAGACATGATCTTAATTTAAATATTAAGATTTACTGCGTATCAAATCTAACATTAGCCAAAATGACAAGCCAGACTACGAATGCTTATTTCAGATATTCGTTCACAAGATTGATTTTTATTTAGATTTTAAGAACGTGCATATATTCTGTATCACCTAAAACGACATTTGTTCAAAATGTCACATCTTGTTTCGGTTTTATGACGCAGAATATAAGCTATTAATAAAAGAAGCAGGATTTAAATTTGTTTTAAGTCAACTCTAAAAGATTAATCCGAAATAACAAAGCCAGTCTTAGAATCACAAGAATAAAAATGGATTACAGATAAGAGACATTATGGTGTTAAGAGCATATTGTGTATAAAATTGATAAGCATATAGATATCTGAAAAGCATGTCTTTAAAAAATTTTAAATGATAAAACCCAGCACTCTATATGGCCATGGTTTTTTAGAACTTTATCAATGACTTTTTATGAAAGCATTGTACATGTATATAACTTACGAATCTTAAAACTGTCTTTTGTAATCACTTTAAACCGAATGTTCATTACACATCGACTAAAGTGTCTTTCCAGGGTTGTAGTTCATAATCAGTGGTTCCAATATGTTTGTTTTTCTTGTCTTTTATGGCAATTTTTTTTATTAATTGCATTGTACATGTTGTTTTTTGTGATTGCATTGATTGTTGCCAAATACTTTTCATTTGCAAACTTCTCTCTTCTATTTTAGACTTGCTTATACATATTAAAGGACAGAACAATATTACAATAGGCAATTCACAGTTTCACTGATCTCAAATAAATCAAGTTGAGTGTTCATACAAATTAAACACCACTTGAACATAGATTTCCACTTGATCTTTGATTTTGTAATCTATAAAATGCATTTCCTATACTTTGATTATCTATCATGTTTTCATTTTTTCTCAGCTGGGAAACCTTAACTGGAGTTTTGATTGAAATTTTCCTTGAAGAAAGTTAGACACACAAATGACAAGATATTTTTGACATCTTTATTATACCCAGCACTATTTAAATCATTTTTTAAATGTCAGAAGGTTGTGGGTTCAAACCCAAGCAGGGTAACATGTAAGACCTTAAAATTTGAGACACTGCTTCATTGCATGCCACTCAGCATTCAGAAGACAAAGTAACAAATATTTTACTCCATCCCAAAATTCTGTTACTCAGATGGGGGAGTGGTATGCTTGCATTTGGCATATTGACTCGGTGATCTAGCACAATAACAAAAAGTCTCTAAAGTACACGGCAGACCATACTATAAACTCGCATATTTTGTACAAACTTTCGTATTTTCTTACTTGTTAAATACGAACTTGTTTTAAGATTAAGCCATAGAGATTTATAGGCTTGTTCTCCTTGCAAACAGCTAAAAATTGCGGAAGCTATGTTACACAAATATAACGAAGGCACCATCTTACTTTAACATCAAATTTAACACTATTTATACTGTAATTGCTAAAATGTTACTTATAAAAAGCAATCACTTTCTAATAAAATTAAAAAAAAACTCGAACTGAAGTCTAGAATATCTAATGTTTACCCTGTATTTTCAAATATATTCTCTAATCTACTGCTTAAATTGTTCAAAAAACCTATTGATCTACAAAAATGTTAAAATTACTATGTATTTTTAATTCCTAAATGCTAATAAAATTAAGATTACCCTAAAATTTACACTTTACTATTAAACTAAGTCAAAACGCAACATTTAAGTAAAATATTCAAATAATATCCATTATTCTACAATATGTAACTGATAATGATATAAACACTATTGCTGACACATATACATGTAATTGTAAAGTTAAGCTTTATAAACTTTCTAAATGTTGAAACTTAGCTCATCCTAAAATTATAAAGAATAAACTTCTCACCTGGTTACTAGCACTTCTACAATAGCTTTCCCATTTCCTTAAAGTAAGCTAAATTTTTCATACAACTGTTGAAGCAAATTTGAATGAACTAAAAATAAAAAACTGTAGGCCAGCCAGAAAATCTTGAAGACAGCAGGAAAACAATTCATCTTCTGCACTTTGTGCACCCTACACATCAAGTTTAGTCTAAACTGGTTTGGTTGTTTCAGAGATGATTTTCAAATATTTTTGAGTATTCTGCACAAAAATACAATGATTTTATTTTAATATTGTTTGAACAAAACATTTGTCAGTCTGCTATACATGTTATATGAGTATCTATTTGCTTTTCAGAAATAAATACAAAATAAATAGAGACCAATTGTTTTGTTTGTTGTTTTTAACTTATAGCCATCATGTTGGACATTTAAAAATATTTTTTGAAATACATTTAGATATTTAGAACAAATGTGGAATGTAATTTTCTTCTTGTTTTCCTCTATGGAACTTGCAAACCAAATCTGGTTAAAACTGTTACAGTAATGTTAAGAGGTAATAAATACAGCCATGCTTTGGTGTGATTCATGCTCACATATTCTTTGGCAATGTACGTTCAGTAATAATTAAGTGAAAAAATCTCAACATTTTTGTGACAAATTTCAAATAAAATTAACTACAAAAACATCAGATCATCTTTTCAGAAATGTTTGAGCCTGTATTTCACTGACTCTTCAAGGGCAATAACCCTGGTACTGGTTTCCAATCTTTAATAAACCATGTACATCAGTTAAAATTTCCCCAGATATCATCATCTATATTGTTTTAACTCTTCTCTCTTATATTTCAAATAAAAAGTTAAAAATTCTTAAAATTGATAGTTTGAAATTCCTACAAAGATTTTAATTGAAAATCAAACTTTGTGAAAATGATCATATTTTAAGTTACAAATCACCACAAATCAGCCTGATGCACACTGGCAAGAGAGGTATTTCATTCTACTTAAAAAATATAAACTGTTAACTATCAATTACATGTATTTAACCCGATACAAAATCTTATAAGTTCTGAGGTAGGGGTAAGGGTGAGGATTGGAGAAGGTTAAGTAATTACCATGAAACCTGCCGTAAATGAAAAATTCTACCCTCTTAGTCGGATATGCAGTGAAACATTATCAATTTCCCAAGTGTTTTTTCCAACATTTATTTTTAAAATTACAAAAACAAAAAATTTAAAACTCACAAAAACTAACGAATCTACAGTAGCCGACTTCAAAAGAGAAATTAAGAATTTTGTTACTAGTGGATCTAATCCTACAGATGCATATTGATACCATTAATAAACTTCAACACTAAAACTCTAGCCAGGTATGATATACATGTAATTAGTAACAGTCTGGAATTTAAACAGTCTAACAAATATCTTACTTTGCATACATTTGTTTTATACTAAATCCCCTCACCAGTAACATACTGAGTTAATTACCAGGTTGTTGGATTTAATAAATTTCTTTTTCCTTTATTTAAACCTTATGTTGATGAGATTGTAAAGTGTTCAAGAATAAAGTCCACAAACAACCAAATAGTTATCATACAGATTAAGCTTAGATTTTACAATATTTATTGCTAATTAAAAGTGTATGTTCTTAATTAAGGTTTTCCACAACAATGAAATATTGGTTCTTCAGTACATATTTCTTCAGTACTTTGAACTCCTAACAGAGATATTATACCAATTATTGGTTTCACTTGCTTACTAGATTCCACAGAATGAATGGTGCATGTAAACAATCTGTTTCTGTGAGGTAAGATGACATTCTGTACTTGTTTATAAGTATGTCCCTCTAGTTTGGAACTTAACTGCAACTGAACTTAATTTGAAAAGACTAGCTATTAAAGATAATTCCTGAGTTACGTACTCTTTAAAGTAAATGATTTAATCATCATTCTCTTCATATTTCTCCAATCAAAAGTAAATTCACAACATCCTTGTAAGTGATTTTATTTCCTTAAATATAAAAAATCTCTGATAAAAAAAGTGTTTAAAGAATGTTAATGACAGGACATGCAATCCATCTAGTATATGATGTTAACCTTGTACCCACTGTTGTTTGTTTGGCTCCTCCACAAGAAAAGAATTCCAACAAAGGGAAATAAAAACTTGAACATATTGTATTGTGTTGCAATATATCAGGGTTATGTAATGATAGTATTACAATATTTCCCAGAGCATCTTTTCATATACTGCAAGGTTTTCCTCAAATTATGCTTGGTATTTTCATCAACAGTATAAATATGGTTCTTCAGTTCATTTGGATCTGTTGATAAATCATATAATTCTTCAAATTTCTGTAAACAAAAGCAATACAACATTTACTTAATGACAATAACAATCAGAAAAGAGATCTTTTGTGCTTTGGTACCAAGATGTTCTTATTTACCAGTCTATGGATCACAGAGGCACTAGGTCAAATCTCATCAGTGAGAAATAGTGGTTTTTTTTTTTTTTTTGGTTTTTTTTTTTGCTGAAGATTGGTGGTATTTTTATAGTATATCAGTAACCCTTTTTTCAAATTTGAATGTCTAAATATGAATAAAATATTCTTGATGGGAGCATAAAACACAATTCTATCCATTAATTAAAGGGTTGCAAGGCCATTAAATTATCACAAGCCTCTGACTAATTTAATGTCTCAGTCCAATTGTCATGCTAGTCTAGAAATACCAAAAAGAACTTGATAAAGCAAAATGCTGAAATTACTGCAACCAAACACTTACAAATCACCAAGAAAAATTTGTTTCCTAAATTCTAGTGTTGGGAACTCTATCAGTTCCTTGCTGATGGTTGCAGGTTTCAAAAATTACATCATCATTTATGTAAATAATGCTTATAAATAAACCAACCTCATTGTCAGAAAAATGACAATATTTAGTCAAGCGACCGCCAGCACCTTTTACTACTACACATTGATAAGTGTTGTTCCAGGAATCTTCACAAACACAATCAAATTCACAATTCTGTAATATAGAAAAAAAATGGTTATAATTGATATTCACACACACACACACACACACACACACACACACACACACACACACACTATTGTCACTGAAGTTTATCCAGCTGCCAATGAATAAGTACTGGTAACTTTACTACAGTTAAACTTGAAATAAGCTGCAAACTTATCAAACAGGAATCGGTCCTTATTGGTCAGTTTATGTCACAGAACAGGTATAAACACTAGTCTGAGGATCAAGCCATTATTCCCAAAACAGATTTCTGTAAAAATTGGATGTCATGATTATAATTTTAAACTATAAATAGTGTATTTTTCATAAGTTTTATCCAAGAACTATACATGGTATAATTCTATGTTAATTGGTATAATTTTATATGTCAACTGCATCTGGTATGAAATTGTATTTTAAATCCTAAGTGGATATGTATCTGATCCAGAGGAATTTACCCTAAATCAGACATCTAATGTTAGGTTGCACATCTGGAACTTTTTTAAAGTGTGGATAAAAGGAGATTTAGTTTCACCTACACCAATTTCAAAGGTCATATTAAGAAAACATAACCTTGACCTTTGAAAGGCATTTAAAAAATCACAGTTAAAATCCCAGATCATTTTACAGTCAAAATATAGCAATTTTTCAGCTGATTTTGCATACGAGATCATGTCACTCAGTGACTGACCTTGGTTTTATGTAAAAATGCTATTATAAATATAGATCTATAATTAGAATAATATTGCAATATTCTCAAAAATGGTAAAAAAAAATATCAAAAGCACAAATGTAAAAAGCTTGGTCATTAGCATGACCTTTGAGCCTGACTAGGAAATCATCAAAACAGAAAACCGTATCTCATATTTCACTATCTTCTGTCAAGAATTCATATGAATTTTTTTTAAATTCAACATGAAAAATCTTAACATTTGATAAAAAAAAATATAGGTAAAGACCCTAGAAAATCATAAATTCCCTTTAGCAATCTTTTTTTGAGACTTTAAATGATTTTTGAGCCACTTGTGGAGCCAATGTGTTTATCTTAATTTCTTTGCTTGTTTGTTTATTCATTTGTTTTTCCTTGTTCATGGTTCATTTGGATGTTACTTTTATTCTTGTGTTTTAGCCACATTTTGTTTTCATTTAAAATATACAATGTACATACTGCCATCCCCTGGTTATTATACTGTGGACATCCACGGACTTCTGGTGTGTGTTCTCCTTGATGTTCAATCACTATAACTTCCCTCAATGATCTGTTAGATGTTTTGTGTAGAACTGGTAATAAGGATAAACCATCCATCTGATATGGTACCTCAATACCAGCTATTGATAAAAAAGTCGGTGCTAAATCAATGTTCATGACCAGTTCCTGTTAATGAAAATAACAATTACCCGGTATTGATCAGTTCCTGTTAATAAAAACAAGAATTCCAGGGAATTAAATGTCTCGCCTGGTTATTTTTTGATCGAGTAGAAAATACATTACTTAACATAAACCTTCACATTTTGACACCTCTGCCACCTTGCTAAAGGGAAAGAACAGAATACCAAACATGTACTCTAGCAGTACTTTTATTTTAGCAATGTTGAATCTAGAAAAACAGTGTTAATTAGTTATTACCATTAATATCTGTATAATTATTATAGACATTGAAAGAAAGGTTAATGTACTAACTGATTCCTGGCAATGTTAATACCTTAAAAACTAGGTCATTGCAACCCTGTACAAACACATATAATCTACATGTATATATTCAATAGGTAAAGCAGACTGAGGTGGACAATTAACAAAATTCATTATTTTTGCATTAATTATGTACCTTACTACTTGTTCCAGGTATGATTCCAGGACCTCTGACCATCAGTGGTACTCTAACATCAAATTCATAAATCTGTCTCTTGTCATTTGGCAATGAAAACTGACCTGTAATACATTCCAACCAACAACATGCTTTAATTCAACTCCTAAAAAAATTCTTTTGTTTCAAGAGTTATCAAAAAAATGGTGAAAACTGAACATTTTTTTGCCAATAAAAACTTTCAGCTAAACAAAAATTTGTCAATCAAAACTGGTTATCACACACGGTTTGCAACAACATGTAATTTTCTAGGAATAAATGTACATGTATGTGCTCAGTTATACAGGTTTTGGTTTACTCAGTGGTTATAGTTTTATTTTAAAATTGAATTTACAACTGTATAAGTTTAATCATCACGAAAATTAAAATATAAAAAGACATTCGCCAGTAAGAAATCTTCCAAGTATAGAAGTTTTTTTTTCTTCATGGTTGTGAGATGTAGGGAAAGGCCCCTGGTCGTCATGAAAACACAGTCTTTATATAAAGGTAGTTGCAATATATCAGTTTTTACTGTAAATGCAATGTTCATAGGAGGATCCAGGATTTTACCAGAGGGGATGTAAAAGATGAGAACTGAAGACTCCAACCTCATAGGCGGGATATAGGGACATGCTCCTTCGGTAATTTTTTTTTTTTAGTCACAAAATTCTGCATTTTGGTGCAATCTTAGCTGCAATAAATAGAAAAACATCTTTATTTAGAGTGCAAGACTTTTGGTATAGAAGACAAATGCACAAAAATGTATTATCACCAGCATAAAGGGGAGGGGAGAACATACACCCTAAAGACTCCCCTATAGATCTGCCACCGATTTTACTAACTATGCCAAATCTATACTGTTTTGATTCAATGTATACCTAAATGATATCCATTATCAGATGAGAAGAATAGATATGTATTATCTAGTAAGCCTTTCTTTTGTAGTAAATTTACCATATTTTCTACCATATCATCTACAGATAACAATGTTCTCCATCTGAAAACAGAAAAAAAAAATTAGTTAACATTTTCGTTACTATCTAGAGGAATGGAGAGTGGAGTGGAGAAATGGTGTTTTATGTCCCAGTCAAAATTCTTTCACTTATTTTGAGACGGTCAGTTCTGGGATGGAGGAGGAAACTGGAGTGCCCGTAGAAAACCACCATCCTATGGCAAGCAAACTGACAAACTTTCTCACACTAGGATCTGTCCTGAGTGGGATTAGAACCCAGGCAGTGAGAGGTGCTGTGATCTATAAGTGCATGCTTTAGACTACTCAGCCGCCGAGGCCCCTCTATCTAAAGGGAAAGAAAAGTCAATATATGTAAGTTATTTTTGGTATATCCAAATATCAAATGAGGTGGTACCAGGTCCCAGTTTAACAATCATTCACTCACTTGAGTGTACACTAAACTCAAATATTCCCAATTTTCTTTTCATCAATATTTTAAAAATTTTAAGTATTATGAGACAATTTAGTCAAAAACTGTGTTAAGGCTGTCCATATACAAAGGTTGATTTAATTCCTCTCAAACAGTTTCATTCGATTATTTTTTACCATGCCAGGTGTGTTACATTTCAAAAATCACTTTTATTTTAGTAAATAATAATTATTATTAAAAACTAATTAAAATATTACTCTTTACTGACCACTTTCAAGATTAACCTTATTGAATTGTTTAGAAATTTAAAAATTCTTACAAATAATATTAAAATAGAAATGACATTATTATTTTTATGTTTACTAAATAAGCCATGATAATATACTTACCTATTTCTATAAATATCATCAAGTTTTGGTACTGTATCATTTAACATTGGTGTTATCGTCTGACGTATTAACCAGTGTTTGTCCTGTAATATTGAGAAAAAATGGGTCAAAGACTCAATGGGCTGGATTGTTATTTAAATTTCTATTGAATGGGTGGAAGGAATTATAAATAATTGCACAAAGCAAGATGCACAAGTTGTTTTTTTATACTTCACAGAAAGTCAAAAAATGGGAAATAGGTCGAACAATGACAATATATATGAAAGAGTATTGAAACAAGTATATACATGTATATGTATTAGGAAAATCTCAATCATTTTAACATTTTCTAAAGCTACAGTAAATTGAAAAAAAATCTGCACCAGAAACTTTACATTGGAATGGACTGGATGAGATGGACAGTACAGGACAGATAGGCAACAGGGTGGCGGCACTAGCTTTCCACACTTACATCCAGTAGCTAATAAACCAATAACTTTTAGAACATAAACATTTTTGTAGTTTTCTTTCATATATGTATAATAATCCTATTTTTTTTTTTTAAAGATTTGAAATTTAAAACCTGGATGTAATGTAATGGCATAAAGGTTTCACTACATCATTTGAAGTCAGGTGCACATGTTTGATAATCTTTTGATATATACCATACAAAGTCACTAAGTTTCAAAGTCTGGAAAAATGGGAAAAAAATCTGGAAATTTTCTGGTGCATCTTCAATATATATATAGAAACATTCTGTGAAGTTTCAAGGCTTTTGGTTGAAAACTGTAGGAGGAGTTGATTTCACAAAGTAGGTACCCCCCAGTTCAAAAACTTGCTAAAAAGTGACTAAGTTTCAAAGTCTGGAAAAATGGGGAAAAAAATCTGGAAATATTTCCATAAAGTCAGGTGCACATCTTCAATATATATAGAAACATTCTGTGAAGTTTCAAGGCTTTTGGTTGAAAACTGTAGGAGGAGTTGAGTTCACAAAGTTGGTACCCCAAGTTCAAAAACTGGCTAAAAAGTGACTAAGTTTCAAAGTCTGGAAAAATGGGGACAAAATCTGGAAATTTTTCCATAAAGTCAGGTGCACATCTTCAATATATATAGAAACATTCTGTGAAGTTTCAAGGCTTTTGGTTGAAAACTGTAGAAGGAGTTGATTTCACAAAGTAGGTACCCCAAGTTCAAAAACTGGCTAAAAAGTGACTAAGTTTTAAAGTCTGGAAAATTGGGGAAAAAAATCTGGAAATATTTCCATAAAGTCAGGTGCACATCTTCAATATGTATAAAAACATTCTGTGAAGTTTCAAGGCTTTTGGTTGAAAACTGTAGGAGTAGTTGGGTTCACAAAGTTGGTACCCTATTTTCCCCACCCGCCCACCCACCCACCCGCCAGCCTGACATTCACCATACTAAAAGCAGGATTTTCACTCCGTGCAACCCGGCCAATAACTATAATATGTAAATACATTTATATGTAATGTTTGTTGCTTTTTGTAGTTTATTCTGTGATGTTGGAAGAAATCTGAGTAACAAGATAAGACAAGATTTCATGGATTTAAATGTCTCGCCTGGTTAGTTTTTGATCGAATAGAAAATACATTACTTTAACAAAAACTTTCATTTTTTGACATGCCGCCGCCTGTGACGACATCAGAAAAGTAACACCTAAGTTTCACCTTATGGCAATGCTAGGCTCGACAAAAATGGCCTTTAACAAGAACAGGGACACCCTCTCTCAAACTAGGATCGGCCTCAATATATTGAAATATCAAAATATATATCGAAATATTGAAATTTGCAGTCTACCTTATAAAACAACTAAGAACAATGACACGACAAAGTAAATGATAAATAGAAGAAAGCCACAAGATTGTAATATCATCTATCTGGTCATTTTTGTGGGTGCAAATTTTGGAGTGGAGTGGATTGGAGTGATGGTGTTTTACGCCCCAGTCACGAATCTTTCACTTATTTCGAGGCGGTCAGTTCTCAGATGGTGGAGGAAACTGGAGTGCCCAGAGAAAACCCTGACCTTCGGCAAGCGAACTGACAAACTTTCTCACACTAGGAACTGTCCCAAGTGGGATTCGAACCCAGGCGGTGAGAGGCACTGTGATCCGTAAGCGGCAAATTTTGGCATATTTTAGCAGTAGTACTAAAATCACCAAAATAAAAATTTTTTTGTATAACAGCCAACCACGAATCAGCTGTTTACATCGGCAAAATAAATACCCTAAAATTTTCAACTGACTTTTTCTTGTCAAAATCACCAAAATTTAGCCCTGCTAAAATAACTTGCTATACCTCATACTGACTATAAAACTCCTGACTTTGAATAGAAACTAAAATTAATGAGTTAAAAGGTAAATATAGAGTAGTGTTGATCAAGTGCCTATAAATATAAGGCTCTAACTATGCAGGGAGCCTCTGTGGCTGAGTGGTCTAAAGTGTGGCTTACAGATCACAGCACCTCTCACCGCCTGGGTTTGAATCCTACTAGGCAGCCTCTGTGGCTGAGTGGTCTAAAGTGTGGCTTACAGATCACAGCACCTCTCACCGCCTGGGTTTGAATCCTACTAGGCAGCCTCTGTGGCTGAGTGGTCTAAAGTGTGGCTTACAGATCACAGCATCTGTGGCTGAGTGGTCTAAAGTGTGGCTTACAGATCACAGCACCTCTCACCGCCTGGGTTTGAATCCTACTAGGAACAGATCTTAGTGTTAGAAAGTTTGTCAGTTCACTTGCTGAAGGTTGGTGGTTTTCTCCAGACACTCAGGTTTCTTCCACCATCCCAGAACTGACTGCCTCAAAATAAGTAACAGAATCTTAATTGGGGCATAAAACTCCACCCCGCTCTTACATGCTCTTATGCCCTATGCATCCAAATTGTAATAGTATGAGCTCCTCACATGCAACCTACTTATTTTACTGTCATTGGTTCAAACATTTCAACTTTATAAAAATTTAAAAAATAGCCATATTTACAGAAAAATTAAACTGAAATGATTTTCATAAAGACTTTCTCATGCTACCTTCTCAAATAATATCAACCAAACCATTAGATTTATATGCCCTGTAGGAGTAAGAAATGCTATGGAAAATGAAAGCATCACAAAATTGCTAAACATAAGAGAATGTCAACATAAGCATGTAGTAGTTGGTGAACACTATTATCTGTAGTATGATAATTCAAAGAACAAGAAAATTCATCTATAAAATGTAACAGACCTTTCCATGTATATTGTAAGTTCCAGTTTCTTGGCACTTTAACATCTGAATACTTGTCTTTGTATTGTGGAGCAGGTGTGAATGGAGCATGGCATGCTGGGGTTGACAACATCATAAAAAATGGACCCTGATTCAGAATCCTGTAAATTTAAAAATTCTGTGGCTCTTCTATTCTAAAACAAAAATTGGTAAAATAATCATTTCTCAAAAACATCATTTCAATGTTCAATCAACAAGTACTGTGTTTGATGTATGCAATCTGATATTGGTCTAAAAACTTACATTTCTGACACAGACTGACACACCTGTGAAAACAACAAGGTTATATGACATCTGTGACAGTTACCTGTATCTATTAGGACATAACATTTCAAAGACAATGTTGACATGTTATTTTTAATGACTATGTTAACATAAAATTAAAAAGACACCTGTTACATGTATATATTCTTAAATGACACCTGTGACACAGTTACATATCATGACAACAATTACCATGACACATTTTTACCATGACTTTGTTGTAATGTAATTCTTAAATGACATATGTGATACAAAAGACATATGTGATACAAGTTAAAATGAACCTACAATGACATCTGTTAGATAATCATCTGGATATCTGTCTTTGTGAGATTCTTTTGTACCATTTACAGACAGGCTGTAATTATAGTATCGGGAATTTCCAACCTGTAAAAATAGACTATACATATCATGTATAAAATCTCATTGAAATATGTTTCTTTTTTGGCAGGAGATTTTTATAAAACAATACTAGAAAATCACATAATACTGTAGAATCATTTACATTTCTTTAATTAAATGGTCACATTGACCTATTTTTAAGTTCCATGGACCTATTTTAGGTCTAAGAGACCGCAAAATAAAATCTCCAATTATGGACATATGTTCAGTTTTTGAATGATTAAGATAGTACAATTTTTCAAATTTTTGTTTTGAGGCAAAATCTACAATCGAGTCACTAATTTTAAAATACAGTTGAAAAATATGTTTCATGACCAATCAGAACTTTCCCTTGCTTTAAGAGTCAAGAGTTTTGGGTTCAAACCTTGCTCAGATTTTCTGAGATGTGATTTTAATTTCTTTATATTAGCATGATAAAAGGTTAATCAAAAGAGTAAAAACCATCAAGTTAAATGTAAAATCAATGTTACAAATATTTAATTCTTATTAAATATTTTACACATTCATTTAAACAATAATATTAATTTACATAAATTATCTTCATTTTAACTATACCAACCAATCACTGTTTACTTACCAAGCCAATCCACCAATCCCAGCCTGGTGGCACATGCTTGACTCCTCCTACATTGGGAAAACCATACTGTAACAGTTATAAAAGTTACCAATTTATTTGAAAATCATTTTAAAAAGTGACTGGTTGAAAAATGTATATAAAATTTTGAAACAGCAATTTTCTTCTGTTTTTGAGGAGGCATGATTTGAATAATCTCAAGTCCGAAACAAGTCAATAGTTGACATTCATGTGAACTATCACTATCAAAGCATTCAAACTCTTCTTACTCCTTTATTTCTACAACAACTGTTAAAAAAATCTTTCAGATAACATAACAACCTGGATGCTACAAACTCATACATATACATGTAGTAAGAAAACCTCAAGTTATGCTACTGTCGTTTTCTGCAGTGACTTGCAAGACCACTTCAGAACTGAGAACAGCTTCATTCAATTCCTGATTAGGTGATTAAAAATGTTGCTTACTCTTGCTCTGTTTTTGCTAAATGTTTATCTACTACTTTTGGTTATTTGCTTTGTTTGTTTTTTTTCTTTCATTTTTACTTTATCTTTGCTCTGACTTGGCCTTGGTTTACTGGTATCTATTACGTGTTAAATGCTTTTAATTTATCAGCATATACTAGTTTTTCAGTAACTGTCCTGTATTTAAATTAAAGCTTTTTCCTAGTGCTTACATAATACATGTTTAGTGATATCAATGTAGTGAATATATTTATTTGATTTGTATTGTATTAAGCATATAAGGGATTACTCTGACTCTGGTTCACTGGTTCACGTTTCATATCATATATTCAAATACAAGAATATATATATACAATGTATATATATACAATATATATATATATATATATATATATATATATATATATATATATATATATATATATATATATATATATATATGTATAATAATATATAATAATAATAATAATAATAATAATAATAATATAATTACCCTATTAAGGTATTTTCCAGCAAAGAATGTTTTATATCCCTGAGAGTGGAGGTAGACAGGGAAAGCTTTTGTCTCCTGTGTTTTCTGCCAATCTATACTGCTACAGTTGCCACTGTCAGAGTTATTTACAGCTAAATGGCTGTGTACATATTTCCCAGTCAATATACTTGACCTACTCGGACAGCAAAGTGGTGAACTCACATACTAATTAAAGACATAAAAATATATATCGTTAAATTTATGACAAATACTCTGGTCAAAATTCAGAAGAAATGTGAAAACTTTACATAAATGATATGCTGATGACAAAAATCTAAATACTGAAAGTACTGATTGCTATTCCTCCAAAATAAAAAATTATGGAGTTTCCAAGCATACCACAAAGTAAAATATTCTATAAGTTTTGTGCAGAATGATTCTATAAATGTTTACATTACATTTCCTGGAAAAAATTATTCTTTTTACAGAACACATAAACTTAAGCAATTGCAGGTATGCATATTTAATATAATATTATATATAGAGGGAGAGAAACTGGCACATGTGAAGCTTATCATTATTCATTATTGTTTGTAAAATTTTGAGTTTTTCCATATCACGCAATAAAAAATTTGCCACATACTTTATGTAAGTTTAAACAGATATTTTATATAATATTACACATGTATAACACAAATGCTATTTTAGTGGGGCTAAATTTTGGCAATTTTAAACAGAGAAATCAGTTGAAAATTTAAGCGTATTTATTTGGTGATCCATACCAACTAACTCATAGTCGACTGGTTTAGAATTATTTTCACAATTTTTTTTTTTTTTTTTGACAATTTCAATACTGCCGTCAAAATACACCAAAATTTGAACCCTGCAAAAATAACCTGCTATCCAGTTTTCACATATTTTAACTAATATATAACATAAATATTAGTTTAAATATATGAATATATTTAGAATTGTCCTCATGTTCCATTAAAATAAGAGAAACCACAACAATCTAGTTTTATAAAATTATACTGTAACTTCATCTATTGCTTCTGGCAAATAAATACATTTTTTTAAATATAAATAATCTTAAAGAAAATGTAAAACACAATCTCAAAATTAAATCTGTCTATTTAAATGAAAACCTTTCAGATCAAAGATTCTGTTCAGATTATACAGGGTTTAACGCTCACAAGGTCTTTAACAAACAATTATAATGGTATGGCCTGAAATACTGTGGCTTAGGCTGAATCCTGCTTTCACAGATCCTAGTGTAAGAATGTTGTTAAATTCACTTGCCAAAGGTCTGTGGATTTCTCTGTGTAATCAAGTTTCCTCCACCATCTCATAACTGATCATCTCAAAATAAGTGAAAGAATCTTGGATGGACATTAAACACCATTCTTTCCACTCCAGAGATATTATTTTAGTTTAGAGTTCTTACCATGTTATTAAATATCATTCCATGGTCTCCAATCAACTTCATGGTTTTCTTGATTGGTGTCTATAAAAAAAAAGTCACATGATTAATTTAATTATTTCAGACAAGTTTAAAACTACTAAACAAAATCAGAAATATGCAACAAGAGCAAAGCTTTTATTTACATCTATATTGTCACTTCATTTTGTAAATGACAATATCTACCTACCATTATTGCTTTCCGTTGAGGTTACTTTGCTCTCATAGTGTAACTGTGGTACAAAATAGTGACAAAGCAATAGTGGGGTCATTATTCTCTTCCATAAGCAACACCAAAGAAAGTTTACATAAACAGAAAAATAGTGCCATCTATGCTTTCCACAGTATGGATAGAGGCCATCCTTATGCAAACTTATTGAAAATGTCATACAATTAGTACTGTTCTGTGTCATATTCTAGCGCCATCAAAGAAAATAAACTCGGACAAGCAAACATCTCATAATATAGTATTTCAATAGTGTTTCATGTGAAATTTAAATAATTACTGTTGACTTTTTCTTTTTTTTCATTGTAATTTATTTGTAATTTAAGCTGTGTTTTAGACTCGATTTTCTAGCAAATGATAATTTTGAGGGCAATAGCTGTACAATAGATAACACTTGCTTCTTCAAGGCTAGTCCTGAAAATCATGACTCTTAACGACTTTGCTACATGGATATGTGCCGTTACAGCACATATTCATATAAGAAAAAGCCCAAAAGGCATTATTTAAAATTAAAAAAACAATAGGATACAATAATTCATGTAGTCTTTTGGAAAAACTCTTTGACACTTTAGTATCACCAATACTACTTTACTCTAGTGAGGTTTGGGGAGCTTTTTGCACCTTTACAGATAATGAACCATATGAATCACTGCATATTAAATTTCTTAAAAACATTTTAGGAGTACACTCCAAAACTAGTAACAGTGCCTGTAGGTACGAACTGAACCGCTTACCTTTAAAAGAAAAAATAATGTACAGGGTCATTAAATACCTATCTCATATCAAAGAAAACAAAAAAAATCTATTATATGAAATATTTAGAGAAACAGAAGCCACAAATAAATGGATAATAAGAGTTAAAACCTTTTTAGACCAGTTGGGATTCTCATATCTTTCCTCAAATCTTGAATTATTAAAAAAAAAACTCCCACATATGAAACAAAGAATACATGATGTTGTTAAACAAGATCAGTTGAATGTTATCAGGTCCTCTCGTAAATTAAAAATTTTAAATGAAATAATTCCTTCTACTGTTCAATCTGATCATACAAATATTTAATGTAATTATATCGATAGATCTACCAAGCTAAATTCAGGTTAAGTGCTCATACTGTTTTTGTAGAAACAGGGAGATATAACAATACCAACTACTTTGATAGATTGTGCAGTTGTTGCACTTTAAATGAAGTTGAAGATGAATTACATTTTTATTTCGCTGCCCCCTATATTCAGAAGGTAGATCACTATTTTACTTAAAACTTAATAATTTTTACCCTAATTTCTTTATTCTACCTTCACATAATAAAATCAAACTTCTGTTTGATAACAATACAAAAAATATTTTGAAAATTACTGCTAACTACATTAGAAATTGTATAGTAATAAGAAATACCAAAATCTGTTTATTAGAATAAACAGTTTCCTTATTGTTACGGCCTTGCAGGTTACAGATCCGCTACACTTTTTGTGTATATTGTTTGAAGAGTTTGTATATTTTTGTAGTTTCCTCATCATTCCTTGTAAAGATTGTAGTTTTATGTTTAATTAGATTGTCATTTTATGTTTAATTGGATTGCCTTGATCAATTATTGTAATTGTATCCGTGCAATAAATAAATAAATAAATAAATAAATAAATAAATAAATAGCAAAGCCGTTAAGAGTCATGATTTTCAGGACTACTTCAAGGCATATTTTTGCAAGTAACGCACATCGTTTAAAAAACTTACCTGTCCACCGATTACAACATCTTGATCATCCGTTAAAATAAAAACAATGTTTGGTTTGTCTGATGACCGTGCACTGATCTGAAGAAAAGTTTCTAAAAAACAAAGTGTAATAATGTAAAAGTTGAACGCCATTTTCATTTCATTGTGTGATTGTCACATGATTTGCTAAAAAAAAGGTGCTGAAATCAATAAAATCGGCTATTTCCAGACATGATATTATATTAACTGATTTAAGTTAATGCCGATCAAAAGACTTAAGTGTCTGTGGTCACCCCCCGGTTTGTATATTATATAGATTATTTTTGTATATCACGTGATTTCTACTTTCATTTTCGTCGCTGGGGCTAATTACGTCCCTTTACAAGAACTCTTCAATTAGTTATCTAAATCATGTGATGATTGTTGAGGGAGTAGAAAATATTCCTTTTTGATTAACAAAAGGTAAAAAAATTAAATGCAATAATCCGAATGTTCAGATTAAATCTGTTTATTTCGGGTCTTATTTCCACGGTTGTATTGACTAAATCTGTGGTCGTGCAAAAAAGTAACTCGAGGCATATTTAACAACAGAAACAACAGATTTATTTAGGCCTATCAGTTAATAATCCAAAAATATTAAGATTTTTTTTTTTGCCTCAAATATATACAAGCTCCATGTAAGTTAACTTGTTTAACTCTGGGGAGTACAGTATGTAATGCAGTGCAAAATACAAGAGTAGTAACAAACAGTTGGCTTTGATAACTAACTGTAGTCCAAATTTCCTCAACACTTTATGTGTGCCTGAAGGCTGTGTGTAAATTCAGAACAATGAAAGTCCGTCCATAACTCAGACAGAAACAGCAACTATAACAAGTGAAGTCGGAGGTCAGACACTGTCTGACTTTTTCATCAGAAGATTCTGATTCAACTTGTAGCATGCCAAATCAGTGCAAATTTCAGACATCAAATTATGAAAATGTATTCTCATGGCTGTATTTCTCCAATATTGTAAAGATGGATTTCTGTGCAAATGCTGTGAACTTTTCACTTCTTCTCTGTCTAATGATATTGAATTTCAAAAATAAAAATCAAAGACTTATTATCTTGTAACAACTGTATTGAAAGTAAAAAAAACCAAAAAAAAACTTTGACTGAATCTTGACAATCTTTGTCATTATACATCATATACATGATACATGTTTCCGAATCAACCCAAAAAATCCTTGACAAGTCTGTGACTGTTTTTTTTCCATCTTCATTCAAATATACATTTTAAATTTTTAATCAACTTTACCTGCTGTTATAATTTATTATAACAAAGTAATTAACTATAGAGAGAAAAACTATTACCTGTTTTCTTGAATAATAACAATACAAGTCTCAACAAATTTTACCTGTTGATCCTGTTCATCATATTTGGTTTATTTATATTTTAGGTATTTACTTTCAACTGTGATAGATGTGATATTGTAAACTAAAAAAAAAAAAAAAACAGAATGGTTACCATGGTGGTGGACATATTCATATTGTCTTTTTCATCTTCTGTGACTTAAGATAAACTGTCAGATTAATTTGAACATGGCATCCAAAGAATCAGATGGTGTTGATCAAGAATGGACACATCTTCTTGTAGAAACCTCTTCATTAGATGAACTGAAAGGACCTCTCAGAGGATCAGCCAGGCTTAAAGTTAGTATATGTAACATCTCATTCTCTCTCTCCTCTCTCCTCTCTCTCTCTCTCTCTCTCTCTCTCTCTCTCTCTCTCTCTCTCTCTCTCTCTCTCTCTCTCTCTCTCTGTATGTAATTGGAAATATAACACTTACTTGCTATTTATAACCAACAGCTCTTTCACTAATTCATAAATATAGAAATTAAGTAATAGCCCCTCTTTTAAATGTTTTTTCTAATTATAATAGATACAGGGTAATGTCAATTTATTTAGCCATCATAAACATGATTTATTGAAAACAGCTGTTATAGTAATGATTTAAGATACAACTTGGAAGAATTTTGTCTTGAGGACAAATTATCTTTTTTTAAATATATATTTTTAAATTTCAACATTGGCAATTTTTTATGGTACTATAATTTAAAATTTTCCCAAAAGCTTGCATGTAGATGCACATGTCATAAGTTCAATACATGTACAATTTTTTCAAGAGCACCGCTTGGGTACCAGAAGATGATGTTAGTAAACATCTTACACACCATATTGTCCAACAGTGCAAGACATATTGACTGTGCTGACTTGTCTCACTTTATTTGCCAATGCTTAGAGAATTATTGTTTATTTTTGTCCTCTGCTTGGTGATATGTATAAGTTTAGTGGATTATCTCCTCTTGGATCTAAGTTTGGATGACTGAAAAAAGTCATCAGTAATGTTACCTCATTTAATTGTGATGAAAAAAAAAAAACACATCTTGTTAAATTCTTTTATATCTTGAAAACCAAAGTTAAAGCAATTTAGAAATTAGCATTTTAGAATTAAAATATATTTTAGTTAACATTGGTTATGAAACTGGAATACAACATTAGAAATACATATGAGAAAAGTTGTTATATTGATCCTTTTATTTTTTATTCCGTTCACTTACCTAATTATTACATTTAGGAGTTACCCAACTACCACTTTAATTACCAAATAAATAAAAATTCCAGATTTTTTTAAGGTTCATTACTGATCCTGACCATTTATTACACAAACATAAGTTACTGTTATTAAAATTCTTTTTTTTTTCTTTAACAGTATACCTGTTTAAGTGTGTCAAGGAAGTATCTGGCATTAGGAAGTAATACTGGAAGTGTTTACATATTTAGCAGAGTTGGTCTCAAGCACTTGCAAGTAGTTTTTCCAGATGTGGTATGTTTATTGGAAGCTTTTCTATAAAACAGTGTTGCTTTATTGTTTTCTTTTCAATCACTTGTTCCAGCTTTCTGATTTCATTTAGAGTTGCGTAGTTAAGTAATCTGGTTATAAGCCCCAGTTAAGAAATTTTCACTTATATCGAGAAGGTTGGTTCTGGGATGGTGGGGGAAACCAGAGATCCTGGAGAAAATCATCAACCTTCATTAAGCTAAGTGACAAAATTCTTTACACTTGGATCTGTTGGAGTGGGATTCAAACCTTGACAGTGAGACACACTTTGATTCATTCAGTCAACGAAGCCCCTTTTTTTCATTCTAACTAGCATGTTAGTGTCAGTTGAGTTTGCCATCATACAAGCTATTATGATCTCTGTTGTGTTTGTATTGAACAATATGGAATTGTAGAGTTTTCCAATTAATAAAAAAATTATTGTGGGAGTTTGTCACACAAATGTTTAAAGAACCAGTAAAAAACAATAGTTCTACACAAAAACAGGGTATTGCATGTTAGTCTCACTGACTGGTAACCTGTAAGTGTTATCTTGTCTTGAACACAGATGAGAAAAACTACTAGTTGTCATAGTTTACATGATTTGTATTTTAAGTAAAGCTTGTAAAAGATCTTCAGTTTTGTACCCGGATATAAAAATGTTTTTCGCAAAAATTTATTATTTTCCATTGTGATTTCTGTAAGTTGCACCGTGATGCCATTGCAATAACTTGAAAATTTAATTGTGCATGCAAACATTTATAAAAACTTGACAATTTATATGGCCTACAGCAATTCATTAGCATTCTGTAGCAAATACATGTACTTGAAAATTTGTTGCGTATGCAGATTTTATTACCAGTAATTATTTATTCATTTGTTATAACGTGTGTTAAACTTTACTTTTATGTTGCTAAGTTTATTTATTTTATTATATATATATATATATATATATATATACTATCTCTCAAGACTTTACATCAGCACCATTTGTATCATATCATATCTGTTTTACGTTTAAGGAACCAGCATTGCTGACGATTGTATCACTGTGTCCGAATGATAAAGTTGTGGCTTTTTCAACCATGTAAGTTTTTTTTTATTTCAATTTATCAAATGGTTTTATGGTATAAGAGAGGGAGGTATATGTGGATATTGGATTTTGAGTTCATCAAATCAGAGTCTTTTTTAGTATTGATTTTATTTAAACTTCACAGATCGTATAGTATCTGGGTTGAGGGATCTATCACACAGATCATATAGCTTCTCTGGGTTCAGGGTTCTATAAAACTGAATTCCAGATCACAAGTTTTCTTACCCCCTAATTACATATCCAAATTTAGCAGTTTGAGAAAGTTTGACATGTTTTTGCATAAGGAAAGTATCTTTTTCTGTCAGCATGTGGATTCTTACACCGTACTTGAATTGACAGCTTTGATAAAAGTGAAAAAAAAAAAAAAAACTTGGAGGTAAAACAAATTACATATTATTTCAGCTTCCTTTTGTAAAGAGTAAAAGATTTCTTAACAGAAATGGTGTTCTCATTTAAGCTTTTTAGGGAAGTGGTCAGTTCTTAGATGGTTGAGGAAACTGGAGTGACTTGAGAAAACCACCAATCTTGGACATGCAAACTGACAAGCTTTCTTACACTAGGATCTGTCTGAGTTGCAATGGAACCTAGGTGGTGAGAGGTGCTGTGATCTGTAATACACTATCACACTACTTAGCTGCCACGGCCCTTTAATGCAGAAAATTTACATGTATGTCAAATGTTGAGTGCCAACATAAACCATGAAATACAGTGCTAAAGACTTTCTTCTGAATTTCTTAATGGAAAAAAACATTTTCATGAACGAGATGTTCAGACCAGTTTAATTGTTCTTTTAACAGCCTCTTTGTTCATAAGACCTAAATTTTACTTTGTCTTTTGAATATTGTTTACAGAAACGGTCATGTATTAACTGTGGAGCTCAATATCGAGAAAAGACAAAAGCCTGAACGTTTACGATTGATTACAGATCATCTTAAATGTAATGTTACGTGTCTACAGTGGGATAGTGTTGGAAGCAGGTTGTATGTTGGTGACAATACAGGCAGAGTTACTGTGTCAATGATCCCTAATTCTAAGGTACAGTGAGCGAAAGAATGAGTACATGGAAATGCACATGGATATGGTGTACATTTACATGTACATCTGAATTGAGATGATTTCACCAGTATTATGAGATAGTAATTAGATTACAGTGGCAGTAAATGTCACATTTCATCACTAATTTCCTTGCATCTTTAGTTGCTTAAATTTCAGATTCTGAAATTTTAAAAAAAGTTATAATTTAAAAAAAAAAAGAATGTCAGTTGTCTATTTATAAGTTTCATATAATCCTATGATCATAGTCATAGTAGAGTTGAGTTAAAAATGGAGTGGAATTAAACTTTAACTTACACCCTAAAATAGTAAAAGTACCGTACCATCGGACAACAATCATTCTTTTGCCTTGAAGATAAAAATGATGATGGTTTTGACATTTTGTAACAATATTTGATATTGATTAATGATGGTGGTTATAATATCTGGGAAGAAGAAGAAGAAGAAGAGCAGCAGCCATGGTGTTAATTTTTTTTTAAATTTGTTACCTTTGTTGATAATGTTGCAATTTTTTTTTTCAGGTAAAGAACTTAGTAGTTTTACCTGTAGAGGTGATAATGAGGTTAGAATCTTCAGTTGTACAGTTAGATTGGTGTAATGACAAACTTCTAGTGTCCACATTAAACAGAGCATACCTGTGTAATACAACAAAGTAAGACATATTTAGTTGAAAGATAAAAAAAACTAACTTTTACAGTTTTTATATGCCTGTCAATATTGTCAGGATATATATGTTATGGCATTGTCCAGGTGGGCGGGTGGCTGTCTGTTTACAATTTATATTTCAATGCATTTAAAGATGCAGGGTTTGTCTGATTAATCTAAAACTTAGTCAACTTACATGTACTTTTGTAATGAAACATTGAATGGGATTGCAAATCAGGTCACCAAGATCAAAGGTGAAGGTCACATTTTTCATGCTTTTAGTGACACATTGTTTGTTCAATTGATCTCAAACTTTATCAACTTATTTGCTATAAGAATCATTGCATAATATTACAAACTAGGTCACTAGGTCAAAGGTCAAGGTAACAGTTACTTGAAATATAAAATTTGATATCTATGTATTTAAAAACATAATTTATCAGATTGATCTCAGACTTGGTCAACTTATTCTCTGTGATCAAACATTGCATGGATAACAAATCAGGCCACAAGTTCAAAGGTCAAGGTCATGCTTGCTAAAAACAAAATTCAGTTTCCATGAATTATAAGATCGCCATTTGTCTAGATGAATTAAAACTTAGTGAACTTATTCCTTGTGACAATTTAAGACACCACACGGGATTGCAAACCAAGTCACTTGGTTAAACGTCAGGGTTACAGTTAATATAAAGAACAATTTATTTAATTCCATTTCCTTAACTGATACTAAATGTTTGAACCAAAGATCTGACTCAACTAAGATTTGCTTTGGGGCATATCTAATTGCATGTAAAATTAACCAAATTACTTTCTAAAAACTTTACACTGGAAATTGTTTGGTTTAAATGTTTTTATTATTATTATTTTTTATATTTGTATGTTAAATTAAGTACTTGTTTTAAATTTCAGACAAAATTTCTCACAGATTGGAAAGAAACCAAGGTAAATATTTCTCTGGATTTTGATGAGATTGTATTGATTTATATTTCTTGAGTATTTCTATTTCAAAATGTGAAACTTTCTAAGTATCTTCCAATTAAAGATACAACTAGACAAATAGTACAGGTAAAACAACCTCCTCCTTTTCCTGGGATCCTTTGGATGAGACCTTAAAAACTTATGCCCGTGTCATGGCAGACATGGCACTTTAAAGAACCATCCCTGCACATTGCCTTAAGTGCACTGCAAAGGTAAAAATTTCTGCTGCTTCACATATAGTTTGTGATGTCTCAATATAAGTGAAATTTCTTGACTGGGATGTAAAACCCCATTAAATCAATCAAATAAAATCCTCCTTTTCCCTCTTCTCTTGTCTTTTTCTCTGACCCTTATAGTACTGACTCTAAAAGACATGGCATACCTTTTTCTCTTTTTTCTTCTTGACCCTTCAGTATTGACATATGAAGGATATAATATACAAATATATTATCACTGGCACATTTGTATTATATTACGTTACAAGTTATTTATTCATTTATTTATTTTTATAATTTTAGGGATGGAGAATATGGAGGCTGTTTTTTACAACCACACGCAACAAGTTCACCAATGATTTATTGTGCCAGACCAAGTTCTCGTATGTGGGAGGTAATAAGAACAGCTTTATCTCTATGGTTACTGTCTTACCACAACAGTGCAGCAATGATAACATCCCCCAGTGTCTTATGTTAAATTGTATTTTAAGAGTTTCACAAATTCATGTCATACAATACCTTAGTGCTGAAATGATTATAGTTCAGTGGAATACATGTACTTCAATGCAACCATTTACATGGAATCTACAGTTACTTGTATATAACTTGTTTGTGATATTTTAACTAATTTTTTTCTTAACTCGGGAATATTTATGTAATATTTTAGTATTTTGCATATCTAAAGACTAAAAGGCAGTGATAATAATAATGTAATTAAAACAGATTAGTTTTAGCATGTTTCAGAAGTTATTTGGCATTCTTTAAGTTTGTAAATATGTATTAACAAGATTAAGAAAGATAGCTCTGCAACAGGTTGAAGGATCAGATCCATGTAAACCAATATCAGTATTAAGAAAGATGGCTCTATTATTTTTTGAAAGAAAAGAACCATAGTTGACCATGTAAACCAGATTGATTACCATCTCGCATTTGATTGGAATTGTTCATCTAGTCAGTCACTATGAAATCTTTAATATGCATAAATGTATTAAAAGAAACCAGACACTTCTTATCTTGCAAGTTAAGCAATGTTTAAGGTGAATAAAATGTAAATAGGTAAAGAGTTCTAATTGTCTGGAGGCATTCCTAGATACTAATTCTAAACTATAGGCCAGAAAGAAGCAGGAGTAAACAGTAGTTGTACATTTATGTAACATGGGGCTGACAGAAATGTAAAACCAGAATAAACAAACTATTATCAGGTGACTACATAGGAAATGTAGCTTTATAGACATATAGTCTTTATATTGAGGGTCTTTCTTTTTTGATTAAAAAACGAAGCAAAAAAAGATCTAAAAACAGTGTTTTTGCTGTGCAGGGGGTCACTATAGCAGGTTTTGTTGTATTCATGATTGTTATATTTATAGGTTGATTTTGATGGAAATGTTTTAAATACTCATCAGTTTCGCCATCTGCTGGCTATACCATCACTTCAGATAGTCAATACCAGGTAAATATGATTTCCTGACATGGGTATTAATCTTCTATTTAAGCGTTACAAATTTTCATAGAGTTAAACTTTTTAATGGTAATTCCAAAACTACTGTATCAAAAGATGCCTGTAAATGGGATCTGAGTTAAACTTTTTAATGGTAATTCCAAAACTACTGTATCAAAAGATGCCTGTAAATGGGATCTATCCTTTAAATTTCATCCTGGTCTTAAAAACCTTTGTTAAACTCGCCCTTTTTGTTAAACATCTTGATCTGTAAAGCATTTCTGTTATATTACTGTTTTATTTATGAATTTTAAATTAAAAATTTTTACATCATTGCTAGACACAGAAACTGAATGGATTTTTATCAGTGTTGTCAATGTTTACATGTTTCACGTAGGCTACATGTAACTCATGTCATTTAATCTTAGATTTATAGGAGTTTAGAAAAGTTTAGGAATATTCCTAAATCATCCCTTGTGATGAATCTTACTCTTTTGTATGTTTTTTCCTAGCCCTACTTAGTGTAGCCATCCTATATCATGGCAAAGTGTGCACCCCATTTATCAGTAAAGTTAAAAGTGAAATGTGGGATGAATTGAACAAAATTTGTTTAGCAAGATTGTGGTAGACATTTGTTGATGAAGATTCAAAATTGTGACATGACCATCTGAAATCAGAGATTGCCACATAAATAGAAAAAGAAACAGACAAATAGTGGTTATAACAGATTAATTTATGGGTTGATTTAGTTTGTATTTCATACATATAGAAAATTGATTTTTCATCGTTGACTGATTTAAAGTAAGTTGTTTTTTGTTTTACAAAAAAAAAAAAAAAAAAAAAAAAAAAAAAAAAAAAATTAAAATTTAAAAATTTTTTTAAATTGTGTAAAATGTTATAGATTATAAAGATTATAATTAAAAGACATCTGCTACAATTTCTTTTACATTTTTGCCATGAACTTAAGATTATATTACTGCATATAACAATTTTGTTTATTATTATATTCCACAGAAATGAAACCTGGCAGCCACCTGAGCAGATAGAGTACAGTGCCCAGGGAATCAATTTTCCAAAGTTCAAGGTCATCAGGTAAAAATCAATGTTACTGCTACAAAATATAGAGATGATAAAGCCACTGAAACATGACACAAAGATTATGGATTGAACCTCAGCTGGGCTGCCTGGTTCATGTTGTATGTTGTTGAACAGGTCTTTAAATTTAAATTTCCCTCGCTTCAATCAAGACAACTGATCAGATGCATGTATTGGCCTGTGCTATTCAGATTTGTTTGTGACATTGCCATGGCTCCCAAAACTAAGTCAAGGTGACCCATGGTTCCAAAAAACTTAAAAAAAATCTTCTTCTCCGAAAGTGATGATGAGAGAAAAAAATCTGATATGATATTTGGCTTCTCTAGGGTCTTAAGCTTATAAATTGTTCATTTCGTGAAATTTGGTAAAAAATTAGGTTACGCGTTTTTGCGTTTAATTTTAAAAATTTGTAAAATGGCTTTAAATTGTTATAACTTGACTATTTGAACAGATAATGACATGGGGTTTTCAGTTTTGGCTTTTTCTTGAAATAACCTTCAAAATGGGGTCAAGGTTAAAGTTCAAGGTCATGACCTAGTTTGTAATTTGCAGTTTTAGGCTTTTTTTAGCTCACCTGAGCACAAAGTGCTCAAGTGAGCTATTGTGGTGGGTCATTGTCCGGCGTGCGTCGTGCGTCGTGCGACGTGCATCGTGCATCGTGCGTCAACTTTTGATTGTTAACACTCCTGAGGCCACAATTTAAGTGCAATCTTAATCAATCTTTCTCAGAATGATCCTCTTGACAAAAGCTAGCTCAAGTTCGTATATGGGCAATGTTGGGTCAGTAAGTAGGTCACTAGGTCAAATTGTAGAAAAACCTTGTTAAAACTCCTGAGGACCCAATTTCAGTCCAATCTTCATCAAACTTAGTCAGAATGATCATCTTGACAAAAGCTAGTTCAAGTTCGTATATGGGCCATGTTGGGTCAATAAGTAGGTCACTAGGTCAAATTGTAGAAAAACCTTGTTAACACTCCTGAGGACCCAATTTCAGTCCAATCTTCATCAAACTTAGTCAGAATGATGCTCTTGACAAAAGCTAGCTCAAGTTCGTATATGGGCCATGTTGGGTCAATAAGTAGGTCACTAGGTCAAATTGTAGAAAAACCTTGTTAACACTCCTGAGGACCCAATTTTAGTCTAATCTTCATCAAACTTAGTCAGAATGATCTTCTTGACAAAAGCTAGCTTAAGTTCGTATATGGGCCATGTTGGGTCAATAAGTAGGTCACTAGGTCAAATTGTAGAAAAACCTTGTTAACACTCCTGAGGACCCAATTTTAGTCCAATCTTCATCAAACTTAGTCAGAATGATCTTCTTGACAAAAGCTAGCTCAAGTTTTTATATGGGCCATGTTGGATCAATAAATAGGTCACTAGGTCAAATTGTAAAAAAAAACCTTGTTAACACTCCTGAGGCCCCAATTTTAGTCCAATCTTCTTTAAACTTGTTCAGAATGATGCTCTTGACAAAAGCTAGCTCAAGGTCGTATATGGGCCATGTTGGGTCAATAAGTAGGTCACTAGGTCAAATTGTAATAAAACCTTGTTAACACTCCTGAGGACCCAATTTTAGTCCAATCTTCATTAAACTTAGTCAGAATGATCTT
The DNA here is from genome assembly GCA_029721355.1 of Tegillarca granosa. NCBI lineage: Eukaryota > Metazoa > Mollusca > Bivalvia > Arcoida > Arcidae > Tegillarca > Tegillarca granosa. The sequence continues at coordinate 27,021,129 of CM056601.1, read as the reverse complement.
CTTGACAAAAGCTAGCTCGAGTTTGTATAAGGGCCATGTTGGGTCAATAAGTAGGTCACTAGGTCAAATTGTAGTAAAACCTTGTTAACACTCTGAGGACCCAATTTTAGTCCAATCTTCATTAAACTTAGTCAGAATGATGCTCTCGACAAAAGCTAGCTCGAGTTTGTATATGGGCTATGTTGGGTCAATAAGTAGGTCACTAGGTCGAATTATATAAAAACCTTGTTAACACATATGAGGGGATCCATTTAGACCAATCTTATCAAACTGTCTCAGAATGATGCTCTTGACAAAAGCTAGCTCAAGTTTATATATGGGTCATTTTGTGTCAATTAGTAGGTCACTAGCTCGAAATATAGGAAAAAATCTCTTTTAAGAATAGAAGCTCCAGTTTGCCAAAATTGAGCTGAGTGTACGTCATTTTCAGGTGAGCGTCCAGGGCCTTCATGGCCCTCTTGTTTTCCAAATTATATGAGATATATAATATTAAAACATCGATAAAATGTTTAGCATGATAAAATGTAAAAAGGTACAAAGTTTCGTAACTGTATGATAATGCATGTAGGAGTTGTTGCCCCTGAAATGTATTTTTTTTTTTTTTCGCTAAAAAAACTAAAATTGTGCATTAGCTTGAAAACTATAAACTTTTTGTATAGGCATATATATTAGAATATTGTAGGTATTGATATGGCGATCATTTTGATATGTGGCTCAAGGTCATATGTTCAAAGATCAAGGTCATGGGTGCTTAAAAAGACTGAAATTGTTTATTATCTTGGAAACTATTAACTTTTTGTATTGGCATGTATATTAGAATATTGTAGGAATTGACATGACAATCATTCTGATGTATGATTCAAGGTCTTACATTTAAAGGTCAAGGTCGTAGATGCATAAAAAGACTCAAATTGTTAATTATCTTGAAAACTATTAACTTTTTGTATTGGCATGTATATTAGATATTTTATGTATTTTTGCAAATGATTTTGGATATATCCTCAGGTTGGCCATATCCTCAGGTGAGCGTTAAGGCTCATGGGCCTCTTGTTTTTTACTTTTGAAATTTATGCTAGTGGTGTTATCGTTAACAAAAATTGATCATGTCAAATAATTCATAATAGTGGGGTAAATGAGCCAGTGTAACAAATTCTAAACCTGTATTTTAAATTATTTTACAGTGGCAGGTTTTTGATGACATGGAAGAAAGACAGACTGTATATTTTTGACCCCGTTAGTGTCAAGGTGATTTTGTGGTGCAACACGGTTACAGGTAATTAGACAGTTTTCATCAAGATTCATAAAGTCCTTAAATTTACATAGAAATTTAAAAAAACAATAAAAATTTTAAAAAAAAAATTAAAAAACAAAAAAACAAAAAAAAGAAACGAACTTCCCGGAATATAATTCAGCAAATTTCTGACCAGACTACTGTAGTGGTTCAGTTGATAGACAGTTGACAATAGAAGGTTTTGGGTAGAGTTTAGCTACTTTGAAATTCACTAATTTTTTAGAAATTCATCAATTTTTCAGAAATTCATCCATTTAAAAAGAATTCTTCCATTCTTTAGAAATTCATCCATTTTTTTTTTTCGAAATTTGTCTATTTTTCAAATATTCATCTATTTTTTAGAGTGAACTAAGTAGTAGGTTAGTTGAGGTGCACCTGAAATCAAACTACAGTATCTGATTATATATATTAATTAGTTTAAATCTTAAATCATAGCAATAAAGTTGATATAATTGATTCACTTGGAAAAACAACTTATATTTTGGTTATTATCATTTATTAGATTAAACCAGTCTCCTTTGATTTTGAAAGAGTATAGTATAAAATGAATTTTCAAATTGCACTTTTTTTTCTTTTTTTTTAAATTTTTTTAATACACATTTCGTCTGCCAAACAACTATGTGATCTTTGGGTACAGCTTGTAATTGCTATACAAGTTATCCCATGCACATTTTCTTCCTAAATATATGTTTTGGTGCCAAAGGTGACTTGATGTTTGAGGTGACAAATCTAAATGTAATTTTGAAGAGTTCTTTGTGAAACAGAAGAATGAAAGAGAGAGCTGTGTTGAAGAAATCATAATATTAGCTAAATTTTAAATTGTTTTTTGTAAAAGAATTCCTCCTAGTAATTAGTTATAAAGAAGTATAGATCAGACATCACATGTTAAGTTTTTAGAATGCCTTTGGCACCTAACCATATTTTTCTTTTAAAAAAACCCAAAATTTGAACTGCTTTTCCTTCCTTTTTACACATTAGTTTTTAAGAGGTTGTTAAAATTCAATTGAAAATAAATTAAAGGAAATATTCTGTATCTATCAAAAAATATTTTTCATGTTCAAAACTGTGATTACATTTTCATATTTACAGTGTTTTCAGGAAACAAAATGATTTATCCATTTTTATTTTTATGGGCATAAACGTGATGTTTTTCTAAGTTTATTAATTTTATCTTATTTTTCGTATTCCCTTAATACATTACCATATATTTTTGTTTTTTGTATTATACATGTCATTTAATTATTCTTGTTAAAGTAATACTTGGTATTTTTCTTTCAGGTCTGCTTGATATTTGTTGCCATGGAAATGATGCCTACCTGTTTTTTGCAGATGGAGATGTTCGCTGTGTTCACCTATTGTCAATTAACAATCTCATTTCATTTCTAATTTCCAAAAATAAGCTCATTCTCACCACAAATGTTTTATTATATTTTATGAAATCCATTCTCAAAACAAAATGGCAGAAACATTTAAAGCTCACAGTGTTAAATGATTTGTATGTGCAGCTTTTGAAAATCGACCAATCAGATTTAGCAGATAAGTTGAAGTTGGTGTTGCCCGATTTTCAGTTATTATACACTGAGTATCTGTCTGATACAGATGGGTCTGAATCTGGCCGGAGCAGATCTGGAAGTGGAGCATCCGTAATAAGTTCTGAATCAAGAATATCTCAGATTTCTGAGGAGAAAAAATTCTTTGAAAAAAGTGACACAGAAGATAGTAGATCAAATGATAGTGTAGTGATTAGTGGGAAAACTGATGAAGAAACTACTAAACCTAACAACAGTGATACTGAAAGTGTAGTGATTAGTGGGAAAACTGATGCAGAAACTACTAAAAGTAACAACAGTAATATTGAAAATGTAGTGATTAGTGGGAAAAAAGGTGAAGAAACTACCACAAGGAACAGCAGTGATGTCATAAGTGATGGGATAGGTGGAAATGTTAGTGGTTTCAATCACAGGGAAGATGAAAGGACCAAAAGTGACAATTTTTCAGGTCAAGTGGTTAACAAGGAGGCTGCCAAAACCACCAGTATTCAGAGTAAGTTAGAGGTTGATGCATCTGACTTCAGAACAGGTGGTGATAAAATAAATGATGAACAAAATCTTGTTAATACTGAAAATACTGGAGAGAAATCTACAGGTGCTGAAAATGAGAGAATTGTAGGTGAAGTTACTGACACTTCACAAAATGATGAAAATTTGAAAATAAGTCGTGAGATAGCTGAAAATAAAACCAATGATATAGAGTGCAATAGATCAACTTCAGATAAAAAATCTGACAAGCTTTCAAATGATTCTCTGGATGATGAAAGAAACTTGTCTGATGTTTTTGAAAAAAAGACATTGGGAAGTGGAACTTTCAAGGAGGATGATGGGAAATCGGACCAAACATCTAACAAAAGAGTTGATAGCAACATGTCATCCTCTGAAGAGAAAGAAAGTAGTAATGAAACAAAGACTAAACTAGAGAAAATGATTGAGGTGAATAATCTGGACATATATACAGATGACATATTTTCTGATTCTACTGACATGGTAAACAAAGCAGCCCTAATCAAGGACACAAATACAAGTTGTAACAGCATTTTGTCAGTACAGGAACAGGGTAAGTACAGATTTTATATTCTGAATATCACCTCAGGACTGAAATTAGGTCGACCATTTTTCAGGTGCTCAATGTAGGCTCCTGTGTTTTTTAAGATATAATCTTAAGAGGCTAGCTTTGGATCCCTTGCATCTCCATGGCTTTACTTAAAGCCAGGTTTAATTGAAAACCAGCCACTTTAAAAATTGTGCTAAATACTTCCTAATAAATCCTTTGCTTTTTTCCCCTTTTTTCAGTTTAACATAAGAAATGCATAGATGTTTTATTGTAACAGTTTTATTTGCCAGAAAAAACTGAATGCTGATAAAAGGATATTTTGTTTGTAAATTGAGATTTTTTTTCCATATATTAAACATTCAAAATTGGTCTTTAAACCTCTCTTCTTAACCCTTTAAGCATCCATTATGCATTTCTTCACAGTTTTTCTGATATTAAAAAATCTAAAACCACAGGTGTCTCTTGATTAAATGACAGACCCCTTTATAATGTATACTTTGACAGAATATCTGGTGGCAAGTTATCAAAGTTTTACTGTATATAATCTTCTTTGCTACATATCTAAAAATGTCGGAATATTGCTTGTTTAAAACCTTGTATCATGAACCAGATAAATGAATGAGCTAGTGATAATATAAGGTCCCTGGAATGTCACTGTATTAATTTTGGTCCTGATGAAGGCACACATACATGTATGCTGAAAGCTTGACCCGACCACTATCCACATGCGATAAATCAGTTATTTTTTCATTGTTGGTGTTTGTCACCTTTCTAATTACAGTCAAACCTGGTAAGTGTTATATCAGGGTTGAAATTGTATTTAAAAAGTAACTATTCAGTAAGATTTTATTTTTAGATCCTCAACCACTTATTGCAAAGAAGAGTACAACCCCAGAAAAAGTTTTAACATCAAAAGCTAAGAAAAAGAAACATAAAGTGGTCAATGTGGATATATTTTCACCTGGAGAAGAAAAAACCAAAAAGAAAAAACCAGGTAAATAATGTACATGGTGTTTTATACCCTAGTCACTTATGTCGAAATACATCAGTTTTGGTGTGTGTGTGTGTGTGTGTGTGTGTGTGTGTGTGTGTGTGTGTGTGTGTGTGTGTGCCCAGCTGATGCTTTAGAAATTAAAAAGATTATAATATATTATAAAAGACCAGGGGTCCGGAAACACTTGTATTTGTGGAACATTTCCAACAGAAAAAATATATTGAGTGACATAAAAGCTGATACACCTGGCATACTTAAACAGCCATGGTATGATAGGAAAATATGATAGAAAACAAGCTCATTTCATTATACCTATGGAAAGTAATGCAGGTAATCATAAAAAATATCACAATTTATTTATTTTTTGTTTTTTGCCTAAAAATTATCTGATGGTCAGGACCAAAATTTCTGTAGCTCTGCAGAGGACCTATACATTAGGTAAACTATAAGAGATACATGTACTATGGAATAGAACTTATTGCCATGTCAACAGCCATTTTTAATAAATATTTGTGAAATAAAAAAAGTAATTTCTTTCAGGGAAATCTCCAGGTGTTACTAGAAGAATGAGTACTGGTTCAGTGAAAAATAGTCCACAACATGGTAAGGTATTTTCTTACAGGACCCAGTTTCCCTGGCTTGTTTATTTTAGGAAACTGAAATTTCACATTTGCATTTATTTACTTATTTATTAACCTCCCCCTTTCTCTCCATCCATTCATTCATTCATTCATTCATTCATTTACTTAGACTGTTGATGTCATTGTCTTTAAGTATTTTCAAGAAGACATATTGCGAGCGTACATGTATTAATATTTATGATTTTTGCTGCAAGTGGTCAACTATAAGGAAAAAAAAACATATCTCTAGAACATGTACTAAATATCAAATTCCGTCATAACAAAGTGAATGATTTATACCTGTAGATAGACTCTTGACACAGAAACTAAATGAGTTTCCAGGGAATGTTCCTACTGTTACAAACTCCATTTTCACAATCATAATCTTAACTAAGATTTTCCTTAACTTAAATTTAGCATAGCAAAATGTTGGTAATCTTTTTTGAAACTATATATATATGTAAACATTCCTGACATAACTAAATACAGATGTTGTAAGTGTGAAGTGATCTTCAAAAATTGCATCTTAAATTCCTATACAATGTATATGTCTTAACAATAAATAAAATGATTATTGTTTCAAGTTTGTCAAATTTTAGTTAAGGAAAATCTTAGTTAAGGAATAATTGTGAAACTGGGGTACGTAGGTTTTCACTCAGATTTTATATGATTTTTTTAACTACTACATGTTTATGTTATTTTATGCTAATATAGTAGTCTGGGTAACTCAGTGTGGACGTTGTTTGTTCTGGAATGGTGGACAATACTGGAGTGCTAAAGAAAACAAACCTTCATCAAGAGAACTGTTAAACCTTTTTCACACAAGGATTTATTCCAAGCAGAATTTGAATCTATATGCAGCCAATGAAAATTGCTATGTCTTATATGTCAACTTTTAGAGCACTTTGCCATCTCAAATCCTAAAGGATTGATTTAATTAATAGTGTTTTACTCCAGATTCTTGTACTGATCTCAAGGCATTCAGTTCAGAGATGGTGGAAGAAACCAGAGTTCCTGGTGAAAACCAATGACCTTTAGCAAGCAAACTTCCACCCTTTAGTGAAATTTGAGTCTACAAGTGTAGTGAGAGGCACATCAATCAGTAAATATGCACTTTAGACACTCAGCCACTGAGGCCTCTTCGTATAAGGGAATAACATTTGTTTGTCATAGAAATATTTTATAGAAATATTGTTTTTGTTGTTAGATAACCATCTTTTTTATTCTTTAAAAGGTCTTTAATTACAAATTATTTTCGCATTTTCTTCAGATTTGTCAAAACAATTATCATTAAATGATCATATACCAGATGAAAACTTGGAAATTAAAATGGAACCAATAAATGTCAAAACTGAAGTCAACCAACAGCATGGAAACATACTCAAATCTTCATCAGTACCAAGCGGTACACATTCGAGTGGCTCAATGATTAAAGTACAAAGCGAGTCAGACCTGAAACTGGAAAAAACTGATTCGTTACTAAATGAACCTGATTTTGATAGTCAGTCAGTTGATGGAATCGTATTTGATGTTCGAAGCAACACAAGTTCATCGCTCGGATCTTCTCCATCACATAGTCCACTATCAGCATCAGTAGAATCTACATCTAGCGATATGTTCAACAGGAAATCACTTTCCAGTGTGAAAGATAGGTAATAAAGACTTTATCTATACTAAAGAACTATTAACTGAAAACTTTGAAATTTATCACGGGTTCTGAAACAAACTCAAAATTATTTGATAAATTTGTAAGTTATCATGTTTTTTTTTATTTTTGCCCCAAAAAAATTCCTGAGATTAGTAACACACAAGAATTCATACTCATTGAAATTAAGTTGCACTGACTGGAACTAGATGATGTGAAAATAAAATATTGAATGGTGTATATGTCTATCAATTCAAGTACAGTAGTACTCATCTAAATTGAACATTATCAAGACTAAAGATTTTGATCGATTAAACAGTTATTTGGTTTTGATTGTAAAAATTAGTAGTTATGTAAATGTTAATAATGGGAATATTTGTCTTCTTAGATATGATTGTTAGTTTACTTATTTACATTTGTTTTCAAAATAAGTGGGAGGTTAAGAGATGACAAGTACATGTGTACTTAAACCATACCAGTTAACACCGTTTGTCCTTAAGTCAAAGTTGGAAATTAAATAGAGTGGTATAATTGTGTTATACACATTGATCCAAACTTGTTTGAGATAAGTTTAGAGATGGTGGAGGAAACCAGAGTACCTAAAGAAAACCCCCAACTTCAAGTGAACTAACAAGCTTTTTACACAAGGTTCTGCCCAAGTGGGAATCATACCATTCCTATGATGTGGGAGAACCTGGAGTCTATAGACATTAAGAACATTTGGGCTCTGAGGCCCCAGGGACAGTGGTCTGTGCCAGAGTGTCTAGAAGCTTGCTTAGGGATCATAGTGCCTCTCAGAGTCTAAGTTTAAATCCAGCTGAGAACAGTTTCTAGTATGCAGAAGTTTTTCAGTTTGCTTGCCGAAAGTTAGTGGTTTCCGCCACCATTCAAGAATATAATGTACATTATAATGTACACCTCATTATAAGAAAAGAATCTTGACTGGGGTATTTACTATTAAACACCATTACTTCTCTCCATTCTTATCAAAAGTTGGGAATTTTATAAATATTGTCTAATTATCTTCATGTGTGTTTATCTTGTCTCTTCTCTTGTTTCACATGTTTATTTTGCTTTTGTTTGGTTGCCAAATGTTCCTGTAGTATAAATTTGATTATTCTGATATGGTATTGTCATGGTGATTGTTTCCTGTGGTTGACTTTGGGGATGTAGCAGTAATGGGGGTTCATTTTAACTTGTAAATTATGTCAGTTTTTGTGGTTTCTGCAATTTTGGGGTCATTTATCTTCTAACATAACTCTAAAAAAATTTTTTTTTTTTTACAGCATACAGTCAAAGTTTTCAAGTACAAAGAAGTTATTGATAAAAACAATTAAGGAATCACAGAAAAATTTGCTCTCAAAATCATTACCAAAGGAGGACACCGGACAGAACCGTTTAGATCAGGTAAAGTGGACAAAATCAGAACCTTTCCTCAATAAAGAAATATTTAAAATCTCAGGTGTATATAGGTGATCAGTCACAAGTTTGTCTGTCAATTAATCATACATTGGTTTGGAAATTACTTTGGCAAATTTGAAGCTGATCATGATTTCACATGTTAGGATCTTTAAAGAGGTGTTCCTGATGCAAGTAATTTAGCCTCAAGTCTTGATAATGTTACTTTACGATTGGACAAATGTAATTAAACCAGCACTATTTGTATAATTTTATGTATTTTCTAACATTTAAAAATAACAGTATTTTTATTCAGTGGTTATACATTTAACAGAATGAACCTTATCAATTAAACCAAATCTCTGATGGGTATTTGTTTACAATTCTTTGACATTGTTGACAAATTTTGAATCTTTTCATATTGTAATAGTCACCATTTTCTGTACTTGTCAAGATGATCTTAAGCAGCAGTGTCAAGTTGCTGAATAACTGAATGATTTTGAACACTTAATTATGAATCACAGTGCCTCTCACCGCCTTGGTTTGAATCATGTTCTGGCAGTTCCTTGTGTGACAAAGTTTGTCAGTTAACATGTATAAGGCCTGTCTGCTTTTTCAAGATTGACCAAATTGTTTAAAATGAGTCTCCTCTCTCTCTCTCTCTCTCTCTCTCTCTCTCTCTCTCTCTCTCTCTCTCTCTCTCTCTCTCTCTCTCTTACAACTGACTGCTTAATAAACATTGTAAGTGAAAGATTCTTGTCTTGGGTGTAAAGCACTGTTTCCCCATTCCACTTATATATTCAACTTCTATATTAAATGGTAACATTTAAATGTAAAACCTTGAAATATCACTGTAGTTCTTTTACTGTAAACAGAGTCAACTGTAATCTAGAATCACCTCAATATCACTTCAGCCCAAGTACTGTGTTCATGTAGCATATATTAAAAAACAAAGAACTTTAGAAGACAGTTTTTTTACCTTGGTTCATGGTTTGCTCACAATATTAACGCTAAATAGATCTTTCTATGTTTATAACAGTACTGTAAACCATCTACACCAGATAATTTCAGAGTTGTCAGCATGACAAAGCAGATTGAGCAAACCAAATTATAGAGTTAGAGACTCAAATAAAATGTGATAACTGGTACATGTTTTTTAATACTTCTTTATTTGCAGGGCTTTGACAATAAAATTAGAAAGGATATAACAGCATCACAAGATCAGCTACAAATAAAAGATCAGACAGAGATAGTGATAAATGCTCCTGATCCTCCTGTTGATATAAGTGACTTTGTCAAGGTCACTAAGGACACACATACAAAATTACAAGATTTATCAGTACTTTGTAACAAAAATGAGTTAACCTTGACCTTGAAGACCTGGGTGATTTCACTTAACAGATTAATGCAACGATTACACACAAAAAGATGTCGAGAACTTTTGAAACAACATCATCTGAAAACATGTCCATACAAGACTAGAAATAAACATAAACTTACACCTGTCAGTCAAAATGATTCTGATGGAAAATTAACCAATGAAACGGAAGATGATAATGACAAAGTCAAACAAACAGCCAATAGTGTGAAAGATGGGTTGTATTTAGTTGAGCAGTTAAATGATGGGGCTGGTGGTGAACCAACAGATACTGGTGATATGAAAAATACTCCAAATTCGAATGATCTCAATACTCAAGACATTCCAAGGAAAAAAAACAGTATAGGAGATAATTTAGAAACTCAACAGGTGCTTCCAGATGCAATATTAAATACTGTCCCTAGTAATGGAACAGATAAGGATAAGATTGCTAACTGTGGCCACAACAAACCTATAAAGATCAATTTTTCAGATTACCATTTGTCTTCTATGATGGATTATAACATATATGAACAAATTTATGTGACAGATCCATTCTTTTTGCCATCAGAAATACATGCCAGTGCTGCCTTGCTTGCTGATATGTGTTTCTCATCTTGTTGCTTTGGTGATATATCTGAATATTTAAGACCTGATTTGAGGTCAATACAGTTATGTGATATTTGTGATAAATGTGATGATATTAGTGATATATGTGGCCTTAATCTTCAAAAAGTGATTGAAAGGGAACATTCACAGGTGCCTTTGACAGCTTGTAACAATGTTGAGAAAAAACAGAGTCTTAGAAACTCTAATAACAATGATTCAATGGAAACAAATGTACATGTATCTATGCATAAAAACTCTGAACAAAAATTAAATATTATGTCATCAAATGAAGGTTCATATTGCAAAGAAAATGATGACAGAACTGATTCACTTAAACAAGTAGATTTATGTCAGTCAAATACTGATGATCCTCTCATATTGTCTCATTTAATTCAATCTGTGGAAATTGTGGATCCTCATTTACTGAAAAATGATTCCGTGTCTAAATCATCAAAGCAATTACAGTCATCTGGTGCAGTAGAACTTTCTACATCTCCTGAACATATATCATTTTCATCAAAAGAAGACACTCCTACTTATAAGCTTTTGTCCAATCAGCATTGTGAACAATTACAATTTGCCCCACCTCCATCATCAGACAGGTGCTTGTTTGTACAGTCATATTTCCATTTATTAGATATACAAAAACTAAGAGAAGTTCTATATTCTGAGAAGAAAGATTGTTTAGATCTCTGGTCTACGTTGATTCGTTGTCAGCAAGGTAATAGTTTTAATCAAATACATTGTACATGTATATTCTGTCATAAAGTCTGATTTATAAACATAACTATTTGCAGTTCTGACCCAAGTTTCACAATCATTCATTCAATTGAGTGTACACTCAACTCGAATTAGGAAATATTTCAATGTCAATTTTTAAGACTTTACAAAGTTTAAATTGAATACATCATGTTATATTTAAATTGTTTATTGTAGGATTGTCGAACAAAACAAAACATTATCTCGTGAAACTTAAAATTTTTAAAATATTGATGAAGAAAAAATGGGCAGATTTGAGTTTATTGTACACTCAACTGAGTGAATGATTGTAAAATTGGTGCCAGGTGTTTTTGGTGCAAAATCTAGTTCATTTATTTAACTTGCCATCAAACAAAATTACAGAAAAATCTCAACATTTTTGCCTACTGTATAATGATGTATTATTTTGTAATTTGGTTCAGTAATAAGAATAAAAATTTCCTATTCTTGAAATTGAAATTATGGGGAAAAGTGTCTAATCAATTGAAAAACTATTAAATATGGCCTGTAAAAATTGCAAGGAGTTAAATAGATTGGTCTCTCTAAAAGTGTAATTTTGAATGGTGGCAGGTATTTTGGAAAATATAAGGTCCAGATGTTGTTTCAAACAAAATAGTTTTCATTTGTAAATTTCCAATTAAGATTCATACTAGTTTTAATATAAAAGTTAACAGAGAAAATTAAATGTTTTTGAAATAGAATTTTCTCATGGATTTAGATTTTGCTTGTGTTGCAAATTTATTGACTCAAGTGAATTTCGAATCTTTTAAATAAAAAGTCCTTTAATTTTGCATTTGGTGTAGTAAATTAATGATTAATAAAATAGATATGAATTTAAAATTTTAAAAGTAGTAAAGCTTAATTTGTGAAGGCCTTGAAAATGTAAACACATCCTTGAACTTTCTTTAGAGTTTTTTCTTGATAAGATTTTTATTTTTCAGAAATGTGTACATCAGACATGTTATCAGTCAAGTTAGACAACAAGGAAGTAAATAGTGCAATAGATATCCTAAGTTCTAGAAACTATCCACCACAGAAAATTATGGGATATATATCTAAGTATGTATATAAGAATATTTATCCATTTGTTCCAGATCTAGCTCAAAGTATGACTCAATTAGTAGAGCATCATGCTAATATTCAGAAGGTCCTGGTTGATCCTGGTTTGGTTTGGTGGAGGTGAAGGTGGGGGGTTGTTTCCTGACCTTATCGATAAATCATTATTTTTAAAACATTCAAGGTAGTTGCTTATAAAAATTGGAAATGAGGAATATGACAGACAGAACTTAGTTTGACAGCTCAGTAAGGACCTGAAGTTTCTTGTTAGAATTAAAAACATCTCAGGTTTTATTTTTAGCATGGCAACTGCAATGTTTCCAGTTTGCTCTGCAAAGCAAAGCAATCTGTGTGTCTTTTAAACCAAAACAAATAATATTGCATCCGTTCATATCTTTGTAATCATCCAGATGCTTTATAAGTTATCCTCCCTAGATCTGGACATGGATACTGTCTGTCATTGGAATGCAGAAAAAAAAGAATAGTAATAAAAATAAATCTTGTCAGACATCTATAAACAAGTTTTGATTTATATTGTCATATATATTTCATACTCCTGTTCATAATACATGTAACAATAAACACTTGCATGGATATATCAAAAAGCAATTTTTGTTTCTGAATTAATTGAATATCTCTAAAACTCAGTCTTCAGGACGCCATCTTGAATCTAAGGTAAACTTACCATGATGAATGTGTTCATATGTCTGTGTTTGTGTGAACAATCATTGTTGAAAAGTATATTTGCCTACCATTTATTGATTCACAAATGGATATGCATGTATGTTTGCCAAAATAAAAGCATATGTAAACTTGCCCACTGTAACATGTAGATGTGTTTAGCTCACCCGAGTGAAGGCTTTATGTTGCCTTTTTGGTTTGTGGTCTGTTATCATTAAAACAACTTCTTCACCAGAACTAGTAAACTGATGGAAATAAAACTTTATTTGAAACTCATTTTAAATAAAATTTTTTGAAGTATATGAAAAATAGTTTACCTTTACTTTTAATTAAAGACATGAATGATATTGAATTGTAAAACAAATAACATTAAATCAGGAAATAAAAATGACAAGAAAACTTCAAAAATTTATATACATGCATATCATTTATTCAAAAAGTTAAACAAGTTACTGAAGTTAATGGACCTATAATTACATTCATTTAAGGCATTGGTGATGTAAAAATTGATGCAAAAATCATGTGACCAATTTATATCCAATCCATGTATAATTAATTTCTGTATCTGTAGAATGAACTACCAGACAAGATTGTAATTGCTATTTATGTCAGCGATACACAAGCATTATAATAATTACATAATTACAGACATCTTGTTTTTACTCAAATCAAATTTTTTTAATTGCATCCATCTTCTCCTTTTTTTTAATCAGGTTCAAATTATGACAACTTTAAGAGATTTAACCTGGATAGGTTTTATTTTAAGAGTTATAGATATTATTAGAGTTATAGATAATGAAATATTAATCAATTCTATGAATGTTGTTAATTTTCTTTTTCAGATTATTTTTATTAAGTCCATCGAAGGCTACTGATTTATGTATCAACTGTAACAATGTCAACCCAGTAGATCTTTTATATCTGTGTGTGTTCAACAGTAAACCCGAACAAAAATACTTCTACAAGTTCATGCATTCTAGAGTCAGTTCAGCTCTTTTAGATAAGAGGTAATATTTATGTTGTCATGGCAACCATTTTGAAATTTATTTAAATAAATCTAAACAACAAAATTATAAACCTGTAAAAAGAATTTCGAGACATTTTTATTTAAGTCAAATCTGCAATTAGATTGAAAGAAAAACAAAACTAATAAGTGACTTAATACCAGCCTCTTCTGACATCAACACTACGGTAGCTGACTTGGTAGAGTGCTGGCTTCCTATGTGGGATGTTGGGGGGGGGGGGGGGGGGGGGGGGTTCGAACTCAGGCTGGATCTGACCAAGACTTAAAAAATAGATGGTTAGTGTTCTTTGGTCACGGCATTCGGCATTTAGAAATGAAAATCATTGGTTTTTTCAGATGAGACCTTAAAATTGATGTCCTATGTCATGCAGGTGTGGCTCATTTAAGAACCTACCCTGCACATTGCTTTAAACACACTGCAAAGGTAAAAATTTCTGCAACTTCACTTATAGCTGGTGACATCTCGATATAAGTAAAATATTCTTGACTGAGACATAACCTCCCCCTCCAAAAAAAAAAACAAAACAAAAAAACAAAAAAGAAAAAAATCAATCAATCAATCAATCTTCTAACAGCAAATAAAAGTAAATATATTTAATATCAAAATTTTAGTGAATTATTAATTATTACCAAACCAGTTACTTATAATTAACATTATTATAATGTAAATCTCAACAGTTTGATGTGTATGTTACAACATTCAGCCTCATCAACTTTAATTGACTTATCCAAAATAATTATATAACTTTGACACTTTCTTTCAGAAGAGAATGGAACTTTGACCTATATGGAAACCAAGATGTATTAATAAGATGGCTAGAGCTACTCCTGTCAAGCCAAAAGTTTGATCAAAGTTTGTTAAATCAAGAGGAGATGCCAAGGTAAAATATGAAATCTTTGGGTATAAGTGGACATCTAGGAATAAAGTACCTAGAGATGAAAGAAAATGTAACCTATGTCATAATGATTTGGGTGATGAGTTCCACTATATTTTATGTTGCAAAGCTTTATCTAAAGAAAGAAATGTTTTTATACCAAGCTATTTTTCAAGATATCCAAATATTTAAAATTTTTTACACTATTTAATAGTAAACAAAAATAAAATGCAAATTTATTAAAGTCATTATGGAGAGAATCGGTCCTTCGGGTTGAAATGTATATACTGCTGTTATTCATGCAATATTGTTTATATTTACAGTTTACCGGTTATACATGTTCTCTATTTGTATGTAATGCAATGAGAGAAATAAAGAAATTTGAAAAAAAAAATTGTAATCTTTGCTTAGATTATGCACTAAATTTGATGTATAATTTTTTTTATTGTATATCTGAAAATTTAGTTTAGGATAAATACTGGTATTTATAGTTTTTTATGGCCATTTTTTTATTTTTTATAAATTTCTGGAAAATTAAATGAAAGGAAATAACCCACAGACTTATTTGAAAAATACAAAGAATTTTATATCACAAATTACATGTTCCGTAGTCATGCATGTGAAATACTAAAATATATGTATCCACCTTTCAAATTGTAGTCGACTTGACTTTGACTTTGCAAGTTCTCAAAGGTGGGTATTTTAAAAGTTGTTTGTTCTCCAGTGGTTTTTAGTTGATAATATGAGAACTGGTCAAAGGACTTTTTTTTCAAAATGTTCAAGTTTAGTACTACATGTATTAACTGTACAGATTAATTTCAGTTTCCAGTATAATCATTCTTATTTCATGTTTCAATTATTAAATAGTAATAGGTCTTGTTGGCAAATGTATAATAAAAGATATTTAAAAAAATGATTTTTAAAAAAAGAAAATAAAAGAAGAATCAAAGAGTGGAGTAATGGTGTTTAACACCCAAGCCTAGATTCTTTCACATTTTTTCGAAATGGTTGTTTCTGGAATTGTGTATGGTTGGTTCTGGAATGGTGGAGGAAACCAGAGTACCCTGAGAAAACCACCCTGCAAGTGAACTGACGAACTTTCCCACACTAGGATTAGACTGATTGTGATTCCAACCTTGGTGGTGAGAGGCACTGTATTTCTAAAGTGAGTGCTTCAGAACTCTCTCCACCCCCATAAAAAAAAGAAAAAAAAAAAGAAGATAAATTGTTTTAATAGACTTAAGTGTAAATGTACAAATCCCCATCATACCTTGACAGCTTTTGTGCCTTATGACACAAATGATTATTGGTAATTTGTTATTTAACATTTACAGCCCATGGAGTCACAAAATTGACTGGAAACATGAAGAGATGATAGACCATGCCATCAGGATAGGTGTCATAGAATGTAGTCAGGAAATTCTACATATTTGTAAATTACAGGGGTATATAAATTTAGTTAATTTAGTACTTTAATGTTTCTGTATTGACAAAATGTGCCATCAGTAAAAGTGTCATAGAATGTAGTCACAACACTTAATATCTGTAAATAGGGATATTTAAATATGTAAATTTAGTACATTTTTGAATATGTAGGGTTCTGAAAATTGCAAAAACATGCAGGCATTATCATGAATATACAAAAACAAAGAAGACTCTCAATTCGTTATCATAAATTTTGATGGAATTAAACTAGTTCTTCAGGAAATAAACTGGTTCTTCAGGCATTCTATTTTGAATTTAAGCTATATTCACAAACTGCTCTGCTAGTGTACAAAAAATTCTTGGATCATTTGGGTGCCATTTTTAACTGCACTGTGTAACTGTTAATTGTAGTGAATTTAAGCTGTATTTTTTATTTAAGCACAAACTACTGTGCTAGAGTACAATACAAATTTAGGAACATTTAGATGCCATTTTAATTACACTGTAAAACTGTTATTTGCAGTAAAATTCAGTATTGTTCTGTTCACCAGAAAACAATGTGATATCTGCTAACTTTATATAGAATATTTGTTTTCAATGATTTTTTGCTGTTTTCCAGAATAACATTTTTTTTCGCAGGAAGCTATCAAATTATATCTAATAAAACACTCCACACAAGAGTTAAGAGGTACAAGTATATTTTGGAAAATCTCATTCTGAATAAATGCACATTGTTTGGGGCCAACAGTTTTGCAGAATAAGTGATATTAATACAAAATATTAACAAATGTTTTCCATTTCAAACTGTATGTAGAATGGCACACTCATTTACTGTAAACTTAACTTTCATTATTATTAGGTATTGGCTTGGATATTTGAAGATACTTAAAATCCAGAGAAGATATGATGACATGACAGAAATGATTTTACATCTTGCGGATGTAAAGCTTTTTGATGGAAAAATTAATTATGGTAATTACATGTACTGTAAAATCACAAATATTTGTGGGGTTTAAATTTCGTTATTTTCGTGGGCTACTGAAAACCACGAAATTAAATGTCGAAAATTTTTAATTACCATTGCTCTCAATGGTATTTATTTTCACAAAACTCAATTCCACGGAAATTTTACCAACATAATTTTTTAAAAAGACAAACCACAAAATTTCCACCCAATGAATGTTAATGATTCTACAGTATATATTACATGAATAAATGAATACAAATTTTGGTCCATTATCAAGAGTAAATGAAAAATTTCTGATTTGACATTAAATGATATGCCACTAATAACTACTAATAATTACCTGTAAGATGACGTGTCTTTTTTTTAAAACAACATCACAGATAAAATTCCATCTGTTTCAATTTTTGTCTGAAGAGCTGGAGGTTGTGGGTTCGATTCTTGGCAAGTCATAGATAAGACTTTAAAATTTGAGATATTTCTTCTAGTCTGGCACTTGGCATTTAGAGGAGGAAGTATCAACTGCTTCATCTGGTGCCAGGATAATTTGACTGGGAAGAGACATGCTTTTCTGAGACATACTGAGTCAGTGAGCTAGCATCTTAAAAAAGTCACCCAGAGTATGCTCTAGTACGAGACAGACCATAATACACACACACACGCATCACACACTTACATCAACTTGTTCTTTGATTAATCCATAGAGATTAATAACTTTGGCTATCTTAGTGAATAGCTTAAACATTGCTGATGTGATGAAAAACACCAACAACCAATGAGTTTTTGTCTCCTGTCTTACTTGATTATGAATTTATGAATTGTATGAAAAAATTTTGTTTTCATTGTTTTAGGATTTTTGCCATCATCGCATGAAGAATGGAAAAAATTAATCAGACATTTTTCTGAATTCAATGTCAGAAATTCACAGAAAATTCTAAGTAAAGGTATCAGAGATCGTGAACTGTCTTTGGAAAATAAAAGTGAAAGTTTGGATTTATCAACAGGAAATAGTTTGGAATCACATTTAAGATTGATTTCCTGGAATGAAATGTCACACCTGATGTTATGTCACATGGGAACTGTAGAAACAATTAATATTTTACAGGAATGTGATTTATCTGCTGATGACAGTCTACCTGTAAATTTCTTCCAGACTGCCATTTTTAGTGCTTTTATTAATAGACAGCAAAGGTTTGTAAAAAAAAACAATAATTGGTGGCTTTTTTATTTTTATTATTATTATTGCAGGTATTATAATTATCATTTTTTATTTATTTATT
Organism: Tegillarca granosa; assembly: GCA_029721355.1. Classification (NCBI taxonomy): domain Eukaryota; kingdom Metazoa; phylum Mollusca; class Bivalvia; order Arcoida; family Arcidae; genus Tegillarca; species Tegillarca granosa. Next base: position 27,002,544 of record CM056601.1, on the reverse strand, counting down.
TATTTATTTTTTATTTATTATTATTATTATTATTTTTGTAGTCGGTAACTGCAAAATCACAAATTGGTGTTTTTTTTAGCATAAGCAAATACCAGGAAATTTTAATGTCAATGAAAATATGACTCCTGAAGTAGTACACAGACCTGCCAACCCTTACGATTTTTCCATAGTTCTTACTGAAAAAATTTTCAATTATTGCGATTGTACAGATACGGCATGTTTTCTTCCGATTTTAATCTTTTCCGGATATTCTCTTTCATTGTCTTTATGATTCCAAACCATGTTTTAGAAAACTGACCTGGAAACACTTTTAAGGCATGCAGATTACAATGAAGCATTAAAAAGATAGCCAGCAATCACTGTCGTTACGCAAAGTCGGAAAAGCGTTTGATAGTAAAGCATTTCAAAGACATTCTGAAGTGTAATAATCAAGCATCTGTGTGGTTTTAAAGTTTCTCGCAATAACTATCACATCTCAAAAATGAGCAAAAACTGACTTTTGTAAAATTTTCCTGAAACTGGTGTAATCTTACTGAAAAATGTCCTTGATCTTACTGAATAGTTGCCCAGGCAGTTGGCAGGTCTGAGTACACACAATAAAATAAGAAGAATAATAATAATAAATTATTGAATGAATGAAAAAAGTTTTAGATTTTCATATCTTATGGAGTGAATGAAGTTAATTGAAAATTTGTTTTCTTTTTTTTTATTAAGAATGTCATTATCATAGAGGTGAAAAGCTTGAGTATTTTTGGTTTTGTTTTTCAGAAATTTGACTCATAATTTACTAGAGAAGCTGGATTCATATCTGTGGACAAAAAAGTCAAATTGTTTGATGCCACAGGTAGGTGGTTTACTTATTTGCAATTTACTTATGTACTGTAGACTATCTGAACTGAGAAGAGGCAGTAAGAGAGAAATCATTCTTACTTTTAAACAAGGATTTTTGTCTGGTTTTCATGCTTTAATGGTCATAAAATTTTTACCTCATCATTTTCTTGCTTTCCCAGAAGTTATATGATCCAGAAAACACCTTCTGTTTTCTTAAGGAAATTTTTCTCAACTGTTAAAGATAGTGGCAGTTACTTGAATAAAGACTTAGTCTCTCGCTCATTCTATTTTCTAACAAGAAAATTTCTCAACTGCTACAAGTAGTGGCAGTTACTTGGATAAAGACTTAGTCTCGTCTGCCTCAGGGCAGTTGTAAATACAGACTATGTTTCTTTTGAAATTTAAAACGTAGAATTATAATTATTATAGGTTGGAATTTGGGTCATGTACAACCATTTACATGTATAGTCTGAGAAAGTTAATGAATTTGCTTTGTTGAAGGATGATGGTTTTCTCCAGGTAATCATATTTCCTCTTAATTTCTAACCTGACCATCTTCAGTTAATTTTTATTTTCTCCACATCTTGCTTCACTAAGTGAATAATAATCATAGCTAGATTGTACAAGGGAAACTATTTTACTCATTATTTTCATTATAGACTCTAGATTTTTGTTATTGTTATTTAACTCAGAATTAATTAACTTGCAGTTACAATTTGCCACATCTAAAGAAAAGCAGTCAAAAAATTCACCAGTCAAAACTCAGGACACTCTTAGTTTGGTAAGTATTTTTGTGCAGTATAGCCAATCAAAAAAGAGATAAGTTCATGTCTTAGGCTGGAATGTATTGTAATGAAAAATGAACTATTCTATCTTATAAATAAATACATTTTCAATTTTACCAGGTAATTCAGAAGTATACAATAAAAAATAAAAGATGTCAGTTTATTAAGTAATTTGCATTTACACATATATTCGTGAATTTTGTTTAATAATAATTTTTTTCTTTTGTAACTGTTCCTATCTAAATTACCCTTTAAATCTACATGTATGTACAAGTTTTTTGTTGAATGAGTGATTTTGTTAAAAGTGAATCCATCACCTCTTGATTGGAACATATGCAATGACAAGTGCTTTAGAGTCCCACCCACACCCCTTTTAATTCTGTGGACTAATTTTAAGTGTTTTGATTGACTGTTTTTGATGTGTAGTTAAGAAGATTAAAATGTTCTGTGTTTTTGTTATAGATTAGTTCATTGTCTGGAACTTCAGCGACAAGTTTAAGATACATTGAGGACACAGAGTGCCACTGGGGTGTAAAAACTAAACTTGTCAGGTAAAGGTCATTTTAAAGTCCATATTCATATTTGATGACAGAAAATGTTATTAGAACTTCTAAACCTGAACCACACCCTTGGATACCCTTTTTGTCATTATTATTATGTCAAGTGTTGAAAATTTGCTGAAATTTTTTTTAAAAATTCCTTTTATGTTATTGTCACATAAATTTTCAAGAGAAATAAGACAGGAAAATATGTAATCAGAAATATTTTATTTGATTTTGAACACTTATGTTTAGGCTGCAGGGTCAAGTTAAATGTTTAGCTCCTACCATCTGTTTTGAGGTTCTAGTTAAACATTTCGCTTATGCTGAACAACTTTGGGTTCAACCCACAACCATTTAAAAATAAAAAGTATGCCAGTAGTATTTGAAGTTAATACTTTATTTTATATAATTTCAGAAATTGTAGATGCTGTAATTTATATTTTACATAATTTCAGGAACAGTCAATGCTGTAATTTATATTTTACATAATTTCAGGAACAGTCAATGCTGTAATTTATATTTTATATAATTTCAGGAACTGTAGATGTTGTAATTTACCTCTCACAGAAACAGTTTCTCATGTAGAGCCTGGAATACTTGTGTTTGACTGTAGTAAGTCAATTTTTAATTTTTTTTTTTTTCAGTATCAGGGATCACTTTCATGTTTAGTTATTATTCATTATTGTTCATATTAAATTCTGGTGATTGTGTGTATAAGAAATAATCTTTCAACACAATATAGTCTTGGACTGCCTTTTTTCAGTTGAGAAGATGATTCTAGACTTGTTGATAATTGGTCAGATTTATCACTGAGCGTTGTTTTTTATTTCAACTCTTTTAACTGATATTTATACACATTTTTTTAATTATTATGTCCCAGTCATGAAAATAGCTGGGTTATATATTGTTACCCTATGCTTTTTGTCTGTCATTCTGTATATATTTAATTTTCCTCACTTTTCTCTTATAGACTGAGATCTTAAAATGATATTTGGTTTGTATCTTGTTATGATGAGGTACAGTTTGTGTTTTGTTTTTAGTTTAGACATACATCCTATAGAGTTATTGCCCTTGAAAAATGTTAGGTAATTTTTAGCAGGCAGGGGCATTTGTGTCATTTGTGGAAATAAGCTTAGTGGTAAAATCCAAACTAACCTTTTTAGCTCACCTGAGCCGAAGGCTCAAGTGAGCTTTTCTGATCAAAATTTGTCTGTCGTCGTCGTCGTCGTTGTCTTCGTCGTCGTCGTCCGCGGCGTAAACTTTTACATTTTCGACTTCTTTTCTGAAACTACAAGGTGGATATCAATGAAACTTGGTCAGATGCATATATGGGCCAGTGCAATTCAGATTTGTTCATGACGTTGTCCTAGCTCCCAAAACTAGGTCAAGGTGACCTATGGTTCAAAAAAACTTAAAAAATCTTCTTCTCCGAAAGCGAAGATGGTAGAAAAAATCTGATGTGATATTTGGCTTCTCTAGGGTCTTAAGCTTATAAATTGTTCATTTCGTGAAATTTGGTAAAAAATTAGGTTACGCGTTTGCGTTTAATTTTAAAAATTTCGTAAAATAGCTTCAAATTGTTATAACTTGACTATATGAATAGATATTGACATGGGATTTTCAGTTTTGACTTTTTCTTGAAATAACCTTCAAAATGGGGTCAAGGTCAAAGTTCAAGGTCATGACCTAGTTTGTAATTTGTGCAGTTTTAGGCTATTTTCTTCAAAATTTTAAGAGATATATAATATCAAAACATTGTTAAAATGTTCAGCATGACAAAATGTAAAGAGGTACAAAGTTTCGTAACTGTATGATAATACATGTAGGAGTTGTTGCCCCTGAAATGTTATTTTTCTGCCAATGAAAACTAAAATTGTGCATTAGCTTGAAAACTATAAACTTTTTGTATAGACATGTATTTTAGAATATTGTAGGTATTGACATGACGAACATTTTGATATATGGCTCAAGGTCATACATTCAAAGGTCAAGGTCATATGTGCATAAAAAGACTGAAATTGTTAATTATCTTGGAAACTATTAACTTTTTGTATTGGCATGTATATTAGAATATTGTAAGAATTGATATGGTAATCATTCTGTTATGAGATATATACTCAGGTTGGCCATATCCTCAGGTGAGCGTTAAGGCCCATGGGCCTCTTGTTTAAAAGTTGATGTATATTAATCACAAAAATGCTGTTTTCTAGCAAAAGCATAAAGGTCAAGGATAAATTTGACTTAGGTACTGTCTCATTAGAATGAGTCTTTTTGATTCATTACATTCATTACAATATTCTGGTTGTGATTTATGTTTTATGAATAAAAATGTGGTTGTTTTTGGGGTCACCTTGTCAAATGCTAATAGTGATTTGTTGCTATCATTTTATATCAGTTGTAAGAAGTTAAGTTTGACTTGTTTTTTAGCTTTATCTGTAGAATATAAAACTTTAATATAGAATATAGAACTTTAATATACCTTATTGCAGTGTATCAAGATCAAGGACCATGATCTTGAAATTTTTTTGTAGCATAAATGCATAAGGAAGTCAGTCCTCTGAAGTATTTTTTTAAACTTTAGGTTCTTTACTCAATGTCACGGGAATCTTTTAAGCAGCATTTTTTATCAAATTGCATGATGAATTATAAGCCCTGTTGGTAGTTGATTTTAACCTATAAACATCTTGAATTCTTCATGCCATGACATCAAGCCTGATGAACTTGAAACTAGAGATTAAGTGCTATATAGCATTTGTAAAGTCAGATGTCCCCAACTGTTTCATGAATTAAGTTGTCCCCTGATGATCAAGACCTAGTTTCATTATTTTCATAGTTCTATAAGTTTTAAAGCCAGGTGAGTAACATGCCTTTTTTCATTAAAATATAGATAAGATAGATTGTCTCATTGCATTGAAGATGTTTTAAATTGTTAACTGTTTTTGTACCACATACCTGGTTTTTAAGTTGAAACCGTAAATTTTACCAAACAATTCTGTGAAGATGGAGAAGGCGAGATTGTCTTGGTACATATATTAGCCATGTTTACCAGTAATTTTTTTCTTCTATATTCTGTTTCAGGTCATTGTTTTCATAAAGTTTGCCTCAGTAATAAAGAATGCATGTTATGTCAGTGTAAACTTTACAGTGAAAAAAGTGAAGAAACTATCCAGGCAATACTATAGGTTTTACAACATGCAATTCAGATGGTCTCTACATGTGTGGACATGGTGCTGTCACTTCTTAATGAGTAATCTTTGGTTCAAATTCCAGTACTACTTTAGAATTTTACTATGGCGATTTTATCATCTAATTCTTTAAATTAAATGTAAAACCAGTGATTTGTGCCTTGATAGTTGCTTAATGAAAATGAACCTTTGTAACTTCTGTTGTCTGAGCACACTGCAAAAATGTTCATCATTCTACAACAATATACATCAGTCTGTAGTTAGTGACATCCAAATATAATGCATTAGTTATTATTAATATATTTAAGAATGGGACCCAAAATCCTATTTGACTTGCTTATTTACTCAGATGGCTTTGTGCAATATAGAATAGTTAAGACCTAGACTGATTGGTTTTGTTATAGTTAATTTTTTTGAATTATTACTTGAGATTTAAAACCCATATTTATTAATTGTAAAACTTTTTATTATTTTATTAAATAATGATTATTGCTGTAATTTGTATCATATCAGAATACAAAGCATGAAAATTGACTGAACTCTTCCCATTTATGAAACCCAATTTATACAATTATATAAATGCAATCGTATTGGTAATGTATGTTTTGTTATTAAATTATTCTTTACTTATGACACTGTTTACTAGTATAATTATTTAAACAGTTCATTTAGCATAGATACATGTAAGTATGCCTGTTGCTTAGTGGTAGTATTGGGTATAAGGTGCTTCTACATGCTGAGAGCATGATTAGTCAAGTGGAGTAATATTGTTTTATGTCCCATTGAAGATTCTTTCACAGTGTCACTTGTATAGTGGCTGACAGTAAGTCTGGAATGACTGAGAAACCCTGAGTTCAAAAACTAAACCACAAACCTACTGCAAGCAAACAGACACACTTTCTTACACTAGAATCTGCAGGAGTTGGATTACAACCTAGAGAGGCATTTTGATCCTTTAGCATCAGATCACATGACCACCAAGGCTTCAAGTCTGAGAAGGTGGTGAGATTTCCCTCAAGTTCAATTGTTAGAGCACTGTGTTGACATGCAGTAGATATTTGGTTAAGCTCTGGGAAGGCAACACTTTTTTTCTCTGCTTCAGTTAATTATAATGAAGTTTACTTATTGCTCTTTGAAGATTCCATAACGACATTACTTGATAAACAATTTGTATTGTATTATGAATGTCTCTCTAACAAGTGATGTCCATTATTTTAGGTCTCATAATATATAAACTGTTTATCTTTTCTGTTCATTCATGTGCCAAGTTCTTATTAAAAGTATTTAAATGAAGCATTTTTCGGTTGAGACTAGTTAATCTTCAGACGTCTTGTTTTGGAAGTGAAATGTTTTTATTTATGAGAATTTTCACTGCTGTGTATAATATCAAGTCTGTAGGTTTACATTTCAGTATGGTATTTACCTGAATGTACTTACACTTAAGTGCCATTTAAATGTCACAGGTATATTGAAGATTTTATTACAAATTGATTAAATATTATAATGTCATAAACATAATTTTTATGATTGAGAATTTTTACCATATGTCATTTGAAATACATGTGTAAATTTAGTTAATGAATATTCTTGATAGCCAGATGTATAATCACAAAATTTAATCAGCAATCTTTTTATTGTGTCTTTAAAAAATATAACTGCAAATTCATTTTTATGATAACCTTTTATTTATTTATTTATTTATTTTATTTTTTTTTTTTTTTTGGGGGGGGGGGGGCTGGACTTTATCGTGCATGTACATGTATATTAAAATTACGTTCATGTATATATTTGTAAAAAATGTAAGATGTTACTGCTGAATCTATATTGACTATTTTATAAAACTGTTTCATTTAATCCCCTGCACCTGAATTACTAGTAAACTTGCTTGAAAAATCAGTCTTTGAGAGTATGCTCGCATATTTGATTTCATGAAGTCTTGAAATAATGGATGTTTGTTTAAATTGGGAGATTTGGAGTATATTCAACTAAGTGTGTGTGTGTGTGTGTGTGTGTGTGTGTGTGTGTGTTATTTTATGATTTGATAACTAATTATATATACATGTATACCAGTATATAAATTGTATATGACCAGTAATATTTGATTGAATACACTGCTTGGAATCAATATATCAATATCGTGATTTTCGTGATTCTGCAGTCTTATGTTATAATATTCTGTTAAAAGTACTTATAACATCTTGTATTAATGAGATAATTTTAATTTATTGTCAAAGCAAATGATTTATTTTTGAAATTGTTGAACTATTTTACAATGTTATTAAAATTTTAATAAAATGAAATTAACACATTTTTATTTTTTAAATTATTTCACCTTCAGTGCCTTTTATCAACTTATTGCATACTACAACAAGAATTGTAAATTTGCAAACTTCACCATACCCCAGTATGCTTAAAGTTAAAGATTTTGCGCTCAGGATTCATAGCTGTCTGGTTTGTGTCACAGGCAGACTTCATATCTTTGAGTAAAGCATCTAATTTCACAAGTTTTGGCTTTATACCTTATGACTTTCATTGCTACAATAATCGTATTGTAACCAATAAAAAAAAGTCAGGAATATAATTGAAAGTGATGTCAGATATATGATTTTGTGATATTGCCAAAGCATATTGCTATTGTGGGTGCAATTCATCTCTTGATTTAATAAGAAATGTTGTGCACCTAAGCAATTCATATTCAAACCTCAACCAAATTTTTGTTTTGATAAATATAAAAAGATTTGTCCTGAATCCTCTTCATATGTCCCCTTTAAACCTAAAGCCTCCTATGCCACAATAAAAATGTGTCATAATAGTTTAAAAAAAACTCGTGTAATAAACATAGCATGAATATATATTTTACAATGTCACATTTAGATGGTGATACCTCAATATAGGTGAAATAATCTTTACCTAGTTGTTAATGCTAATGAATGTATTACACGAGATAACAAAATGACCCATGTTCTCTGAAATATAATGTTTAATCAAAGCTCCCTTGTCCTAAAAGAGATCAGTCTTCAGAAAATACAGTAAAATTGATCTTGGAAATCAATGTGGTATAAAGAATTATTGAAATTTCAAAATTTGATATTACATGTATATGTTTGTATCATAAGCCAACACTTGTACTAGGGGTATAAAATAAGCCACATTAATCACCTTATTGGCTAAGTGGTAAATTGTCAACTTTTAGAGTAGGAGGTTCAAATCCTAGTCTGGTCATTCAAGAATTTAAAGTTTGAGATATTGCTTCCTTACTTGGTGCTCAGCATTAGGAGGACAAAATATGGCATTGACTGGTTCATCTAGTGCCAAGATAATGTAACTGGAGGAGTGACATGCTTGCAGCAAACTAGCTTGATGAGCTAGCACCCAACAAAGTCATCCAAATTGGCACTAGTAAAGCAGAACATAATACTCACACAGCTCATGAGTACATGGTTATGTTCTTGGATAAATCTTTACAGAATAATAAACTTCTTGTTCTTGTTGCAAAGGCAAAAAAATTGCTGATGTGACTTTAAACTACATTACAACCAACCAAAAATTTTGAGCTAGCACCTTTACAAAAGTTGCCCTGTGCTAGTTCAAGGCTAATCATAATACACACTCGCTCATCTTGCACATACATAATTAACGTACAAACTTGTGCTTAGACTAATCCTAAGAGGTTAATAACCTTGTTCTTGTTGCTAATGGCTGAAAAATTGCTGATGTGATGTTAAACAACCAACAACCAGGTACAGAGATTAGGATTATTACACAGGAAAAAATAAATAAAACAAAAATTTTATAAAGTCTCAATTATTGCTTTATTTTTGTCCTACAGTACATTAAGTAGAGAACAATAGTAACATGCGTAATTTCTAGCGGGGCCTGCTAAATTCAGCTAGGCCATACATTACACTGACTGTAAGCCACTAACGAACAGCTATCTAAATATAATACAAAATAGACTTTTGTTTTTGTGACACCTTTTTACATAATACTAAAAACCTAATTAAAATCAAACTAAAATCTTAAAAAATTAAATTCTTCTATTAAAACCACCTGTTTATTCATTTAATGGGAAAACTGGGTCATGGAACAAGTCTATAAATCTACTAATTGCTTCACAGGTTTTTTTTCCATATAGACCTGGACCCAGTTGTTCAAAGTTCCATTATTTTAACCAGTTGGTTAGCATAAATTAAAATCTTGTGTATTAGTCAAAATTTTTGAAATTTTTGTTCCATAGTGAATGCATATAAATGTTTATTATAAAACAGAAGAAAACCCTTTTTCCATAACAAATGTATCTAATTCTTAAATAAGAATGTCACTAATGATCTGGCTAAACTAGCAGAAATTTGAACAACCAGGTCCTGCTTGTTATTATTCAGCATTCAACTACTTGTTGCTACCAGGTATTACAAACCCAAGTATCAAACAGATTGCCATGGCAATGAGCAGGCCAAATTGCTAATCAAATGTTACTCAATGATTTAAAGGCATATTTATTGCTTTAGTATGACTGCCCACTGCTACAACAATCTGCTGACCGGTTCTTGCAATAAAACGGGGTTTGTCACATGATTAATATCCCATAACGTTCCAGTGGAATGGTTAAGAAAATGTTTTCATTGCTAATTTCCAGAATAACATAACATATCTTTTTTATGGTAACACATTGATTGTACTATTTCATATCCAATGGTAATAACTGTTCTTTTAACAACAGGTTATCATGTTGTGTGGTGATCAACCTTTACATAAGAACTTTTTCAACAATCCCAAAAAGTTTTCAATAAAAACATCCTTTTTCCTTGATTAAGTGATGCTAAAAACATTTAACAATTTTTACAATTATGCTGCATCATGACAAATATTTTCTTATTTTAAATCAAACAATTCAACATTGCTTGGTTCTTATATATTTTGACCTTGAATTTGATAAAGGTCAAAGAAATGATCATCATCATCATCATAATCAATGACATGGTCAGAAGTCAACACTTAAATATTCTTTAATAAAGACTGTTCCTAATAAATTGAAGGAAGACACAGTTTTTAAGTACCAAATTGAAAAGATTCTTTTATGTGGAAGATATACTGATTTTGATTTCAAATAATATAGAAGTTTGGACTAAGCACCTTATATGGCACCAATTAAAGTGTTTGTATGAGAACACAAAGACTATGTACATGCCTACAAAACAAATACTAAAATAATCAATAATTATCATTATGTAACACAATAAATTATCTTTGACTTTATAAAACTAAAAAGCTAAAAAAAAAAAATGGATGCATCAATTGTCGAGACAGCTAAAAGAAAAACAACCTTAGGCTTTGACAGTTTGACAGAAGACCAAACTGAGGTCCTAATTAGGCTAAATTAAGTTTATACAGAAATTGTTTTTATCTTGTGTGTAATATTTTCATTCATCTAAGTTAAAAGATTTTATCCAAAATCTTAGAATCTTTATTTTGAATTTGCTAATTCACAGAAAAGTGAAACAGGTAGTGACAATCATATGTAGTGCATATTTTTCATTTTCGACTAATATTATCTTCTTTTTTTTTTACTGTGCATCAATTTATCAATTTGATCAAGCTGGCAATTCACCTCAGCTTATTAAAAAGTGATAATTATAAGCATATAAGCAGATGTTTGGCTTGCAAATATAGGGTCAAAATAAATAATTGTAGGTTTAGCTGTGGCTACAATTGGTTTTGCCAGAAATATTCAACAGAATCCAAATTTTTGTATATTTTGATGTCAATATCCTTCTATTAATGTATTTTATTTAGATAAACACAAAATTCAATGTCATGAAAGAAGCATAATTGCAACTAGCAATATTGGCAATGCACAGAGCTAGTCTTAAATTGGTATGTTTTCATTATTGAACCAATATGTTGTTATATGACACATTTTTGCACAGTATTTAATATGAAGTTATTTAGACCTACAAGAATGTGAGAAAATTTATGACAAACATTATACTTACTTTGGTTAATGCTAGTTTAAATTTCAATGTAAATATAGCTTCATTAAGAATTGCCAAGGAATATAAATCTGTATGTTAAGGATATCTGAAAGGCTTGTGATATATAAGGACTTATATTTATCCAAGCTACTTCCCATACAATAAATTGTTAGAATTAAAACATCCAAATTTAATTTTGTAGGTTTTATATCACCATGGACGGAAAATGACAAGAAAAAATAGCGTCTTTTTGGTGGTTTTCAAAAGGGACTAGCTTTTACATGGATGGATAACAAATGACAAATAAATAAATATTTATGGCAAATAATTTGTTTTTTATGGAATAAAAGGTAATTTTTTGTCTGAAACAATATAAATGAATACATTTACTTATATTAAAGGTGACTTATTGCTTTGGTGAAATGGTTTTAAATGTTTCAGTTTAAATATTTTTCTGATGTTACACATTATTTATGTATATTAACGTATCAAAATTAAATTGTCACAAAGATGAAATCTTCTTAGCATATATATCTATGTTAAATAAAATACAACAAGATACTGAGAAACTTAAATTTCTCCCCCTTTTACAAAAAAAATCTTTGAGCTATCTCCCTTACAGATATTTTTTTGGTCTTCTCTTTTCAAGAAAGTATTTCATAAAATCAAGAAAGTATTCACAAAAATTATTTCGTTTTTCTTTTATATTAGAAAAGGACTGCCATTGAATTTTAATTTCAAAATTTTTCTCAATCAAAATTACTGTTGGAGTCGCTATGTTTGTGACAGCGAAATATGCAAAACTTCCATAGAAAATCTGAATAACTAGTTTGGTATTTTTGCTTACTTGAGTGCAGAAATATGCAATGGTAATCCCAGATTTGCATAGCAATTTTCAGTTGCAACTAGACTCAGATAAGTGAAAAATGCTGATCTTAATTTAGCATAATTCGCTGTCTCAAACACATTGACTCCAACAATATGTGTAATTTGCATGGTTTTACATTGATCAAGATTAATTAGTGTGTATAATTAATAATGAAATTCTGAATATGAAAATTTAAAATTCTGCTTAATAAAGGGAAGTGATATGTGTAAATCAATAGATAATATAGAAGCTTCCATGCATGATATGACAAAATGATACATGATTATTCAAGATAATCAATGATTGCTGCCATTTAAATTTTTGACTAAATTAAATAAATATACATGTATAATTCATTTAACAATTGGTAGTTAAGATATTTCTCGTAAGAGAAATATACATGATATGAAAGATGAATAAATGTGTTGGCTTAAAATGTGTGATGAAAAAAAAAAATTAAAACCAAGAGATCATGAAGAAAAATGCGTAAGTAACATGGTAATATTATAACATACAAAGTAAAATTATACAACAAATAATGGAACACATTCTTTAACTTTCTCAAAAGAAAAAGTTATCAAATCAACAAAATTAACTATTTTAAAAAAGAAAGAAAACAAACACATAGGTATCTGCAGTTAACAATAAAATGCTCTATATACAAATAATTAACAAGGTTAAAAAAAGGAAGATATAAATTGTAGAAGGTGTAACAAAAAGTCAAGTCTCGTCACAATATACATCATATACATCATATACACATATTATATTTATTATATATATATATCAGCTAACTACGGTGGGAAGACAAGTCAAATCATTTATAACATTTTCATCCAATCAAATTAGGTGTATGTCATTTGCTGCTGAATAAAAGTGCATCATTCGAAACTTCTGGTAACATGATAATGAATGCTAGTATTTGCTACATTTTATTTCTGATGTTTCTGATAGTGTTGTTTGCTAGAAAATTGGTTACAGGTTTCAATTAATGGTGTGAAATTCCAAATTTGCACACTCAAAATAAATAAAATTGTTGTATGGATTTGGCAGGACACCATCAGAATTGAATTAATTCTTTATTTTCAGCAAGTCTTTGAAAACCTCAACTTTGAATCATTGTATTGTAACTAGTAAATATATGTTACTTTGATTTTGTTCAACAATATCAAAATAATACATGGTCTTTTCTCAAAAAGCATGGAAATGACATACAGCTAAAATAAATATTTATACTTTCTCAAAAAGCAAGTCTTTGGTATAATGCATCTACACATTTACTCCCAAAACTTTGTACAAAAACTATAAAGCATTACAATGACAAAATATACATTCTAGCCCAAAAAACATACATCAGCAGAACTTTAAAAAGTTAACTCTTTTTAAAAGAATTTAGCACTTGTATAAGTATATATACATACACAACCATGTATAGTCAAATACCATGACAATCACAACTCCTAAACTAGCCTTGTCAATAATCCAATATACAACATCAATAACACAGTAAGTCATCCTCCAATTGTGGAATTTTTTATCCAAAGATGTCCAGTCAATCCATTTTTTTCCCTAGATGGATTTTTTTTTTTTTTGGTTAAAATAAATCTTGTAAAAAGCAAGGATTTTGATATTTTCCATGAAAGAAAGAGAAAGAAAAAAAATAAGTTAAAAGACATACTACAAAACAGCTCCTACCTGGATGAAGACAATGAGAATTGCTCTTGCCTAATAGAAGACAATACAACTTATATTATATACTGAATTATTGACAACACATAGAGACTGTCTTAGCACTTTAAAGCACTGTTCAATAAGCAGTTTGTTTATCTGAGGCCACAAAAAAAGATGATGCCTCCTTGTATCATTCCATCATATCTATAAAGGGACACAATACTCATAATAATACATACAGATCTAGGCAGCATAATACATCTAAGTACCACAAAAAGAGTATTAAATAAAAACAGGACGGGTATTGAATGCTGCTAATTTTTTTTTTGTAATTAAGAAATATAAATAGATTTGCAGATAAATTTTTACAAAAATTCTAATTCATGTGATGACATGGATTTCAAACAGAATACTTATTATAAAGATATTACAAAAACAATAAAGGCAAAAAGTATGCATAATAAATCCACCATTGTAGTTTAAGTTGTGTTTGATTATAACCTTGATATATTATGTTAACATTAAAATAAAATACAGCACTTATAATTTTTATTGCTATGGCAACTGCTTTGGAATGTTCATGCTTTAAAAATATACTTTTGAAGACAAAACATATATCTATAACAGCTGCTATATGCATAATATTTCTAAGGAGCTTCCAAAAGTCGGTGAAAAATTAATTCTTCTTTTTAACAATTTTTTTTCTAAATCACATCATATTATTTTATGCATATATGTGCACATGCCAGTCAACAATTTTACATTGTTCTTCATAGTGACGCTCAAATAAGAGGGGAAGGGTGTGTATGACCTTACATTTTTTGTGCTTTTTACAAATGGGCTAAAAAGGAGCTGCTTTCTTACTGTGTTGGCACAATATTTAGAGACAGAAGTCCCAATGGAATGTTCAAAAACTGCTGCAAAAAACAAAAGTCAAACGAAAGACACAGCAACAAAACAATTACAGAACACAATATGTATCAAAAATTAAAACTGAACACAGCTGGTTACAGAAATATCAATTGTTAAAAAAAGCTACTTCTGAGAGTTATTTCCCCTTACACAAAACCTGACAGAAATAAGTGTTGTAACTTTGTATAAAAAAAAACCATCATTTAAAATAAAAAAGATTACATAGCACTAAGTTAAAACAAATAAAGAAAAGTTACAAAATATTTACAACCAAGGTAAAATGCCATCAAATATTAATGAAACTAATATAGAAACATAAAATAACAAGTTTTCCTTAAAGAAAGAAAACTGACTCTATATATATATATATATATATATATATATATATATATATTAAAAAAATATCTATAAAAACCAACTTTGTAATTTTTTAACTCTAGATCGGATGGCTCTAAATTGTGTAAAACTTCAGTATGAAAAACCTTGTGAATTTCATTCTTTTCAGAGCACAAAGAAAAGCAGTTTTTAAAAATTCCATTTCTATCTTAATTTGTGAGAATTTGAATAAAATCAAATGGTTAGAGGATACTTGTCTTTTTTCAAAACATTACTGCATTAACTATTTATGTTGATTTTTAACCATTCTATATAGATGAAAATTTAAATTTGTTGTAAAGTGGACTAGACAAAAATTATCTGAACACAAAGGTTTAATATCCAAATAAAACGAACACATGTTAAATATAATATACAGATCCAAAATAAAAACAAATATGAACACATCATGCAGAAAAAAAGAACACACTGTGGAATTTAAAAAAAGTAATTAAAATACAAAAACAAATAAAATAAAAATAAGATGAACAAGAATAAATGGAATGTAACAGTTATTAACACCAAGAAAAGTGAAGAACACTTTTTGATATGTTTGTTATTTGTTGTAAGTTTAAAGAACTGTGGATAAAAAGCTGATTTCATTTGAATTTGGAGAAGGCAAAAGGCAATGCATACAACACTACCAATCCAATTACCCAATCATTTAATTAGCAGATCTAACATTTGTAAACAAACTTTTTTTGGCGTTTATCTAGAAATTTTTGCTTTAATTAAAGAGCCTTTTTATCCAAAGCTTTAAATTTGAGTGCCATGATACACCAAAATTTGTTCAGATGTGGAAAACCAAACTTCAAGATAATGTGACCACAGGCTAACTGGTTTAAAATCAATCCTGCTTGGACAAAATCAGGATGAAATGCTATAATAAAATGACTACGGGGTGGGCTTATCTATTTGATAGGGTGGGATACTTTTTCTGACATAAAGAGTCATCAATAATAATGCATCTGAAGTCAACAAAACAAAACAAAAAATATATGTTAAATAATTCTGATATACTGTGAAATCAGCCAGTTTTATGGTGTTTCAATTCTCCTGGATTTTCATGACAACAAATGTCTATATATAAATATTTGTCTAAAAATTGTTCAGTAGGCATACTTTTAACATATGCCAAAGCACACCAAGTATTATTGGTCATTTTATTACCATATTAATATCTTAAATAATGTAAAGTTCTAAAACTCAGTGTTACCTGCAATGATATAAGGAGATTGGCAGGTGCTCTTCTCACAATTTACCATCACATTAAAATTCAATCCAGAAAAATTGTAACCCATAATTGTATTCACAGTATACCATTGCTGTGTATAAATTTGTGCCATCATACATGTAAAATGTTTACTAAATACTGCTGTTTAAGATGATAGATAGATACTTATATAGATAACTACAATAGTTTACTATTACAGTAGCACCTTATATAAAGGATGGAAAAGTAAATAGTAAACAATAGATTCATATCAGAGCACCTGTTTATCATCCAAGTACCAGTTATCTAAGGAACTCTTTCATGCCTACCAATAAGGTAAAATCAGAAGCCTTTACAAACTTTGCTGTACAGTTGTCTAAAATCCCTTCCAAAATTAGATGGATTCAATTCAGATATTCAATGTAAAGCATGTTTTACTCCAGCCTTTTCTGAATGACAATCAAGCCCTAAATCCTACACTAGTCGCACAGACCTAGGCCACAGTTTTTTGTAAGCAGGGTTTCACATTAGGATGGTTTTTACAGTCTTACTCGTTTTGTTCCATGCTTTAAACTTTTTCTTGAAATACTTAAATTTTACAATACTAAAAATGACTAAAAGTCAGATTTTCTGAATGTTAGTTTCTTAAAAATATTTACAATATGTATTATTCCTTTTTTCAATCTGTCCAAATGTGACATGCTGATCTCAAAGGCTAAATATGCCAAAGCTTTTAAAGGATACAATAGCCTTCCATGCTGATATTGAACATTAAACATGTATAAAGCTATAAAGGGAGACAATCCAATACTAAGAGAGATAACTGGATACTCTAGGGAAGAGTTTTCTCAAATAACTGGTACATGGTTATTTATAATTCTGCTGCCTCATCAAGTAAACTTAAAACATTTTACAACATCAGAAATCTTATAGTACAGCCATAGTTAATATTATTAATGAAGAAAAAAAAAATTATACAAAAATAATTAAAACATTTTTACATAAGGAATGATTCAAAATTATTGTCACAAGAAATTGCTGCGTTTACAGGAGTACTCTCCCTTGGACCAAGAAATAAATAATTTTCAATATATATAATCATATTCTACACTTATGGTGATTCATAAAATCAACAGTGTCAAAGTTAAAAAGACATAAAAATTAAGACAAATGCAATGTTACTGCAGATTGGTCAATAAAACAAAAAAAATGGCAAATCATTCGAAACTTTCATATTCAGAAGATACAACAAACAGATGTTAAAATTTTAAAACCTTCTTGTAAGATTAATATGACTACCTTATTGGGATGTTTGATCATGGGCAGAGACAGATTTACCCTATTTTTTGTATTGTTTAAATGATGATTTAAAAAATTACTAATATTTGTTTTTTAAAATTTGCAGAATGCATATGACATTGATTTATCCTTGCACTCGTGATAACATTAAAATTGTCAACTTCTGATCAAAAAATCAGTTTGTAAATGCATAGCACTTGTTCTTGTTCTTAAAATTTGACTGCACTTCACATATGACTGACTAAAATTTACAGTAACATTGCATCAATATTATCTTTTAAATAATTAAAACATTTTAGCTTTGTTTTTAAAGTACAAAAAATAATGTCTCTTAAGTTTTTACTATTGCATAATATAATCAAATTCATACAGAATTATTAAGTGTATCAATACTACAAAATGAAATACTTTAATTTTTTGCAAGATATTTCACAATTTTGAATAAGTATATCAAAAAAAAAAAAAAAAAAAAAAAAAAAAAAAAAAAAAAAAATTTATATATATATATAGTACTGGTAATTAGAAACTTAGCCATTAATTTTACACCAAATCTTCTCAAAACTAACAACAAATATAAATGGAATGTTTCATAGAAAGACAAAGTGAAAAAAAAAGAGGAAAATCTAAGATAAAATTTACTAGCAGCAAAATTTGGCAATTTTTGTGAAAAAATATTTCCAAGGTGCTATAAACCCACCCCCTTTGACAGAATAGGTATAAATTTTTGAGAATACATAGATAATTCAGAAAAGCTGCTTTAATTTTTCTTCAATATGTATTTAAAACACATTTTGAATTTCAATGTCATACTGTAAATTGGTTTTTATATAATATATATAAATATATACAAATAAATCTTTATTACGATAACACTTTTTTTTTTCATAGAATCTCTTCCATGTTGAAAAAAAAATTTAAAATGACTGAATTTAGAGATATGAAATAAACAATGATTAAAAATGAATTTACATTCAAATTTGATCTATGTAATAAACAAAAGTTTTTAAAATGCACTTGTTATTGATCCATATAATTTTTTACCTACAGCAATAAACACCGACTATGAATTCTTTAACAAGAGAGATACTTTTCACTGACAAATCTTCGTAATCAAATAATAAACTTTGTAACTAAAACATTGGGTAACTTATTAAAATGATTAGTTATCAGCAGTGTAAAAATCTTCTGAACTGGAAGATAATAATAAAAAAGGTGTCTATAGCAACAACCTTTATTATATTAAATATATACAGCTTGGAATGTGTCATCATTTAACTGCATTCATTAGACATCTTTGATTTTTAAATTTTTCAAAAATATCAAGAAAGAGAATATATATATATATATAAAAAAAAAAAAAGAAAAAAAAAAAAATTATATATAATAATAATAATAACATTTTGTATGTATAATCTACAAAAATTTTGACAATAGCTCAATAAGTCATTCTTTTTGTTTATAAAATATACATACGATACACAAAAAAATTACAAGTTGTAACAAGAAGACAAACAACTCCAATAAAATACTTCAAAATACAATATTCGACTAAATATAAAAAACAACACTCAGCACCATTAACATATATATACGAGGAGAAACACTTTAAACATCAATATTATACATTTAAAAAAAAAGTTATATAGCTGGAACCTGGTCAAAAGCATTTTATTTTATTTTTTTTTAAATCTACATTTCAACCATCAACATGAAGGAATAAAATAACAACATTCAAAATCATTGGAAGACCAATATATATTTTGAATATAATAAGTTTGCTTTTTTTAAAAAAAAAAAAAATTTTTTTTGGCCAACATTAAAATTTCTCTTCCGTTAAAAACCACATCAACAGTTTTAGGAAGATACATTTTCAAACTTGCAATAAATCAACATCTTTTCTAATTCTCCTATATATCAAATTGTCAAACGATGTTTCCAGTTTTGAAATGCTTCTTTTAAAGTGGTTAATTACAGTTTCTTTAAATATTCAATTGGAACATTTGATTTAGCTTGAGCGTTTCACTACAAACTAAAATCAGTGTTCCAGTAAATTTTATAACATTGAAATAACAAAGAAATTTATTTTTAATTTTTGTTCTTCATTACTAAAATAATTACTTTTATTAAACTGTGAATATGTAAATCCTTTGGTAAGATCAAAACAAATGCCCAATTTTCAACATATTTAAAATGCATAAATTAATCCTACCTATCAAATATATCTCAATATCTTACAAAAGCATTGACAATTACCTCGCTAGATAATCTGATTACAAGGCCAAAAAAAGAAATCAATCTAAAATTTGATCTCATGAGCTTGACCTTTGACCTACATAACTAAACTCATTGCTGGTGAACATTTGTATGGTATTTGTACCAAGTATCATAACAATCCATTTGAGAATTGTTGGAGACATGGAATGGACACTTGTGATGGACAAATAGACAAAATGACTGGCCAAACAAAAATAACAGTAACCATTAACTGCAATAACTAACATTTTCACTTTTTCAACAAAAAAAAAAAAAAAAAAAAAAAAAAAAAAAAAAAAAAAAAAAAAAAAAACTTACAAAATAGTGCAATATCTTTAACAATTAATTTTCATAAAATTCTTAACAAGTGTCTAGAAATCATTAAAAATTATTGCATGTATATTTGTATTGCAAAAAACAAAATATTCAGATTTGTTTATAAATGCATTTATCCCCAGGTCCCATGTGCTATATGTAACACTATAATCAATAAAGAAATTGTTTCTTGACCATAAATAAGTTAAAATAAGACATTTTAATAATTTTACATGTTTTTTTACTGTAATGGAAGTAATTCTGGTTTTAAAAAATAAATCCAGAACAAGGTAATAGACAAATACATGTACTAAAAGCAAGACATATATTTTTAAAGATAAAAATCTATACCACTGTCCTAAAAATGCATCACAACCAGTTTAATATTTATCATAAAACATGCTTATGTGTTTATACACATATAAATTTTAAATAATAAATTCAGAAATATTAAACATTGAAGACAACCAATACACAATTAATTTGTTCTTTTTTGTCTCTCAGAACAATATGGAATTCTTAATCAAGTCATATACTACGGAATGTATCATTAAATTATTGTTATAATATGGACAAAAATATACATCATTTCAAAATATCTTTGGTTGCATGTTAAATTTGTTATAATGACACATAAAATGAAATGGGATATGATGATTAAAGTGGTCTTGGACCAAATGCGAGACAAGACGACAACAAAGATGACAAAATATGTTTAATGTTGGAAGTACAGCTTCTGTATTTCCGATAATATATATATATATATATATATATATATATATATATATATATATATATATATATCTCCTTTTTTGATCAGATGATAATGATGATTATATATATATATATATATATATATATATATATATATATATGTCTAGTATGATCAAGGCAGGTGCTTCCAGAACACATGATATGTTTATTGTTTATTGTAATAACTAGGAATTTTATTGCACTCTCCAGTGTTGGAATATTTAATTGCATGGAGACATATTGGAGACAGATTTCTATTTTTCTCCTCCCTGTTGCCTTTCTGAAATCATTCTCTCATCTCCTCTTCTTGCATATTGCTTTCAATAACATCATGCAAAAGTTCATCAACAGAGTCACCATCCGCACTTATTCCCTTTTCCTCAAAGTTGAGATTGGGGACCAAAATGCTCAGCATGCGGACAACATTCAGTCTCAGCAGTCTAAGTTTGGCTTGGTGTACACAGTTAATACAGTCCTTGTCGGTACACTTCACGGATGAATCATGCCCAGCTTTGATTGATGAATGATCATCTTGGTTATCATGGTGATGAGGGTTGTCTTGTATCAGTGATTTCCTACTCAGATCAATAGCACCACATTCTTCATTAGTGTGGACTGGGTTGTTGCTTATATCTTGCAATGGCATCTGAGAAGGAGATTTATGATGTGTCACAAGTGACAGTGGTTCCTCATTTATGGGATTTGGCTTAATCTGTTGGTTCAGCAGTGAGTTGATATACTTTGGTGACAAGTGGCCATTGTTGCAGCCTATTGGACTAGATTTTGATTGCTGGTTCTGTTGATGTTGTTGTTGCTGTAGTTGATGCTGGGCTTGTTGTTGAACATGTTGTTGATGTTGATGTATTTGTGACTGTAAATGCTCATGTAATCCCTGGGTCTGTAAATGTAGATGAATTCCATCCATTGCCATCTGTGGAGAAAGTTGTGGATGTCCAACATTTTGAGCTGGAGAATGCTGCTTTGGGGATGGGAAGCATGCTGACAGTGGTGTTGGTGGTAACAGTTTTGGCTGAGGCATCAACAAAGGGGTATGTTGTTCTTGTGGTGATGGTTGCTGCATGCTTGTTGGTACAACATTTGGTGGAATTGGTGCTGGTATTTTATACATAGATATATCTGGAACAACTTGAGACAAGTATCCCATTCCCCTTGGTGAGCGATTTCTTTTTTCTTTGATGTAATAAGACATAATGCCATCATGCTTATTAATGATATGGCTTTTTAGACTGTGACTTTGGCTATACTGGACACCACAGGCACCGCAAATGTATGGCCTTTCACCTATTAAAGCAAACAAAACTAATTAAAACATGTTTGTTAATTTGAACTTATTTCGATTCAAATGACTATAAGAGTGGTTATGTAGATGATAACTTACCTAAGTAGATAATAGTGTATATTAATTAGATTAAGTATAATCAATTAGGCAATTAGGGAACCTTTATGTAAAACCGAAAACTTAATTTCTAAGCTTTTTTTCAGCATGCATGACCATAAAGGAAGTACTGGCAGCAATCTGAGAACCAGTACATAAGGTAAATACGGGGTAATCTCTAGGCATCACCAATGTCAACTGTCATTTCTAAAAGGGTTGGCAACAAAAATAATTTGGTGATTATTTTAATGACATAGATATTTATGGATAAATCAAAAGTAAAAAAGAAAATCCCTCACAAATCCCAGAAGTTTGAAATCATAAATATGCAAATTGCCATTCCTGCCACTATTGCTGGCAACAAAATATTTGAAAAACTGATTTTAAACTTGAGTTAATGTGTAGTAGTTAAATGTCACTGAAACAAAATAGATTCAAGTGGAGTTGATTAAAATAAAGGTGTTAAATGCCATAGTCAGGATTCTTGAACTTATATCGTGTAAGTCAGTTTTGGAATGGTGGAGGTCAATTTTGGAATGGTGGAAGAAACCAAAGAACTCTGAGAAAATTATCAAAAGAACTAATAAACTATCTCACACTAGGATGTGTAAGAGTAGGATTGAAACCTAGATGGTCAGAGGCACTATGATCTTTTAGCCTTCAGTTAAGTTCACTTGACCACTGACGCCTCTAAACAAAATATGCCTTCAAGTTCTCATAGCCCTATTTCAGAACACCAGTATAATCAAATTTTTTTGTATTAGGTTTTTTATTCATATTGAGCCTAGGTCCATGGTTATACCATTTAAATTTGTCTGCTCTTTCCAGCCATGTTAGTAGATAATTTTTAGAATATTATCTATATTATCTTAAGTGGGACCAAAAAAAAAAAAAAAAAAGCACAGAAAAAAATAAGTTATTTACCTGTGTGAATCCTCAGATGAACATATAGGTTACTTTGATGTTTGGTGGTATAAGGACAATGGGTACATTTGAAGTACATGTCTCCCACAGTTCCATTCTCTCCAGATTTACGACGCTGGGGACCTTTACCATGATGTGTATTTTCAATGTGATTCTCCAAATTCTTCTGTCGACGAAATGTTCTTTCACAATACTGACATTTAAGATAGTCTTTTTCATGTTCCATTTGGACTGGAAACTTTCCATCAAACATGGGTAAAAAGTTTGGAGCTAAATGGTGCTCCAGTGGGCTTGGTGGAAATGGAAACAAAGGAAGACTATTGTGAAATGCTCCATGTATACCCCATCCATTAAGCTTTGGCGTTGATGGGCTATCATACAGTTTATGAGTGGAGTTAGTCATTTCTGATATTCTTTCCATCATGTCTCTGACAGTACTATCTATGTTTTTGTCAGAGTGAATTGCCCTATTTTTGTCAGTTTCTGGATGAATGTTTTCTGTATCCATGGAGATATCCAAAGGTTCTTTTTCTTTGGAAGAATGTTTTAACTCTTGATTTACTTCATCACCTTCACAACCTTGTTCCATAGCCTTTCCATTTTCCAAAATGGATTTGTCCACTTGTAAAGACATCCCATCTTTAATCAAAGGTTGTGGTAACATTTGAAGTGCTGCTTCAACAACTGAGACTAAGCCATTTTCTTTTATAAAATTACGATTTAAATTTGGAATGCATTCAGGCAAAATTACATCACCATCCACTTCATCAGCCTCACAGTCAGCATTTTCTCCACCAGTTCGTTGCATGTCTATTGTTAGAGGACCAATCATACTTCCATTGAACTTTTCTTCCTCTCCGTCAGACTCACTATTTTCAGAATCAGAATTTTCTACTTCCTTCATGCGCCGTACAATATCTTCTAAAGTAGGTTTTCTACGTGAACGATGTTTGTCAGGTGACTGACTTGGACTACAATCACGATCCTCCATTTCCTCATCCATGGTTTTTGGGCTCAAGTTTGGAGGACTTTGGTACCCATCTGGAACCTCATTGTATGACAAATCATTTGGTATATCAGAAGAATCAATAGTAGGTGGGTTGTCTGGACTTGGTGTTACAACACCCTCTGGTGGTAATAATTTGAAATCATGTGGTGAGGTATGATTAGAGCCCTCTGGTGGCATATATTTGAAGTCATGTGAGGCATTATGCAAGGATGGGTCCGCAGGTACGGCACAAGTATTTTGGGACTGTAAGTCTACAACCATGTTTGGCAGTAAATTGTATGTAGATTTTAAATGATTTAATGGCACTTTTTGTGTGGGACTTCTTAAGCAAGAAAATGTCTCAATTTCCATCATAGTTACACATCTCTATGCTTTTATTCTGCGTCATCAAGTCATATGCATTATTCTGAAAATATACAAATATAACCTTTTTTAAATAAAATTATGGTAGACCATAAATACCTATTGCTCTTAATTAAGTATTCCTATCCTAATAACAATTAATCTACAGACTTATCAGCAGCAATAAAAAATTATAAAACTGCAAAATATACAAAACTAATTCTATCATACGTTCTAAATGAATTATGGTAAATTAAAGATGTACTAACATAAATTTTTAAATGCTGAAATTAATTCAAATGGTTTTACTTCAGCTTTAAGTAAAAATGTATTTGATTAATGGTTTTACTTCAGCTGAAAGTAAAAATGTATTTGATTAAAACAAAACAAATTAAGCAAATGAAATCTGAAATTACAAGACCTTTTCTTCTTGAAATTATATTTAAACTGTTAAGAAAACCAATACCCATATATATATAATTATCATTCTACAGTCTCTCATTCTCTCTCTCTCTCCCTCTCCTTTGATGTTAAAGTTCTGCTTCTACAAACTTTTTATTTATTTTATTTTATTTATCTACTTTTAAATTTAAACTATTTTTGATACATCTTACAATTTCATCCTCTAAAAAGACCTTGTTATCTCAATCATCTATGTTTTTTTCAAATTTTAATGTTAAAAAAAGAATTCTTTAAGATGTTTCTGTTGTCACTGTCTTGTTGTTTTAACCTCAAGATAAGGCTCTCTTCCATCACAGAACAATAATCCATTAAATCACAATGCAATTAAAACAGCACAAGTTAAATCACTTTATTTGGAAATCGATATCATTTTGAATTCCATAAATCAATAAATGAACCGTAATTTAAAAATAATGAACACACAAAATACATCACACACACACACACACACACACACACACACACACACACACACACACACACACATATTAATATAGTAAAATGATTTAGCAAGTAAAAAGATTCTCTAAATAAAGAATTTATGGTACATAAAATCCATACATTTAGGTCCCTATAATGATCTTCATATAGTCTTACTGTATATTGTTGTTATTTCAAGAGAATAATAATAATAATAATAACAATAATTAAATAAATATATATAAACTATTAAAATTCACATTTATATAAGAATAATAATTTCCAGTTGTAAAGAAGATGCTTTGATATACTGCGAAAATGAATAATCTGAAAAAATAAAAAATTTGATAACAAAAATCCATCAATCAAAGATGTATATAATAGACAACTAAATACAACATACTAAGAAAAATTAAATTACATGAAAAAAGTGATACCATCATGATGAATACATAATGTCGACAACCAATGGTGCTGGGCGGTGGCTTTATTCCATCATGGAACAGTTATTATAAAAATGTTATATGGAAGTGATAGCTTATATAATTTATACAACTGTGCAATAAAAGAAAAGCAAATATATCCTGTCTATATTAAAAGATCAATAATTACAATCTGCAAACTTAGATAAGCTCATTGATTAACTAATATATTCCTACAAATTCAGCTTCTACATATTTCAGTTGCTATCTGTTTCATTTTTACTCAATCATTTTCATTCCTTCTTTGTTTGCAGATCTTAATAGAGTTATAAGAAATCAAATTATATGACACAAAGACAAAATCATGTTATCAAAAACTATATCTGTATTATGTAGCAGAGGAGAAATGGATTTAAGTTGATGACATGTTCAGTGAATTCTGATTGGTTAGTTGGATGCTGTTTTACGTCACATCAGCATTTTTCATCCTTTTTTTGATGAGACAATTATTTATCTTTACACAAGTTCATGCAGAGCTTGAGTGTGTAAGTATTTCTGCCATGAGTGTAAAATAGTAAAGAGCAAATCAGAAACACTTATTAACCCATCACAAAAACTAATTCTTAAAATTAATAAAAACAAAAAAAGTTCATCTTTAATAGCTGACAAATTGCTGAAGTGAAGTGAAATAACATTCGAAGTACCATACATTTAAACCAAAAACTAAAATGCTTACATTTGTAAATGGTGTATGACAATTTTTCTTTAAAAAAAGACACAGAAACAAGAGGAAAGTATTTTTGATTTTGACTGTAAAGCCAAAAGTAATAACAGAATCAATCTATTTTGAACATTTCTGTGAAAACAAAAATCTTTAAAAACATTTACACAAAATTTAATGAGTGGGAGTACAAAGAAAATCTTATCTAAAATGATCACAATGAAATTGTCAAAGGTTGTGGACAATTTTGTAATTTTTATATATTTATATATATATATATAAAAAAAAAAAAAAAAAAAAAAAAACTACTTTCTTTAACTTTCTATATAATATGTACTAATTGATCTAGTTAAAGAATGTATCATCAAAACATGATGATACTGTTCTCTCCGATGACAAATAATTCAGATGAGTTGATGACCAGACATTTCAATTCAGATATCCCAAAAGATCCAGTCTAAAACAATCATAAGGAACATCGTCAGTGAGTCAATTCGCTTACTCATAATGAAATATTCCACTTAATAAATATATTTTTAGACTTACAATAAATAAAAAAATATATAGCAAGGTTTAATGTATTGTATATCAGTACTTGATATGGACTGAAAAATTGAGCTAAACCAGTAATGTTCATATCATTTACACATTTGCCAAATCTATAGAAATTAGTCAAAGAAGATACCTCTCTCTCTCTCTCTCCTCTCTCTCTACACACACACACACACACACACACACACACACACACACACGATTTTGGTTTGAAATAATGAAATTCCTGGTTTCAAGGGACATAGGAAGAAAACATAAAACTTACACTAGTTTTTGCTAAAATAATAAATTTTGGCAAAATAAAAAAAATATTTAAGATATAAAAAAAATAAACAAAAGATGTCAAAATAAAAACAAAAATAATTTAAGACTTAATGTATTCATAACAAATGTATACAACAACACTACATCTATACAACATAAAAAATTTGTGTTAAAACTTACAATAAAGACAAAGTAGCAGATGCTGATATGATGTATTAGGAAATGAGTGCACAATGTTCTTGTCAATCTGTCATGTTTTAAAACTACTATGTAAATAGACAAAGATAAATATCCATTAAGTATAATATATACCCTTAGGTAGTAGTCAGTCAACTGGATGGCCATTCAAACTGGCTTATTTGATAACAACAACTATATCTTGAAGTTAAAATTTATTGCTTTTAAAGCCAACAGAAACATCTGTCAGATTCCTTGTATAAGGAGTTAGTATATACACAGGTAACCATGCAGCTGTATACTTTAAACAAAAGCTATAGATACCATGTGATGATGACAAGGTGAAGCAGGACTTAAATGCTTACTATGTAAGTGGAAGGGAGCACCTTGCTTTTTGAGGATGAGGGTCACAATGAGAGGGCCATTCATACTGAATTTTACCAAGGATACCAAAAGGGTCATAATAAAAGGGGCTATAGCCATATAATACTATACCGAGGATGCCTTTGGGTCATAATAAGAGGGATTACTGTCATACTATACCTTACTTTAGGGGTTTGATTTTTTATGATTATGGCATCATTGAGTAACTTACTTTGAATATTATCAAGAGGGCAAGAGGGGCATGGGGGTGTATATATTTTAGTAGGAGTGTGATAGTGTCATCATGAGAGGATTAAAGAAGTCAATCAAGCAAGAGTGTGTGTGTGTGTGTGTGTGTGTGTGTGTGTGTGTGTGTGTGTGTGTGTGTGAAGTTGCAAATGAGCCTGGAAGAAGACAATTAAAATAGCAGGATTGAAAGATTTCCTTTTGTACCTCCAATAAAATTTTAATATTGACCGAAAAGAACTAAAATGATTAAATCAAGCCATTTGGAATATTTCTGTGAAAACTTTACATAGAATATAATGGGCAAGAGATACAAAAGGAATTAGGTCTTTCAATAAGAATTACAGGAAAAAACAAACAAACAAATAAATAAACAAAAGGAATTAAGTCTTTCAATAGGAATTACTGGAACAAACAATCAAATAAATAAAAATTAAACTTTTAAATCTTTACAATCAAATTAAAGCAATCATACTAATTGTTTTTTACGGGTTTATTCAACTAACTATTGGAAATTTTGAAGAAAAAAGGATAAGCTTTAAAATCTTTAAGTTCAATAACCTCAAATATAATGGTTTAAAAGCCATTTAACATCTGCTATATCAAAAGCATCAATGGAAACCATAAATTACAAAACAATTACTACTCTTTTACAAAAATTTTAAATTCTGAAAACTATATAGCTAGGTTTGATGCTTACCAGAACCTAAGAAACAACACTTGTTTCATCTCAGATCACTAATCTTGAAGAAAAAGAAAAAAAAGCATAATATTTTCCAATATTCCATGATTAAAGCTCATCAGAACTTAAAGCTTAATATGTACAAAGTTAAAATTAAATTTCTATTGATTTTACAAGTTTGTACAACTTGGTTAGCTGAGTAAACCAATACATAGAGATAATAATGATATGCAATGTAACTGTTACTGCCACTGATATTATGTGATGATGATGATGACAATGTTACCCATGATATAACACCATGATAATACATTCACTAACTCAATTAAGAAACTCTATATATTATACAGATGAACTTATGATTTAGACAACTTCTAAAATATGGACACCCTGGTAAAGTTAACTCAAAGACCTCTATAAATTATACAGATGAACTTATGATTTAGACAACTTCTAAAATATGGACACCCTGGTAAAGTTAACTCAAAGACCTCTATAAATTATACAGATGAACTTATGATTTAGACAACTTCTAAAATATGGACACCCTGGTAAAGTTAACTCAAAGACCTCTATAAATTATACAGATGAACTTATGATTAAGACAACTTCTAAAATATGGACACCCTGGTAAAGTTAACTCAAAGACCTCTATAAATTATACAGATGAACTTATGATTTAGACAACTTCTAAAATATGGACACCCTGGTAAAGTTAACTCAAAAACCTCTATAAATTATACAGATGAACTTACAATTTAGACAACTTCTAAAATACGGACACCCTGATAAAGCTAACTGAAAAACCTCTATAAATTATACAGATAAACTTAGGATTAAGACAACTTCTAAAATAAGGTCACCCTGATAAAACATTCACTTACTTAATTAAAAACCTAGATCAATTATAGAGAACTTACAATTAACACTTATAAATAGGGACACCCTGATGAAACATATAATAAACAGAAATCACTGTCATGAGTACAGTTAAATATGTTATACAGGACACATCAAACCTACAGATATAGGTCAACATCTGATAAGCTGTCACAATGGACATCTGAATAAACTGATAAAGAAACTCAATTATATATAATTAACAATGATAGTGATACAGTCAAATCTGTTATAAAGGTCATCTCTAATAAAGGGCACTTGGATGTTTAATATTATAAGATGTTATAATAGTTTATATGTTATAGTTATAATAGATCATCCTCAGCACCTAGAAATATTTGAATATAGTTTCCATGTTTTTATCTGATGATAGCTAACTTGGGTAAAATCTTGTAGCTAGCTCTATCATATTATCTCCCTTGATTAGCTTTTTAAAGTTAAACAATTGATTGGTTAAATATATCCCTACTTTTTCAGTAGTTAATAGTTAGCAGTTTCCACTTTCTATAAATTTTCCTACAAGTTTTTACATGTAATGCATCAATTTGTGTTGGTTTTACACTAGAACACACTCTTTAAAGTGACTTTTATAATTCCTTCACACTAATTACCAGTAATTATTAGAAATGCAAAGTGTTTGGTAAAATTAAACTGACAAAGAGACAACCAGAAAGCCCAATAATTTGAGTCATTCTTCAGTGTTGATAACCAAAGCTGAGAAATTTTGGCTTGAAGATTAATGCCTTAACCACTTAGCTAAGTACTGCAATTATTACAGGCTTGTTCGATGTGAGATGTCCCAATAACCCACATACTGCAGTCTGTCTCAGCTAAATTAATATGCTACTATAACTGGTAAATTCTGAAAATGATGATGAAGGGTACAAATAACCCATATACTGCAACCTGTCTCAGCCAAATAAATATGCTACTATAACACATATAAATTCTGAAAATGATGATATACAATCTTTATAATATCAACCATTGAAAATTCTCATTATTTTCATTATCCTTAAATGGCTTAAGTTACATTTACTATATACTCTGCAAAAGCTTAGAATAGAAATATTAAATATGATAATTAGAAATCACATTATTATCATCATCAATCATACAGTAATATAAATCAGTGATGTTGAATATAAATAATTAAAGTGATATGTTTATACATACAGAATAGGTAATTTATATAGATTTTTGGAGTTACTATAATTAACTGTACATTATTTCAGCAATTTATCAGGAAATAATTGGAAGAAAATCAATACATTCTCCAAAATATACTTGTAATTGTTCAGAGAATAAATAATACAATATATTTAATATTTGTAATAGTGATAAGAATATTTAGAGATTTAAATGTCCAAATACTGTAAAATAATTTACTTTTATAGTGTCCAATTTTTATGGTTCTAAATAAAACAAAAAACATTATGGGGTGGTAAATTTGTGGTCTGTGGTATCTTTTAATTAAGTTTGTAACATTTAAGGTTTCCTTGAGATTAATTTGAGCAAGATATTCTCAAAAAAAAATAAAAATAAATAAATAAATAAATAATAATAATAAAGGAACAATGTGAAAATTTCAATGTACAAGAATACCGTGATAAGTATTCTTGAACATCAATGATCACTCAAAACCAGTAATGTTCGTATTTACACATTTGCCAAATCTATAGAAAATAGTCAAAGAAGATACCTCTCTCTCTCTCTCTCTCTCTCTCTCTCTCTCTCTCTCTCTCTCTCTCTCTCTCTTCTACACACACACAATTTTGGTTTGAAATCATGAAATTCCTGGGACATAGGAAGAAAACATAAAACTTTCACTAACTTTTGCTAAAATAATAAATTTTGGCAAAATAAAATAATGACTTTTTTTTTTTTTTTAATTGATCCTTTTAAATTTTATAAATTTTATGGGTATATACACAGATGATTGTTGCTACTGTCTGGCCAATAACCACATCGTTTGTGTTAAATGTTGAGATTACATCACACATATGGTGTGGTATATATTTACTAGATATGTTTCTTTGAAACAGATGTGTCGCCTGACACTGCATAAAAATCAATCAAAGGGAAATAATTCAAAAACGGAACAAGATAGAGTTGTGGTTCTTGTGCACTGCACTTCAAGACATTGCCTGAAACATGTACACCAAGTTTGGAGTCATTTGAACATACTACACCAAAGTTATGCTCCAGACAAGAAATGCTCTATAAAAATCAATCAAAGGGAAATAATTCAAAAACGGAAAAAGATAGAGTTGCGGTTCTTGTGCACTGCACTTCGAGTCATTGCCAGAAACATGCACACCAAGTTTGGAGTCATTTGAACGTACAACACCAAAGTTATGCTCCAGACAAGAAATGCTCTATAAAAATCAATCAAAGGGAAATAATTCAAAAACGGAAAAAGATAGAGTTGCTGTTCTTGTGCACTGCACTTCGAGTCATTGCCAGAAACATGCACACCAAGAACTTGGTCATTTGAACGTACAACACCAATGTTATGCTCCAGACAAGAAATGCTCTATAAAAATCAATCAAAGGGAAATAATTCAAAAAACGGAAAAAGATAAAGTTGCGGTTCTTGTGGACTGCACTTCGAGTCATTGCCAGAAACATGCACACCAAGAACTTGGTCATTTGAACGTACAACACCAATGTTATGCTCTGGACAAGGAAATCCGGACACCACAGACGCCGACGCCAACAAAAGTAATCCCTATATGTCGCCTAGTCAGGCGACACAAAAAATACCTAACCAGAACTTGGTTGTAGAGAAACTACAGACTGTCTACTAGAGAACTAACCAACTTTCCAACACTAGAATCTGTTAAAAGCAGATTCAAATCTAGCTAACAAACTTTAGACACTGTGATCTATACATTAGAGTTTACACATCACTAAGACCCCCCCCCCAATTATGAGTGAATTACAACAACTCAAAAAATAACTTTCGTATATCTTGAAAAGTATAAAAAGACTCCATCTTAAACAGGATGAAAAGGCACTGCAAGATAAGTCCCCCTTCCCCTTGAGTTTTTTTTCTTGTAAACATACTTTTACCAGCTAAAAGCAATATGAAAATATATGTCATGCACAAGGACATCATACCCAGCGCTAATGGAACTGAAACACAAAACATGTGAATTGGAAAATTGAAATCATAATGAAGTCTTTCAATTTGAATGAAAAGTATGCCCTCCCAAAAAGTTGGAACACTAATTTCCAAGTTATCCATAGTAATCGAGAAAATGACATCTGTTATGTAATAAAATTAGAATTCATGATATCATAATATATTTCCTCCAATATGGCTACAGCAGTAAATATAAGAGTTTAAAAGTGTTATCTGTTATTTTAATTCACATCTATTTCAGGAACATATTACAGTGAGAAGCAATTAATGGATGTAGTGCACACTAAATCAACTGTAATTATTAGGCCTGCAATATAATTCATTTACCAATTTAAATTCTAATAGCTTTTATACATCTCAACTTCACAAATTATTGACATCGGTGGAAAAAAAGTTTCATTTTCTAGCAATCAACCAATCCCACTGTGTCAAATTAAATCAGTTTTACTTTTCATAAAAATTCAATCTAAACATTAATTGTAAAAGTCTATTATTTTGGAGTTGTAAATTCTAATTTTTGATCCACTTGTACATGTTATATGTATGCAAATGTAGAAATCAGTCATCAAAATTCAATTATTTTCATGCTAGAGTATATATCATTTTGATCATCAATCATGCTCCGAGAACAAAATCAATTAGAAATTGCTTGTCATAAACTATATATCTATATAACCTCAAATAAAATAATTCTTTCCAATCCTTTGTTAGCTCTATCAACAACACAAGTGGCTTTGTATGATTAGAGATAGTCTATGAAACTATAGAGACTCTATGGTTTTTTCTTACATCCAGTTTTTCATTTACATACATATTACTATTTTTCATTGCAGCAGGTGCTCCCTGACTCATAATTCTTAATTGATAGTAGATGGTAAGCACTGATTCTATTTAAACAAACTATAATTATAGTTTCAGTTAAGGGAAATAATCCCTACAGTGGTAAACTTTTCTTTCTATTAACTCTCAAAAAATAATAATAAAAAAAAAATCAAATATTTTTTTTATCTAAAATATCAATGAAAATTGATGATCAATTTCGTCATCACAATAGGCATACAAGTATAGTAAAGTAAAATTGATTTATATTCTTGAACACCTGCCGTCTCTAAAGCTAGATAATCATCATTTGAATCTCATTAATTGGGAGAATGACTCATTTCTTTAAAGATTGACTTGTATTTAATATATACAAATCTACATGATCAGATGTTATTTAAGATAACAGTTAATAACTAACAAATCCATTGTTTCTATAAAACATGTCAAAAAATACAAGCTAATCTAGTCGTAAGGGGACCTGTTTTATTGGCTGCAGCTTCTCTAGATATGCAGTGAATACCATGAGATGCACATCTTGCAGCAGCATCCGCAGCAGCGAAATAAATGTTGACACATTACATTTACATTTCAATCTGGTTACCATGACAATAAACACTGCCACTAAAAATACATGTTATGGTAAACCAATAAATATTTCACAAATTTAATTTGATACGAGGTTCATTTCTATGCAAGATCGGTACATAACAATTTTACATGTCTTTTCTAAATGGAAATTAGTTTTTTGACATAATGAGAGTATTGAAGATGTATCTTGGATAAAGGGAGGCTGAATAGACATAAATTTAGAGAAAACTATTCAAGTAACCATATAAATGAAATAAAAAACATATACTCCAACAAAAAAGAATGCTTGAATAGAAATCATTAACAGAAGCTAAACCTCTCCATATGGCACGGTTTGCCTGAAGGCAACATAAATGAACAATGTTTAATTACAAAATCCAATTCTATCAACATTTTCTCACTTTATTTTTTAAATCTTTTATCAAACTCAAAATAATTATTACACTCAGTAGCCAAAATTATAACATTACTCTTTATAAAGGGAAAATGATTCAATCAGAAATCATCAAGAAATACATAAAAAAATATATTTTAAATAAAAAATATCCATAGCAATTTTCTACATTTGTAGGTTTTAAGTTAATTTGTCATTATTCTGATCAGAAAGTGGTCATGCATAATGATGGCATTAATCCCCAGGGAAATTGCTCTTTAAAACAGTTTGCTTCAGGATTCTAAAATCTGTCAAATAAAGTTTACAAAATTTCACATGAAAATGATTTAATGTCATCTTAAATCAAAATATAACAGAAATATTTCAAATTTGAAGGAATATTTTCCTAGGATTGTATTCACAACTTAAACTGTAACAATACTTAATAATCAATTAAAAACATTTGTAAAACTCGAAAAATCAATAACTAAATTAAGTGTAATCACATTCAAATATGAATTATGAGGGAGATGCCTTAAAATGGATTGAACAATCATTATTTGACTTAAAATAAAATACATTAAAATACATATTTAAACAAATTTGACTTGCAATAAATAATAAGAAAATATAATTTAATGTATTACAAAAACGTGCAATAACTTTACAAGGAATTAATGATAATACAATTTTTATATAATACAGTGTAACCTGTTTATTCCACACTCTTAGTAAATTAATAACTGTCAACTGCTTTCAAAATCATGGGTCGTGAGTTTAAACCCGAATCAGTACTTGAAAAACTTTTTTGATAATTTCCATCTTCAGCCAACAAAGTTATATATATACATGAATACTTTTCAGGTGAGATTCAAAAATAAGGTCAAATGTCTCATCAGTGCTTGCTATAGATAAGCTTCTGTAGAGTTTTAAGAGTAAGTCAGTTGTGACACTTACAACAAGGTGTGATTAAAACCAAAAAAGAGTGGAATGAGGTTAATATGTTTAATGCCCCAATAACGAATCTTTCACATAGTGGAATGAGTTTAATATGTTTTATGCCCCAATAACGAATCTTTCACATATATATCGAGACAGTCAGTTCTGGGATGGTGGAGGAAACTGGAGTAGCTGGAGAAAACCGTTGACCTTTAGCAAATGAACTGACAAACTATCACACACTAGGATCTGCCTGAGTTGGATTCAAAGATAGAGTGAGAGGCACTGTGACTTGTAATTGACTGCTTTAGACCACTTAGCCACAGAAACCACTCTAAGCAAGGTGATAAGGATTAAATTGACCTTTGTAAATAAAAACCTCTTAATTGGAAAAAAACATTTTGTATGTGAGGTTATATGTTAAGACAGGCCCTAGATTTATACATTCAAATCCTAAGACGTTTTTTAAGCATTATTTTATAGTTAATACAGTACTAACATCAGGGTGCTGCCTTTAAATTCTCCTTAAAAATAATTCTATTTCCAAATCTGAAATAATTCTTTTCTAAATTAACTGTAATAAAGAGTTACTCAAATAAATATTTAAAAGCAAGACAAATAATGATAAATATAATGACAAATATGTCCATTATATATTTATTACTTTTAATGAATTATAAGAAGAGAAAATTTAAATTCAATATAATTATACATATATATATGACATGCCACACTAAATTTTGTTAAAAATTAAATTTTGGACAGATGGCAAAGTATTAAGTAGCAATTACACCACCGGATTCTAAAATTAAACCAATCTATATTGTTATATTTGACATTCATTCATTCAATGATTCAGTCATTTAACCCCTACATGACCACAAAATGCAGACAAATC
Organism: Tegillarca granosa; assembly: GCA_029721355.1. Classification (NCBI taxonomy): domain Eukaryota; kingdom Metazoa; phylum Mollusca; class Bivalvia; order Arcoida; family Arcidae; genus Tegillarca; species Tegillarca granosa. Next base: position 26,965,922 of record CM056601.1, on the reverse strand, counting down.
AGACATATTTTTAGGGGTATTACACAATGACTTTTTGAATGATAACAAATCAGTCTACAGCAGGGGTATCTTTGGGTAAGTTAAGAGATGACCAAGGGTCAAGTTTTAATCAATGTATCCCCCACTATAACAAATCAACAATAGATGACCAAGTCAAACTACTATGATCCAGTTTTCTTGTTGTCACTCTTATTATAAAATGTCTTTGTCTGTGTTTAACATTTAACCTCTGATAGACCTTGAGAAATATGTCCATATCTGAAGAAGCTGTAACTCAGGGGAACTACCAGTGATAATATGGCACTATGTAAAATTAAGCTCTACTGTCTGCCTACCTACTATGTTGTTCATTGGCTGGAATAGTGTTTTAATCCCACCAGTAAAGGCTATTTTCCTTTAATTCAGGTTGTCCATTCTAAATGATAGGGAACCAGAGTACATAAAAGTACCTGCATTTAGAAGATGACATTTTTTCCCTGCCTGAATATGTGGGACTTGTACTTTCATGGTGAGACACTTCTAACATGCACTATACAATGATTTTTATTCTGAAACTATTAACTAACTTTTAAGATCACCTCATAATTTAGCAGAGAAAAAGTTTTCCTTGAGCAGTAAAGATGCAATATGGTATTCTAATGAATAACACCTTTTTAAACCAATCAATGACAAACAAAAAGTATGACACTTACTGTACTAAATATTCTATGGGGAGTTTTATTACATAGAAATATCTCAATAACTCCAAATCAGCTGGACTAAAAATGCTCAAATTTGAACTTGACTTGTATTTTATAAAATATATAATCAGTGTATCAGAATTCCAAACATCACTGAAACTGATTTAAGATAACAAATGTGATTGCTCACTCTACATAGTATGATAGACAGACAGGGTAGATACTGCTAGTGGCAGGCATGAAAAAAAAACCCTCTAATGTGGTGGGGCATTACATCTTTGAGATTTTGTCAAGTGGTTAAAGCTTCGATAAATAACAATGCCTCCCACCAACAATGTTCAACTCCCAAGTTAGACAGATCTTGTGGAGAGAAAAAGTTTATCAACTGGCCTGCTTTAAGTTGATCATCTACTCTAGTTACTGATCCATCGGTCTCATTACCCGGTATGTGAAAAATATCCACTGGGTCATAAAGCTCTATTATAACTAACCAATGACACCATTCCTTGTTTTACATCATGCCAGGAAAATATAGAAGCACCAAGACATATAAGGGATATCACATGTGTTAAATTGCACACTGAATGCCTTATAATTACATTCTTTCTATACAATTTATGAAAGCAATAACATGTGAGAAGGAGAAGATCATTAAAGGATGTGAATTTCAGTATTTCTAAATGATCATTAAATGTGACTTTATTATTAATCCCTTTACACATAAATATCAACTCTAGAATAAACATAATGAAATTATTACAACTGACTCTATTTAAATTTAAATTTTCAAACAGCATACTGACATGAGAAATATAAAGCCCATACTTCAATACCTTCAAAACCCCAGAATTTAACATAAAAAGGGCCTTTCAACAGTGCTACTGTGATCAATACAAATTATACTAACCATTATTTGATTATAATGATAAAATAATTCAATTTCATTCTCTAAAACTTTAACTGAATAAAATATTTTAAATTTTTTTTTAACTTTTTATATGTTTGATAAATGATTTTTACTGGTTATTAAATGAAAGGTTCTTTTTCTTTGATTAATTTGGAAATGATATTGAAAGAGTATGCTGTAAAGCTGATGACATAGATGCTAGTAACTGCTATAGTTCATAATGCACTCTAAAATTACAAGGAGCTCAAAACATTTATTAGTAGCAATCATTTATTCATACAAGAGATCTGTAGATTTCAAGTCTCACTTCAAAAGTTTTGTTTATAAATAGTCTTTGTCAAAGTTCAAAGTTAAAGGTCATCTATTCTCCATCTTTGGAAACATAAGTTTGAACAAAGATTGACAACAACTGATTGTTAACTAATGTCCGATCCTTAACTAATGTCATCTTGTACTTTTCAAGGGTCTTTTTGGCGAAGTGGTCCAAAACACACAAAAATTTAGAGTGCCTAAATCTTTTTAATGAACAGATAGATATAATAAACAGCTGCGCCTGGAGCACATGATACGCCCGTCAGATATTTAAACTTCTTTTTTAATGTCTTAAACAACTTGATATTTAGCTGAAACATATTTTTTTAAAAGAAAAGTAGCAAATTTATTTTTCAATGTTTTTTCACAAACCTTTTGATTATAGGACAAATATAACACAAAGTTTCATAAAAAAAGTTCAAATGATTTTTGAGTTACAACATGCAAAAAAAATGCCTAAAATTTGACAATTAAAGGCCAATAACTCTACAATAAGAAAACATACAAATCTCAAAAATAAAAGGGAGCTCTCTGCTATGGATACCAATATAACACAAAAGTTTCATTCAAATTGTAACAAAAATAAAAGGGAGCTCTCTGCTATGGATACCAATATAACACAAAAGTTTCATTCAAATTGTTCAAAGCATTTTTGAGTTATTATACAACATGCAAAAAAATGCCTTAAATATGACAATTAAAGTCTTATAACTCTGCAGTGACAAAAAAAGGAATCTCAAAAATAAAAGGGAGCTCTCTGCCATGGATACCAATATAACACAAAAGCTTCATTCAAATTGTTCAGAGTAGTTTTTGAGTTATTGTACAACATGCAAAAAAAATGCCTAAAATTTGACTATTAAAGGCCAATAACTCCGCAACGAGAAAACATAAGAATGTCAAAAACGAAAGGGAGCTTTCTGCTTTAGATACAAACATTTCACAAAAGTTTCATTAAAATTGCTCAAAGCATTCTTGAGTTAGCGTACAACGTGTGGACATATGGACGGAAGGACAGACGGACGGAAGGACGGACGGACTGCGCCATACCATAATACGTCCCATCATAGACGGGCGTATAAAAACCAACAAGTTAGATTTCTGTACTTTCACTTTAAATCTTCAATTATTAAGGTGCAAAAGAGTTTTCATGTTTGTGTGATGATTATGATATTGTCACACAGTTCAATTTGGTGGTGTGGTTGTAATAAATATGATGCAAGATTATTATAAAGTTAGTATAAATTATTTATTCAATCATTAGGTTATGATGATGAAAATATGATGAGCTAAATATGATACAATGACAATGTGGTGGTGTGGTTGGGGTTGATTTGGAGGTGTGGTTAAATGACAGTGGTGTTGTGGTTAAATGACAATGAAGTATTGTGGTTGATGCAATTTGGTGGTGTGGTTAAAATGAAACGGTAATGGAGGCAATTTGGTTGTGTGGTTAAATGACAATGAAGTATTGTGGTTGATGCAATTTGGTGGTGTGTTTAAATGACAGCAGCATTGTGGTTAAATGACAGTGGTGTTGTGGTTAACTGACAATTTTGGAAGTGGTTAAATGACAATTTTGGTGGTGTGGTTAAATGACAATGTGATGGTGTGGTTATATGACAATATGATGGTGTGGTTAAATTATATTGCATGGTATGTTAACACTACAATGTTGTATTTGTGGTTATATTACAATGTGGTAGTGTGCTGCATGGCTATTATCATCCAATTGTGTGATTAAGATTTATTACTGGGATAATGGGGGAAGCACACAGTATGTAAAATACCCAATTTATTATATGATGTGATGGTGTGATTATGATATTCTTGTATGTTGTAAGCTGATTGGTTTGTTTCAAAATAGTGTTTTATTACACAACAGCAATTTTTAACATGAATTTTTTTTTTATTAATCTTAAAGATTAAATCTTAACACAAAAGTTCATGTGATGTGCAAATGTGTAAGTGTTTCTGATCTGCATTATATGAGTGACCCTTATGGTGACCTTTAGAGTACCAGATCAGTTGTCTGCAATGTCGCAGATAAACATCACAAAATAAACATCACAAACTACTCAGAGCCAGCTTAATCATTCAGCCACTATGGTCCATAATATATGCTTTTTTTTTTTTTTTTTTTTTTTGGGGGGGGGGGGGGGAGGGAGGGAATATGCAATTGTGTGTGTACCTGTATTTTCATTTTAATATTTTTTATCAGTAAAAATACAAATAATCAGTTTATATCCAATTCATACATTTAATTGTAGTCATTAAAACCTTTAATATCTGGGGTAGGCAGGTAAATTGATTTATATCAATTATTCCACATTTTTAGCTAACTTCCGTTTAACAACAAACTCCTGTCTATGTATATAAATACTTATCACATTATCCAATCATAATTTGTTTGCAATGCATATATATATGTATTTATGAGCAGAAAGTCCTGATATAACGGGATGGGGAGGTCAAAGGTCATAATACCTTTATGTCTATGTATATACAAAAAGCAAATACAGCTACAAACTTCCTGTTGATAATAGCTTATTTCTTTGTTTGAATAAGATATACACAGTCACCTGCTCTATATATAATCCAATAATATTCTTCAAAGTTTTTCAAAATAAATGCTATTCAATAAGTCATCACCCACCGGATGTATATTGTAAGTCACCTACTTGAATGGGTAGGCAGGAAATGTGTTACTATATAATATACCTGTACAAATAGAGATTTATACAGGTAGATCAAAATATATCCAATATATATCAGGGTACCACAATTAAAGTTTTTAAAACCACTGAATTAAGCTGGTTTACTCAATAAAAGATTTTGATGGAACAGATTATTAAACAAAATGAAGAATTCAATAAACTTAATACAAAATTATATTTAAAGAGTCAATCATGTACATTTTTCATAAAATGAACATTGAATTATTTTTTTTATTATTTCCGTAATGTATTTAAATATCATGTGTTTCTACTTCTAAGAGCTTGTTTACAATACCTTAAAATTTAAAAAAGATTGCAACATGCAATGATTATAAATATTTAATCAACAGAATTAAAATCTTCTAAAATGTTTAAATGAACAAAACTATAAATTCTAATCCCAAAATCTTGAAGCAGAATAATTGATATCAGTTCATCTTAACAATAATATATGTCACAATAATTGTATTATTTAATCATTCATTTTGTTTTAAATCTTTATTCAGCTTCCAAGTTTATTTGCTGAGCAGATTTTAACATTTTAATTAAAGATAATTATGCTCTCCAAAAAAGAAACACAAAACCAACTTATTTTTGTTTTTCATTTACTTTTCTTGGGCCTTTGGTTGCTCACATGGAACTTTTAAACCATGGAACTTTTTATTTGAACACCCCCCCCCCCCCCAAAAAAAAAAAAAATTATTAAAATTTTGCTTTGATATATGGAAATGTATGGTATTTGGATACTGTCTATGTTTTCCTGGAGTGCAATCATATGGTTGGATTTCAATAGGACATGTAATATTTACAATACTACAATACACCCCACCTTTCCTCCAAAACCATAAAAAAGCAAAAAAGTAGAGCAAATTTTTAAAAATTTTAAAAAAAATTAAAAGAATGGAAAAAAAGAAAGAGATTTTATATGGAGTGAAGGTACACTATGACATACTGGATAAAACTAGATTTGATCTCAAAAAACTTATTTTCAATTAAAAGAACTCATGGGCTAGTATAAATAGCACAATTACAATAATTATATTGAGATGCCACCAATCTACAGGTTAAGTTGTAGAAATTCTTATGATAGTGAGTGTTCTTTTCTCATATCATACATTGCTACAAGTAAAAGGTCTCTGTGAAAGAGTAGTCTAATAAGTGCTCATTTATAAATGTGCACAGTTCCTCTCAAGGCATTGGGTTCAAATCCCTCTTGACCAACTTTGTTGGTTTACTTGCAGAAAGTCAGTTTCTTCCTAAAGGTACTCCAATTTCGTCTAACATCCCAAAATTGATCATGCAAAATTTTTTTTAAAAAAAAGGGGGAAAAATTTGGCCTGGGGCATAAATGCCAAACACCGTTATTCCACTTTATTGGCAATACACATTTCAGAAAAAAGTTAAAGTTGATAACTCAACATTATATGGAGTGAAGGTTCACTACGACATACATAGTTTAATGAAAGCCTTAATTTTTAACTTTATGACATAAAGGCTGGACAGGAATATATGTGTATTCTTATACCCCCAACCATACAAGGAAGCAATTTCTTTCTCCCCTCCCATTAAAAACCAACTCTTATTTACTTTCTATTTTACTCAAGTTTTATTGCAGCTATAATTTCTGAGGAAAAATAAATTGGAAAACCAGTTATTGCCAAGAAAGTTTAACAGTGACCAAAAATAATTTGATATTTATAGATTCAGGATATATAGCAGATAAATGAAATATTTTAGTACCCATCATAAATATATATTTTATTGGTTTTATGCTGTTGTTATGTTATTGCTAAAAACACTTTCCTTATATTTACTGATTAAACAGACATACATTGTAAAATTGTAATCACCATTATTGTATAAATGCTAAAGACAAACAAGAATTACTCACAGTTACAGGTCTTGCTTCTTCCCACTGCCTTTATTGGGTGGCAGACCTTGGTGGGCCTGGTTGATAAATCAAGTATCTCACTGCTTGGTTTAGAGCCCAATTTGGTAGAAAGTTTGTCAGTTTACTTTTGAAAGGTTGGTGGTTTCTCCAGGTGCTCTGGTTTCCTCCACCATCCCAGGAAATTTTACCAATGCAAAATGATTGTGAATCATAGGCTATTTATTTTCCTTATGATCACAGGTTTTTCACACTTCAGGACAGGATAGAAATTATAAAATTTTATGTATCCCTTTTAAACAGGTTTTACAAATTTTCAAAATTGGGAACAACTTGTCTTGTGTGTTTAAAACCAGGCAGCTGGATGCAATTACAGCTACCACCACTTTGCCACTGAAGTCCCCCCCCCCCCCACCAGTAAGGTTAAGGGATTAAAATAGAAATACTTGCTTTTGTTTTATTATATCTTTCATATACAAGCAAGAATTTAAAAAAAAAGCAGCATTACAAATAAAAATTGAGTGTAATTTTGATGCATGTGCATTAACTCAGGTTTGTTACCTAGGCAACAGAAAAATAAAAAAAAATGTGAATAATTATAACATTTCTGTGAAAATTTAGTTAACAGATTTACAGAAATCTTAAAAACAATTATGTACTCTTTACATAAAGACAATTAACTTTTTAAAAAATAAAATCCCTTAATTGAAAGCACATAATTTCACTGTTTTGACAATTAAAAATTTTACTAACTGAAAAGCTAGATTCAGCAAACCTGTTAAACATATAGTTTAAAACAATCAATCAAAATCAAAATATTGTGAAAAAAAAAACTTAACTGGAGAGAACAGATTACTAGATTTTACCAATTTCTACATTTCATTATTTACCTAATTCTCAACACATAAGGAAGAATTGATTTTTCTTATTCTGATTTATAGTGACAAACTAAAACCCAATTCGTATTTTTCTTTGCAATTCCACTATTACAGCAGCAGCAGCGGCATCTTGTTATGTAACCATATAATTTTAAACAGAGACTTGACAACATAATCTAAATCCTTGTTAAGGATGTCATGATATCTTTTAAGCGTTACAACTAATAATAACGTAACTTTATTTCTTTTCTTTTTTTTTTTTTTTTTTTTTTTGGTTAAAACCCACATTTCATTAAATTAGGTCTAACTTGCAAAGCAAACAGTTATCCAAAAGAGAAAAACAAAGTTTTTTTACTATTTGATTGTAAATGGAGAAAATGTATGCAAAATCAGCCTTTAAGATAAAGTAGAGAAATCAATTTGATTTTATTTTAATTACACGCTGTCACATCTCACCGGATTTTATATGTTCTTTAGTTACATAGTTCTATGCAAATTGATACAGCAATTCACGCAGTAAAGTTTAATTTAAATGAATAAGTTGTGATAAAGTTGGATATGAAATATTCATCTGATATTGGAGTGAGAATTCAGTAATTGTTTAAGACACTGCTGGGAGATTTTTAGTGCTACTGTTTACTTTGCCATTCTAAATCTACGTCATTGATTAGAATTCTGAAAGAGATCTCTACAAATCCATTAAGTGTTACAAAAATCAATACTCGCAAGATATATTTCATATATTGCCAGTTTCTGCAAACACTAACTCAACATGATCTAACATACTGAATATAGACTGCCATATATGTCATGAATCAGATTGATGTATAGACCAGGCACACATATATATCAGTACAAAGCTTCTATAATGAGATAAGGTAATAATTGAAATCAAAACACTGACACACCAAAAGTAATTGTAAATCAATATACAAAATATCTACTTCGTATGTTATTGTAATTATTCACATTATTACTGATTTTATCATCAAAATTTCCTTTCTATCAAGAAATTCTAAACAAAAAAGTAAGTATAAATCAGATGATGTATATGACACATAAGGATATTTTAGGATACATCGAACGTCATCTCTTTTCTGAAAAATTAATTGGTTAGGTAATAACAGAAAACATTTATACAGCTTCGATAGGAAGTTAAATAAAATCAAAACGTACCATATATAAAACTAATTACTAATACACTATAATTTATATTTGACATTTACTGGGATGAAGAAAAATCAATTTTGTAATAAAAGACTTTACAGAATTGTCAATAATTATAAAAGAAATAATACTCATATATATGTATATATATATACTTTTTGATTTTGTTTTTTTGTTTTTGTTTTTTTTTTTTTTAATTTTTTTAAATCTTATTTTTTTTTTAAGAATTAACTTTCAATATTTAAAGAGTAGTTAAAGAGTAATTAAGAAAGGGAAGATAGAATTACATGAGCTTAGCTAATCTAATTAATCTCTGAACATTAGTCTTTTAAAATAATTTTTCCCTATTACAAATAATTCACATTAATACTTGCCACATTTTATTGAAATCTCTAAGGACAACAAGATATTATTTCTAATTTCAAGGTAGTTTCAATAAAAACGGATTAAACCAGAGTTATCTAAGCTACAATTACAAGAATTTTATTTATCAAATTAATTATAATCAAGATAACCATTCACAATATTTGTGAAATATCATCTATAAGGGGAAATAACTCATGTAGTAATCGTTTTTCTTGTAATCACAGCATATTCCATTTTTTTATTTCCCAGTAAAAGCATAAAAATAAAAAACTTTTACTACAGAATAAGAACAATCATTTAACCATTTATTTTTTATTACATTTTTTAAAAGAATGATTGTTTAGGGAGTTCCCGATCAATAACAACAAACTGACTTTTGAACATTAACCCAATATTCAAATTTAACATCTATGAGTAAAAACAGCTGATTTTTTTTTTATTTATTCCTTTTTTTTAACATTTATTTACATCTGTTCTTAATACTTAAACTGAATCTCTTTGAAGTAAAAAATACACCTGCCCATCTGTAACAAAATGATGCATTGGATAAACTTATTTTCTTAAAACACAATAAATTTGAGGATTAAAAAAAATTAAATTGTATTTATAAATTTAAGTCAAGAAATTTACATACTGATAAAATTCTTAATGATTATAATTTTTTATCATCAAAATAAAATCTCCAATTATTATTTTTTTCCTATGTTAACATCATTTTATTTATTTTAAGGCATCACCCTTTAAATACTGGAGAATATTCAATTTATGACATCATAGTACCTAACATACTCTTTTTTTTTTACTTTTACTAATAATATCCAAACAGTATAGTAAAATCTTGATTCAGTGCCATTTGTTCAGAAAGATGGCGGTTTTCTTTGACACTCCAGTTTTCTCTACCATCCCAACCACCTTGATATAAGTGACTAGGGTGTAATACACCATTACTCAAATCAAGTCGTGATATTAAAGTTTTACTGTATTTGGTATTAAAGTTTAATTATATGTTGCTGGAGACATCTCGATGCATCATGGTAAAAAATACATGTATTATCAAAGGTCACTTCATTTCTATAATGCTCGAAGGTAAACAGTTAAAGAGTATACATTAGAAATTGGGGACGACATCGTTTTTTAAAGAAAAATGACTATTCCTGCCTAATACTTTACATTCTGCATATAACAAATCAGTTAAAAGTTTTGTAAATTTATTAGTTCATGTACAAGGTAAGGGGACATATATTCAAAGTGTTGTAACTTAATGTGTTGACAAGTCTTGAAATAAAGAAGATACAGGCAAGTAATATTCCAACTTCACAACATTTTAAACAGAAAAAACTTGTACAATGTAGTTCAAAAGTCTAGTAAATTAAAACATACATAGCTGGTAATATCTTGATATAATCAGGTTATCTGCACTTTCTCTAAGCTTATATAACTGGTAGCATCTTATTAACATATAAAGCAAGTGTTCTGATTTAATAACTGCAATTATATGAAATCACAAAATTTCAAATTTTAAACAGTAGAAATTTACAGTTTTTAAGCAAAATTTCAAACTAGAATAATTATATTGTTTTTTTTTTTTCTTCTTTTTTTCAAAGAATATTATATTTCAAAAAAATATATATATCACTAGATTCTAATAAATAAATAAATAAATAAATAAATAAATAAATAAATAAATAAATAAATAAACTAACTATACAATACCATGTTTTGGGTTCCTATATCTCTAGAAAAGCAGATATTGTGTATAGAGCGATAAACCAAGTTCTTTTACTATGATACATAATAATAAAGTGGACACAACAACAATCTCTGACTTTTTAATAGATTTAATATGTACAGAAGTTCTAAGCTAGGTCAACAAGACCGGTCCTTTACTTGCACATAATATGGGATGTTTTATGTACAAAAGAAAGTCAAAAGACACCATCTGGATGGTTGGATCATTAAGTGAATTCATCTCTCCATATCTAGTTATATAGTTCTACTACCATCATAATGAACAAAGATATCAAACTTATCAAAATCTGTCACTCATAAACACATACAATAGAAACAACTCAAGCAAATGGGACAATTTCACATCCCAACTATACACTGTTCTTAATCAGTAGGTTTATGCCTAACTGATTTATGCATGTGTAATTACTTGCCTCAAAGGACCTACACAATAGGCTGATATAAATCAGAAACAACCTCAAGCAAGCTTAAGATGTAGACACAGAAAGTCCCATCTATTCAGCTTCCTTTATTGTTGTGTTACTAAGACATCACAACAAGCACCTGCCATGGATAATAAAAGGTGACCCTCTGACCGACCTGCCCTACCCTCCCTAAAAGAAGTACCCCTACTGGTCACTATCTCTGGACATTAAAAACTTAGACAACAATAGTATACTAAGATGATTCATAATAAAAAAATCTTCCATTCATTCAACTTTGTAATTTAAAAGTGATAAATTTTATTATTATGAAATATAATCATTTTTTCTGATAGAATCAAAATATAATCCCATTTTTATTGCATTTATCAAACCAAATGGAAGTAAATGAGTATTAATTAACACAGAAAATAACAGATGCATTCACACAAATATTTATAGTTGAATAAAGAGCTGCTAAGCATTATTTAAAAAAATCTATAGTCTTCCTATCTCTATAAAGCTAAATCTCTTTGTTACACACCAAGAGCTTAATACTGCACAGAAATGAAACTAAGAATATAATGCTCCTACACACAAGATATAACCATCAAAATTTATAAATTTTTTATTCTCCTCAATTTAATGTTTTTTTATATAACTAAGGCCAAGTGCAAATAAATATTTACCTACTCAATTTTATATATATATATATATATATATATATATATATATATATATATATATATATATATATATATGTATGTATTAAATTAATAATCAAATAAAACAAAAGTTCATGTTTAACAAAATAAAATTTGCCCCATATTTTAGTTTAATTTTTATTTTTCAATTTAGTAAAGACTCTAGTTGGATTTTTATGCTACATTTTAGGACAGGCTAATGTTGGTAAAGAAATATAAAACCTCTCTTCACTTCATTTGGGAATAAAAACATAAAAAGCATGTTATGCATATTCATAAAAATTATATAAACCAAATAACTGTAATGACTACCATATATCTTTAAAAAAGAATACCTTTGTATTCAAAATTTATTGGTACATAAAATGATTGCTTGTTGCCTAGGTAACTAAACAATAACAGAACATAAAGTAACATTAAAATTTTCATATATCTTTATTATTATGTACAGTTGCTGCAGCACACTGTCAAATACTAGTATGATTTATCATCCAGCAATAAGATACTCAACAACAAAGAATAACTAAAATTGATTTTCTTATTACAAGCGGGGTTTAAATTATTACTCATTTAAATAGCTAAATATCACAAAATATTGCCACCATCACCTTTACTTACATCACTAACTGTAGATGTAAAATAAAATAAAACTAACATTAAGCATTTAGTAATTTATCAAACTTTAACAAAATAATCTATCGTGTTGTTTCTTGTGTAAATTACAACATTAATTTGTTTGTTTGGATAACAAGATTTTTTTTCTGCCTTTCTTTCCCCCACCCCCCCCCCCCCCTCTCTCTCTTCTTTTCTTTTCTTTTTTTTTTTTTTACATTTTTTTTCTTTCTTTTTTTTCAATTTATAATCCACAAATCCACTATGTATATTTCTGCACAGAAATGTGAAATTCACTGCTACAATGGTAATCAAATAGTATTAAAAAATCCTTAAAGACTTTTAATTCTAAAGTCTATATTGATACATCTTTCAGGTTGGCAATGATACCCACAAATCTCAAAGCTTTGTACCAACTTTACAATAACAATTGTAGTTCAGTGGAAAAATATATTAAATTATAATTTTTTTTTTAAATCAGAGCGAACAATTCTTCATTCAGAATATGTAAATAATTTAATTTTCTGTTAGAAATAAATCAATATTTAATTCAAATGTGAAATGTCATGTTCTATGTACTTGAAAAATCCTTTCTAAATCTTCAACCAAAAACAAAAACCAAAAAATTATGTGACAAAGTTTATAATATCCTGTGTACATGGAAGTTTTAATATATTTAATTTTGCAATATTATATTTTTTAATATTGCAATTCACATGTAACTGCACAAAAATATATTTAGTGACAATTAAGAAAAAATCTGCTTAAATAAATTTTGATCTTGCATGCTGGGTTGACAAACAGGCGGATGCTGTTAAGATTCAGCTTTCATTTTGTTGAAAATACTTCTTCATCCTTGTTTTACATGACTTTTCCACAATAAATAATATGGGCATGTGGAAACCTAAATATATATGTATCTTAGTCATTCAAATGTTTTCATCCTGTAAGCATATATACAAGGGGAATACCCATCAAAGTACAGAGGCATAGAGGTGGTTCCCAAACTCAGTGTTTTCTCCAGCTTATTAAAACAGGGGGTCATCAATGACCCCCTTACATGAAAAGAGGGGGTCATTTTTCAAAATGAAGGGGTCATGAAATTTTAGAATAAAAATTACTTTTATGATATTTTACAATAAAGGGAATATTGTGTTAGAGGATCTGTACTAATCTGCGTCTTTATTCCAAATGCTACCTATATCTGTAATATTTGAAACAGTAAAATCGAGACAGTATCCCAAAACAGAAATTACTGAATGTCAGGTCAACAGACCATTATCATTCATTATTTTTATCCATCCCTTCCGTTATGCCTGTTCTACGTATAATTTTATTATTTTTATAAATCATCAAAGGATATCTGTTTAACCAAATTTTATTAAAATCTCGATTTACATTAGCCTTTTTAAGTTGACTGTGAGTCATCGGCAAGTAAGTTACTACCAGATGCCGCTTGGTCATGTTCAGAGCTCCGTGCAGGACTTTGACAAAAACGCTGTCAAATGAGATTGTTTCATCTTTTCTTTTAACCGATGCAAAGAGCGCTTAAATTAAGTGTTCAATACAAACATTTCAAAGATTAAGAATATACCGTAATCCTTCTATGTATTCGGACAGATTTTAATAATTTCATTTTCAAGTGTCCGGGAATTTAGAGGAAATTTGAAAATTAAATATCTTGAAAATTGGGGGTGTCTGAATATTTAGAGTGTCCGAAAAATTAGAGACATTTTGGAGCCGATTTTGGGTCCTGGTTCCCTCTTGATATTTTAAGACATTATCAACAGCGATATCCACGCATAAATCAATAATAAATTAAAATTTTAAATAAAATAAAAATAAAAGTTACCTTTTGTGTTGTTTATTTCATTAATTTTTTTTTTTTTAAAGCATTTGTTGATCAATAATCACGATTCTCTAAGTAATACACATCGAGGTCGCCATTTTGTTTACAAGTAAACAACGTGACTTTTTTCATTAACTCCCAATGTTTGAGGTGCACCAACATGCCGCTTTCTACTTGTAATTGTCTGCAGTCAAATTATTATTATACATCGTGTGTTGCATTATTTGTGGATCAAGTTCAGAGAATTTCGTTTTAATCAAATACTCAATATTTTACCATGCGTATGTGTGTACATTTTAAGAAATGACAATGCAAAGATAGAAAAAGTCCCGACTCCCGACTTCCGCAAATAAAAGGTTAAAAATTAAATAACATTTCAGGGGCAACAACTCCTACATGCATTATCATACAGTTACGAAACTTTGTACCTTTTTACGTTTTGTCCTGCTAAACATTTTAACAATGTTTTAATATTATATATCTCTTATAATTTGGAAGAAAAAAGCCTAAAACTGCACAAATTACAAACAAGGTCATGACCTTGAACTTTGACCTTGACCCAATTTTGAAGGTTATTTCAAGAAAAAGTCAAAACTGAAAACCCCATGTCAGTATCTATTCATATAGTCAAGTTATAATAATTTGAAGCCATTTTAGGAAATTTTCAAAATTAAACGCAAAAACGCATAACCTAATTTTTTACCAAATTTCACGAAATGAACAATTAATAAGCTTAAGACCCTAGAGAAGCCAAATATCACATCAGATTTTTTCTCCCATCATCACTTTCGGAGAAGAAGATTTTTTAAGTTTTTTGGAACCATGGGTCACCTTGACCTAGTTTTGGGAGCCATGACAACGTCACGAACAAATCTGAATTGCACTGGCCCATATATGCATCTGACCAAGTTTCATTGAAATCTACCTCATAGTTTTAGAAAAGAAGTTGAAAATATAAAAGTTTACACCGCGGACGACGATGACGACGACAGACAAATTTTGATCAGAAAAGCTCACTTGAGCCTTCGGCTCAGGTGAGCTAAAAAGTTAATACATTGCACATACCTGTTTCATGTTACAATGCAATGGCACCAATACACAATGAAATAAACGTGTGAAAGCAACTATTTATAGTTAAAATAATTGAAAACAACAAAGTTTCTTCTTGATTTTATTAAATCTTTATTTCAAGCGCTCTGCTTAACATGCTGCAACTGAGTTTCAGCAAAAACGTGTCCGGATTTAGAGGTAAAAAATTGCCGTCCGAAATTAGAGGAAATTTAAAAATTATTAAAATTTAAAAATTAGGGTGTCCGAAAACATAGAGGGTCTGAATACATTGAAGGATTACGGTAGACAGGTTCCTATATCAATATTTAGCTTCCTGTAATATGGTACGATAGTGATGTGATACGACAATACAGAATTTCCGCTCGGTACTTTCGTTTTCAGTCGTGTCACCTTTTATAATTTACAGTAGCCGATTTCAATCTACATAAAAATGGTTGCGTCAAAAATAACGCAACAGCAAAACCATGTTGCCTCATTCAAAAAAAAATCGCGTCAAAAACGCAAGAAACGCACTCTGGAGAAAACACTGCAAACTAAATGATTTAAAGACACAGAGGGGTCTCCCGATTGAAATCTTGTGTCTTTATGGATAACATATTTACTTATTTGTATTCTGAACTATGGCTGGTCACCATTCTAGATTTTCTGCTTTCAACAAAATTTTGATCCAATCACTGGTGCCCTGTCATGTTGTGAGCTGCTAAACCATACATCAGAGTAGTTTAAATTTTTTAAGTCACCATCTTTGTACAAAGCCATCATCATCATCAAGAGCTGTCATAGGAACATATATCATTCACATACACACTAAAATGAATGCTAGCCCTCACTATAGGCAAAACATAAGGTATTTTGCACTTAATATAGAAAAGCTACATATATTAACTTATTTTTGTCAAACTATTGTTTCGGTAAATCTTGCAAATAAAAAGCTTTATTTTGTTGTAAATGTTAGGAAAACAATGCTGATGCAATAAACAACAAAAATATAACAATTTTATTGGAAAGACAGAGGTAAGCATAAAGATGTCATTGGTTAGAGAGTGGATTGGAGTAATGGTGTTTTATGCCCAAGTCAAGATTCTTTAACTTATTTAGAGGCGAAACTATTTCAAAAGAGTTATAGATTAAGTTTTCAAAAAATAAAATAAAAATTTTTTCCTACCCACATGTAGAAAGTATGGGTTGGAAAACAGCAAACAAAGAATTTTTAAAGTTAGGCCTTACTAAAAAAAATAAAAATAAATTCCCATGGCTGGGTCAACAGATTTTCTAAAGTTTTACTATTGTTCTCATTCATCTTACCCTGTCCAATTAAAGTTTCTGTTGAGCTCTGATACAAATATATATCAATCAATTTCTGTGACCTTGCAATGATTTGTAAGATAGCGAGTGTTATTAGTAATTAAGATAATTTAACTCTCTAAATGTTTGATATGACATCAAAAAAACAAATAATTTCTCTAATTAAAATCCCTGTATAATCATAATTAAGTCAGTTCCTTGTAGATTTCTTAAAGGAAAATTAATCCTCCCTCTTTTTTTAAATTAATTCTTAGTCAACTCCATTTAAAATGCTGTCCTTCATATTAAAAATAAAAATCTAACCATGAATTGTTTTACAGTAAATGAAAAGATCAAAAGAAAAGCAACATGTAATTTTTTCACTTTTTTTTCAACTTTTTGAAATGGGTTTACTATGTGACCGATGCCTCTTAACAATTATGCAGAACTACCTGGAAATCATTTACATGACATAGTCTCAGAATAACATGCACTTTATGGAAAAATGTATATTTCATACCCAGATGAAAATACGAATCTGCATTTGTTATGTTTAAGGAGACTGAGTTTCATCTTTCATACCCACAACCATTAAATTCTTTGTAAATTTTTTTTGAAAAAAATCACCAAAATGTTCAGAATGGTTTAATTTTGTCATTTGTAGGCCATTTCATTCAGAATCAAAATTTCAGTAGAAGGTACAAAAGGAAGTCTTTCCCATAAGATTACACTGCAAAAATTACAAAAGTTGGAGCATCATGGGTTATGACACACCCTCTTATGTTAGTTTATATTTGTACAAAGTTTCATTGAAATCCACTGACAAATGCATGAGAAAGGGAGCTAACAAGGTGTATTTACAGACTGGTTGACATATGGGGAAAGGGGGGAAATTGTTATTTAAAACAAAGCAAAGCATAATTATTAATCAAATCATTGAGAGATTTTTTCAGGAATTTAGAGAATAATGTCACCTCTTCAACCAGATAATATATAGTTTCATGAATATTAAAACAATCCTTTTAACATGACTTTTGAATCAATATTTTCAATTCACATATAAAAGAAAAACATAATTATATTACAAATGAAATATATTATTGTACTATAAAATTGAAGTTTTACAATTTTCATCATTTCAGTTCAGTTAAGCATATAAATTAACTCACATAAAACAAATTACAAATATTGATTTTATTTATCATTTAAAACATTAAGATCATTTTTATATCTAGAAAATTTTACAGAAACATTGGAAAGTGCAAAAGGGGACATAAAAACAGCAGTTTACAATTTTGTTTAAAAATGATCTCCACATCGCTGATGACAACATCCTTGTTACTTCATTCATTCTTTTCACTTTTCTAATTATCATGTCTTGTGATTTAAAATATGAAACAGAAGTGACCAATTTAGTAAAATAAGGGAAAAAAATTGTGTTTCTGGTTTTTTTTTAAACTGCATATATTTATTTTTTGGTTCCAGGTATACTTTTACTTTTTACTTTTGATTTAAAATATGAAACAAAAGCGACCAATTTAATAAAATAAGGGAAAAAAATTGTTTTTCAGTTTTTCAAACTGCATATATTTATTTTTTGGTTCCAGGTATACTTTTACTTCGTCAACTTTGTGTATTTATATTTTTTCAATGTTAAGTATCTCAAGAAATCTACATATTCTGTAGATGACAATGTAAAAGTGCATTGTTGTGACAGTGTAAGCCAGATACTGGTTCTCAACAAAAAGTTTGAAAAGAAATATTTATACATATAAAGTTTTCATGAATCAAAATTGCAACCTGTAAAGTAAAAAAGAAATATTCACACACACACACACACACACACACACACACACACATATATATATATATATAAAATCAAAAATTGCAATATGTAAACTGGAAACACAAAGAAATATAAAGATCACTTTGACAACTTGCTTCTTAACACAGGTTTTTATTGTTCCAAAAACATTTCTTATGTATCATTTGCAAGTGTCCTTCAATTTATTGCTGATTGATTTCAGGCCAAACAAAAATATATGTGCATTTCAGGTTTCATCTTGGCATTTTACTTTTTTTGTCATTATTTTGGTCATTAACAATGAAAATATTCATTAAATTCTGATCTAATACATGCTTTTATACTGCAACTTCTACATATATCGCAACTTTGAAACATTTTCTAGATAAAACTAACATTAATGTGAAAAACAGTAAAGTAGCAAAATCTAGAATTCAGATGGTAAAACGTTAGAGTTTGCATTTAGGTTAACCAGAAACACAGTTTTTTTTTTTTTTTGTTTGGCCCTATAAACCATTTAATTTAATTGACCAAATAACAGTAGCAGTAAAAATGAGATTTTACTTTAAAGCTTTTTAATGAACAACAAACTGAAAGTTACTTGTTAGTAAAATGAATACTTACCGAAAAGTTCTCTCTTAATTTCTATTATCAACAAATAATCTGCAACTACTCAATACCACTAAAAATAAAGAAAACACAAAAAAAAGAAAGAATTTTAAAAAGTGTAAAAAATCAGATTAACAATCTTAACTAAATAAAAAAAATCTGAGAGTGAATCTTTAAAAGTTTGAAATGTACCAGAGTAATGTTGTCACAATACAACCAGAGTTAGATCTTAGTGCCATATCAAGCCTGTCAATGCAGAAAATTAGATTATTCAACATAACGCCCTCACTAAGAGTGCAGTTGCAGAAGCTTATGAGTTTAATATCAGAAACTCATTAAAATTATTAATATTTACTATTCCCCAATATTATACTTTACCATGATTTCTTCTTCATCTTCATTGATCTATCTTTAAATTGAGATTATATGGTGGAAGCAGAAACTAAATCAAATCTTAAGTACATTGGGCCTTTCTTTAAAACACACTAAATGAGTTAAAAAGAATTGAAGTTTCATCAAATGATGTAGGTTCAAGGAAAGGCAGTGGTGTTAAAAAATCAATATGCAGCTCCAATCTAATTTATGACAAAATCCCATAAATATGTGCACCTAATACAGTAGATTCCACTTAATTGCATACCGGTTAATTGCATATTCCGGTTAATTGCATAATTTTTCTCTGCACCAAACCATTTCCTATTTAAGCAATGTAAAAAATTCCGTTTATTTGCATAAACAAAAGTCTAAATTCCGCTTAATTGCATAAAAAATTCTGAAAATTATGCGATCTTGGTCTGAAGTTTCAAGATTACAAAATATATTTGCCAACAATGCAAGGTAACTTCGAGAGGTGTTTACATTATATAAACATGTGTACAGCTAACACCAGGTGAGATATGAAGCCAGTTAATTAGTGTTCACTTTGTAGGGTAGTTATCCAATTGGTCTGTCAATACGCATTTGTCAAGAAACGTAATTAAATATGTTAAACCAATTAAAAAGGGCTATGACAGGTGAAAAATTTGTACCGGGTCACACAAGTTTTATAACGATCTTTTTTAACTGAAATTTATTTCCATTACATTTTCTAAACACAGACATGGTTTTACTGGAACTTCGGTGCTGGGTTTTTTTAACAAAGATTGAATAAAACCAAAAACATTTTTTTTAAAAATTAATGTTTTTGTTAACATGGTTAAAGGGATGTGTATGTACGTTGACTGTTATCCCAGAGCAAGCTTGATAACGCGTATTTACAGTTCTTTTAGCGTAAACTCAATAAATCATACCTCAATCAAATGCTTTATTCTTTATTTATTATTTCCTCTTTAAGATAAACTGGTTGAAATCATCGTTTACGACTGAAAAACCCTTTATGTAGCAAGTTTTGTCGGTATACAGATTCAACATCAAAGACATTTTTTCACTTTAGGAAGTGACGTTTTATTCATTAATTTCATTGGATCAGACTTAGTTACACATAACAACGGGAATTTCCAATTTAAGACTGATCGAATAATTGGTCAATAAACAATTAAAATATAACTTTGTATAAAATAAATAACAAGATAAGCCATCTTTCAATTTATTTACACAAAATCTGTCTGAAATTTAATTTTATCGGACATCGTGCACGTTGTCAAGCAACTGGATTTTTTCTATGTCACATTTAAAAATAGATTATCGTACCGTGAAAGGGAGATAACTCGAACAATATAACTCAGTGCCATGTGCGAACACGTGAATTTTTAAAAAGAAGTTAATAAACAAGAAATACGAATATCGCGAGTATTAAGGAACAATGAATTAAATACCAACAGATGTTCCAGTTACATACATTTTCTAGGATTAAACACAGATCGATGGTCTGCAAGAAAAGTCCACCTATACCACATTTTGGAATCCAATGTAAATACGAGGTTTAAAACGATCACCTAGAATTTTAAATCTGTATTTAGTAAAGAAAATATACTACAAGTCTTGAGATTTTAATTAATTAATTATTTTTTTCAATTATCTTTAATTATTTATTTGTTATTTTAAAGGAATTACAAATTTTCTACTGTTTCTACAGTACACCGACTTTGATGTCTACTAAAAAAACGGCCTCACCGGGTGTATCCGTCAATCGATCAGCTAGAATTTTTAAAACATTATACAAATTAAATAAAATAATTTTTTTAAATTTTTTTATACTGAATTATTTATTTCATTTTTAAATTTCAAAGTACATGTAATAACTAATTTTCTGTTGTTTCTACAGTGTACTATGATGCCTACACAAGTACTAAAATGGCCCCAACCGATGTATCCATCAATCAGTTGTGCCCAAAGGGCATTTTCGGTTATTTGCATATTCCGCTTAATTGCATAAAATTTTCTGACACACGGACTATGCAATTAAGCGGAATCTACTGTACTTAAATATTTTATGCATGTTGGTAATATTTCATCTTTCAGTTTCCAGATTTCATTGTCAATTATTGAAATTTTAATCCAACAATGACCTTGCTTTTAATTACATAACATTTTAAGATAAAACAGAAATTATTAAGGAGAGAGAGAGAGAGAGAGAGAGAGAGAGAGAGAGAGAGAGAGAGAGAGAGAGAGAGAGAGGAGGGGAGAGGAGAGAGAGAGAAAGAGAGAGAAAAAAAGAAATAGAGATAGAGAGATGTAGAGATATTTCAATATACAATTTCTTTTGAATATTTTGATGCTCCATAAGAAAGAGAAAAAGAGAGAGAGAGAGAGAGAGAGAGAGAGAGAGAGAGAGAGAGAGAGAGAGAGAGAGAGAGAGATTTCAATAAACAATTTCTTTTGATTTTTTGATTTTTTATATGTTCAAATTTTATATGTTCATTTGAACATATAATATATCAAATAAATTTTTTTTACATAATACATTTTTTGGTACATGGGTTTTTTTTCAAAAGCTATACTTTAAAAAAAAACTGAAAACTTACTTAATTTTCAAGAATTTTTTTTAAAAATAGTAAGAGAAGATCAAGAAAGAAGGGAAAAATATGGTATGCAACCATTTGTGAATTTGTAGAAACCAAGTATAAAAAATATATAAATTTCTTAGTGTAAGAGGCATTCTTCACATCCATAAGTAATCCTAGGTTTTCTGATGTCACACAGAGAGAAAACACACTGAGCTTGATCTACTTAGGCTTCATTCAATACTGCAGCTATGACATAACACAATCAATTAAAACCAAGATTTATATCCACCATCAGGAAATGTCTTTAAAATGTTCAAATTTACAATGCCATAATGTCAGTTCTGATCTAATGTATGAAATACTTGAAACAATCACCAACAAAGGGCTTTATGCTTAACTGTGCCCCAACTTTAAGATTTAGGCAGCTAGTGTTTTACATGAAATCACTAACCTATTAGCCACTCATACCATGAATGGACTAGATTGAATTGGATTAATTTAATAGTGTTATATGCCCCAGTAAAGATTCTTGCTCTTATATTGAGGGGATCAGTTCTGAGATGGTAGAGAAAACCGAAGGGCCAGGAGAAAAAACATTGACCTTCTGTAAGTAAACAAGGCAAACTTTCTCACACTAGGATCTGCCCTTGTGGGATTCAAACTTAGGTTGTGAGAGGCATTGTGATCATGGATAAGTGTACACTGACTACTCTGCCACCAAAGCCCCTCATGCTATGAATGGTTTGATTGCATGTATTCATACATGTACTATGAATGTTTTCAATTCAAGTTTTCATAATTTTGTGTATCGGTGTTTTTTAAGCATGATGCATTGTCAATGATGATATTTTGCGGTGATTAGGTACAAAATTATGAATAGGAAATCAGTGTTCAAGTTTGTGAAAAAAAGACAAACTTTAAAAAAGTCAAGCTTAATAATTATGCAATACATAGAATGTGCAAGTGTTATTATTACTGTAATTGGCTTATTGTGTTACTGGTATCACTGTGAATGGTTTTGTGTGCCAGTGTTATCACTGTAATTGGCTTATTGTGTTACTGGTATCAATGTGAAGGCTTTTGTTTGCCAGTGTTATCACTGTGTTTGGCTCATTGTGTGCCAGTGTTATCACTTTAACTAGCTTATTGTGTTACTGTTATCACTGTGAATGGTTTTATGATCCAGTGTTATCACTGTAATTGGCTTATTGTGTTACTGGTATCACTGTGAATGGTTTTGTGTGCCAGTGTTATCACTGTGTTTGGCTTATTGTGTGCCAGTGTTATCACTTTAACTAGCTTATTGTGTTACTGTTATCACTGTGTATGGTTTTATGTTCCAGTGTTATCACTGTGAATTGTTTTGTGTGCCAGTGTTACCACTGTAATTGGCTAATTGTGCTACTGTTACACTGTGAATGGTTTGTATGCCAGTGTTACCACTGTAATTGGCTAATTGTGCTACTGTTACACTGTGAATGGTTTTGTATCCCAATGTTACCACTGTAATTGGCTTATTGTGCTACTGTTACACTGTGAATGGTTTTGTATCCCAATGTTATCATTGTGGTTGGCTTTCTGTATTCCATTGTTACATTGCCTTTGTGTGCTAATGTTAACACACTGTGTGCCAATGATATTACTGTGAATGATGGATTTTGTTATCAATGTAGATAGCTTTTAATGTTATCACTACAAGCTGCTTTGCTTGCTACTGATATCACTGTGAAGGCCTCTATGTACCAGTGTTAATGGCTCTGCATGTTTGTTATTACTGTCAGTCATTAGGTGCAAGTGTTATCACTGCATTGCTTTTAATAGAACATTATTACCATTAGTGACTTTTTGCACTACCGTTAACTTGTGAATGGTTTAGTGAACCAGTGTTATCATTTGTGAATGTCAGGATGTGGTAGTGTTATCACTATGATACCATTTGTACCATTGTTATCCAGATGAATGGCTCTGTAAGTCAGTGTTGCCACCGAAAATAACTTTATGACATGTATGTTTTTTTGCATATCAGTGTCCATATCATGAATGGCTTTGTGTGAAAGCGATTTTACAATGATACACAGAGTATGTAACTATTTATATTAAAAATGGTTTCTTGTGCAAGTCTAAATGCCATAAATGACTCTGTATGCCAAAGTTTGTGTATGCAGAAGATAATGTCATTAAAAATTGCATGTTAATGTGATAAATGACTTTGTATGCAGGTGATAATGAAATAAATGACTTTGTATGCAGGTTTTAATGTATAATGTAAAAATGAATTTGTATGTACATGTTAATGTTTATGACTTTAAATGCAGATGTTAATGTAATAAATAAAATTGCATGCAGGTGATAATGTCATAAATGACTTTGCATACAGGTGTTAATGTCACTAATGACATTAATATATAATGTAAAAAATAAATTTGTATGCAGGTATTAATGACCATTGATGACTTTATACAGGTGTTAATGTTAATGTCATTATGTGCAGTGTTAATGTCATTAGTGACTTTGTTTATAGGTGTTGATGTCATTTATGACTTTGTATGCAGGTGTTAATGTCATTAATGACTTTGTATATAGGTGTTAATGTCATTAATTACTTTGTATGCAGGTGTTAATGTCATTAATGACTTTGTTTATAGGTGTAAGTGTCATTAATTACTTTGGATGCAAGTTTAATGTCAATTATGACATTGTGTGCAGGTGTTTATGTAATAAATGATTTTTATGCAGGTGTTAATGTCACTTATGACATTGTGTGCAGTTGTTAATGTCATAAATGACATTGTGTGCATTGTCATTGTGTGTAGGTGTTAATGTGTTTAATGGCATTGTGTATAGGTGTCAATATCATTAATGACATTGTGTTCAGGTGTTTATGCAATAAATGACTGTTTGCAAGTGCTAATGTAAAAATGACCTTATATGCAGATGTTAATGTAATAAATGAACTTTGTATGCAGGTGTTAATGTAACAAATGACTTCGTATGCAGGTGTTCATACAAAAAATTTCTTTGTGTGCAAGTTTTCAAACAATAAATCACTTTGTAGTCAATTTTTTATACATAGAATTTCTTTGTGACTGTTTGTAATATAAACTACTTTGAAATCAAGTGTTTATACAATGAATTTCTTTGCAAGTGTAAAAAAAATAAATCACTTAGAAGTCAATTTTTCTTACAATGAACTTCTTTGCGAGTGTTAAAAAAATCACTTTGTAGTCAACTATCATACAATAAACATCTTGTTTTTTGAACATGAGTGTTCAAAAAATAAATCACTTTGTAGTGAAGTGTTAATATAATGAATTTCTTTGTGAGTGTTCAAAAAATAATCTCTTTGAAGTCAAGTGTTCATACAATGGATTTATGAGTGTTCAAAAAATAAATCTCTTTGAAGTCAAGTGTTCATACAATGAATTTCTTTGTGAGTGTTCATACAATAAATCACTTTGTAGTCAAGTTTTTATACAATGAATTTTCTTGCATGTGTTCAAAAAACAAATACTTTGTAGTCAATTTTTCATACAATAAATTTGTTTGTGAGTGTTCAAAAAATAAATCAATTTGTACTCAAGTTTTCATACAATGAATTTCTTTGTGTCAAGTTTTCAAAAAATAAATCACTTTGTAGCCAAGTTTTCATACAATGAATTTCTTTGTGTCAAGTTTTCAAAAAATAAATCACATTGTAGCCAAGTTTTCATACAATGAATTTCTTTGTGTCCAAGTTTTCAAAAAAAAAAAAAAAAAAAAAAAAACACTTTGTAGACAAGTTTTCATACAATGAATTTTCTTGTGAGTGTTTTAAAAATCAATCACTTTGTAGTCAAGTGTTCATACAAAAATTGTGTGTTAGTGTTCATGCCATAAAGGGCTTAGTTTAAACAATATTTTATTTAATTAAATATAATACATTTAACAGGATTACAAATGAATAAATTCTTAGGATTCTGGAACTAGAGGGCTTCATATGCAAATCTGTACCTTAAATTACATCTTGTGCAAGTGTTCATGCCATGCCAAGTTTTCTTGTCATAAAATGTTTTGTGTGCAAATATATTAGAGGTTTCTAAATGTTGGTAAAAACAAAGCTGTAAAAATATTTAAATAGTAGTCAAGTAATTTCAAAATGGAAAAGATTTGAATTCATTTGGTTGTTTTATGGTTTACTTCAAGGATATATAGTTCCTAAGTTTCTCTATTGCAATTAACATTCAGTCTTAAAATTAAGTTTATTCTCATCTATTCATAACATCCTGTCACATTTTAATGTTTTTCTAAAAATTAACATTATCCAGATCACAATAAATGATTTTTTAAACGTATTTTACATTAGGGATGTTACAATAAAGATGATACACTTAACAATTATAGCTGTAAATAACTTTCAAATTCTTTTGGAAAATGGAAATTATTATTTTTTTGTTTTTGTTTTCTTAAATATCTTGAAATAAACAGTAAATTGTGATTATGTCATTTACAAATGTACATGTCAAATTTTATTTTCTTTTTATTCTACAATTCTTTTCATTTTAAATAAATTAAAAATTGTTCTTCATTCAAATTATTAAAATGAAAAGTTCCTATGCATAAAACTAAATAGAAGATTTTTAAAAAATAATTTAAGAAATAAACTCAAACTTAGAGAGAAAAAAAAAACAAAAACAAAAAAAAAAAAAAAAACAAAACAAAAAAAAAAAAAAAAAAAAAAAAAAAAAAAACACTTAACTGTATATTGATCAAATTATGCAGAAAAAAAGTTTTCATGTGTTATACTGAATATAAGATTATTTTTTTAAAAAAAAAACAATTTATGAAATACATTCAAACTTTTGGGGAAAAAAATTGACTGTGTGTGTATTGATCAAAAAAGTGGTATGCTAATATTATCAAAATTTAGATTAAGATTTGGTTTTTCTGTTTTTTTAATTACGTCATTATACTCCTGTCATTGTAAATAGGGTTGATGGTGAATCCAACTGACAGTTACATTCACAGACTTTAGCATATTATTAGTAAGGCATGGAGTGACTAATATACTCTTTACACAAAGAACATCATCCTGCTTCAGTCCTTGTTAAATTTTATATCCAATAATAAACCTCATGACATATAATATGATAATGGATCATAACAATGTTTACATTGGTATATAATTGTCATATACAATGTATTGATCAGTGTACAAAAATCATACTTTTTTAATACTTTGTGCATACTAATGTATTTTAATGTTCAACTGAGTAAAATTACTTTAAAGAAAGAAATCCCTGTCCTGCTCTCCCGATCCACCAGAGGAACCGATCGATAAACAAGATCCCAGTTTTTCTTTGTGATAGTATATGCACGATAGATAAAGGTTTATAATACAGAAGTTAAACCACGCGCCAATTTCTTTGTCGGCTGCTCGGTAAACTACAAAATATCCGATACAGCAAACGTTAAAATATGCAATTTAATTTCTTTAAAAAATCATATTTGTCACATTTTAATGCAAATTTATTTATGGGAAGAAGTGTCAAGTGTATAAAACCATTGGGTCACATAATACCGCAGCGCACACATGTGTTATAGAGCCGAAAACAATGGATTTCAAAGCATACACATAATCGGCACGTGCTTAAGATTAAACATAAAAAACTCGCTAAATATAAAGATATATTTTTATCAAAATGAATAAAATTATATATAAAGAAAGTATAAATGTTTACACCAATTTGAAATTGATGACATTACTTAATACTTACCCCATTCAACGTCGAAAATTTTGACAGCTGCACTGCAGATAGTACTGTTACAACACCGCCATGCTATATTTATCCATCGGGCTGATAGCAGTGTGTAAGTAAGTAAAGCGCATGCGTATATAAGTTTTGTTTAGAAATGGCGGTGTACTTATTGTGCCTCACTACCAGTGGTGGGGTACCTCTTTTCACCAGGACGACTGGAGATTTAAAACCTGTGGGTTAATTTTTTGTGTAATCAATTAATGTAGTTTAATCTATTCAAAATTATTTTCTTTTTGTAATATATGAAGTATATTTTCAGATAATTTTTAGCTATCAAAACAAAGTGATGGGGCGATTTATTTATTGAAACTTTTTTATTGGATAGATCCAAATGTGTCAACCAGAAATTAATCGATATTTGTCACATAGAATCATATTTCACTGAATGTCATGGCAATAAAAAGGATAAAGTAATAACTGAGTATTTAAAGAATAGAGAATTATTTATAGAACATAAAGAGTGTCCCAAATATGAAGAATCTAGATCTATATTGTGCAGCAATATGGCATTATTTAACACCATAAATTTCATCATCAGCTAATTAATCAAATCAGATTTTTAAAAAAAATCTTTAATTAAAAGTCAGATATTGATTTAGTGTTAAATTAAACATTTAAAAAATATTTTAAATGTCATTGGTTAAATGATGATGCAGATATGCAGTATGGTTGGTGAACTTTTCAATCATATTGGATGTTTATTAGCATATTTTAAACAAGTAATTAAAATGTGTTGAGTAATGAGATTACATTTTTGGTTCTAAGCTATTAAACAATTCATATTAGCTAGAACTGTAAGCCTAGAATAACAAAACAACTGTGGTAGCTCAGTTGGTAGTGCTCACTCTGTAAGTGGGAGCTTGTGGGTTCAAACCACGACCGAGTTTGACCTAAGACTGTAAAGTGGGTAGTGACTGTTCTTTCGCTAAGCACTCAGAATCACGAAATGAAAGTCGCTGTTCTTTTGGATGAGAACATATAGTGTCACAGGAGGCATGGCAGGATAAATAATCCTGCTGTGTAAAGCATTCAGCGCAATGCACAGGCCAAATTTCTGCACTTTCGCCTTTATCTGGCAACGTCTCGATATAAGTAAAATATTCTTGACTGGGACTTTAAACACTCAACTCAGCTCAACTCGACTAGAATGACAATGCTGAATAATCAAATCTGAAAATAAAAAAGAAAAAGCATAATGGTACAAAAACTGAAACTTTGGATGGTGACTGGAAAGGGAACCTTGCACTATCAACCCCCAAAATAATGATTTTGTCCGACAAAAATATTGTACGAATGCCAACTTTGGCCAATCTGTCTTAGATGAGTTCTGTGTCTTTCTTATTAAAATTTGACTTGTTTTTAAGTTTTAAATGAGCATACATGTATGAAATGCATAATTTGATTTAAAAATGATGTTAGAATAATGACCTTTACCGATAAATTGTAAAATATGTTATTTTGTTGACCTTATTATGTTTAATTAGGGTTCAATATTTGCCACATTGGATGTATTTGGGGCTGTAGACTATAAAGATTTACAGCCTATAAAGATGATTGAAATATTTGAAAACTTGTTTCCTGTTTTTGCAAGGTTTTGGACCAGGATCACCACATTAACTAATCATTTCACTTATTGAGTATTTACCTTGAAACATGGCTTTGATTCTATTGTTAACCCACTAATGCCCAATGGAACACCTCAGCATACCATGTGATCAATACCTCTTAACATTTGTATGGAATGAAATGGATAACGTTTACGTCAAATATTCCCAAAAACGCCATTATTACAGGAAAATGTCACTTTATGCCATTCCATTGCCAATAGAAATAACTGTCCCGCACAAACGCTATGAGGTACCATGTGAAGCTCTGGGGAATTCTAATACACATTTTTAATTCAATAAGATTAAAGTTTTGTGGCTTAAATTTAATATAAAAGGGCATGTTATTCACAGTATTTTAACATGATCTTAGTTGACAGTAAACCAGAAAATTTTATGTTTGTTTATTTTTTAAATTAAATTTTCGAGAGTAACAAAATACCACTATAGAATATTTAAATATTTTTTTAAATTTTGATAATTTATTGCTTTTGCACTCGCCATCATTTGACAATACCAAAATAAAAGTATGTGGAAATCCTTTAAAAATGATAGTGGAAATCTTTTAATGATGATATTTGTGATGATTAACAGATCTTAAATTCCCAGATTAACAATAATGAAATTGCATTCAATTCACAATGATTTAACTTTATGTTGCATAAATTAAATTACTATAAAAATAGAAATCATGTGTCTTTGCATTATGATGTATCTCATAGTTGAATACTGGGGATTAGGAAATATTTGTATGCATTTTATTCATTTATTTATTTACTTACCAGTATTTATTATTACCAGTATTTATTTATTTATTTATTTACCAGTATTTATTTATTTATTGTAAAATAACAAGAGTATAAAAAATGAAAAATACAAAAATATAAACTTGCAGTTAATTCATTAAATAATGTGTTTGCCCTGACTGACAGTTGTAACTCACATATATAAAAGTACACTGATAACTTTAAATGTTACCGGTACTTTTCAAGAAAATTAACTGACTTAGAAATTCCCGATTAGCAAAAGTTAATTTTTATTATTCTTAGATTTTCAAAAATAAGAAAAGTGTACATAAACAACCATTGTGTTTTCGTAAGGAATAAACGTTATGTATTTTTTTTTTAGATGTAAATGATATTTTTTAGCCTTTGAAGGCATGTCTTAGAACAATCTTGATAAAAACCTGTGATTCTTATTTACAGAATTGCATTGTCCATTTCACATGTGCCTCAATCTTGGGTTTAACTTGTGTTGTATGTAACTGTGGTAACAAAAATTCTAAAAAATTGAATAATTTCATTATATAGATCTATTCTTTCAATATAAGTACATATGTATATATAATAATCAAAATGCAGGTTGAACAAATGCTCTAAACTCAGATCATGATGGGAGAAAAAGTAAAGGCATTCACCTTCAAAATCCAAGACATCTCATTGCTGTGGGTTCAATCCTGTCTAAGTCAAGTGGGAAAAGTTTTTTTTTCTTGTTGTAGACCTTAACATGTTGGCTTGGTACCAGTTTAATGGACTGAATGGTCTGTGATGTTTATCTGTGACTTAGCTTGGTACAAAGTCATAAAATTACTTGCACAAACTCGTGATCACTCACCACACATACTTGTGTTTAGATTTATCTTTAAGATTTTCTCATTTAAATCAGCTACAAATTTTGCTGATGTGACATTAAACAACATTTGATCAACCGTCTAAACTGAAAATTTAATCAATTTTTGTCAATTTCTGTATGGGAACTGCAATTGAAAGGGTTAAAAATAATCCTTATAATTTATTAATTTTATAAATTGTAACCTCATAATTAATATTCATTTGGAAATTATTTTAATTGTTTAGATGCTGATCAGATGAGTTATTCCTGGTAAATACTTGTAGTTTAAAATATGGAGAATCAAAGACCCTTCATTGTATTCTTTGCTGGGATGTAAACTGCATTGACCATTTACTAAGGGAGCTAACTCTTACATGTCATAAACAAAAATTGTACCAGATATCAGATTTATAATCATGCCATTTACAAACTTGTTATTGTTATTTTAGTTTTCTTGAGATTCAACTCTCTTGTTTGGAAATTTCCTGAAGACAAATTAGAAAAGATTCAATAATAAAATGTCACGATATCTGGGAAAAAAAATACCCAAATAAATTTGTTTTAGTTAGAAATTCTCCATTTAAATATTAAAACCAAGCAACTTTGGTTTTTAGTTTTTTGAGAAATCAAAAACACAATCAAATAACTCGCAAAAACAATATCTACAACAATAAAACAATCGGTAACGTGATTGATTTGAAATTAATGAGTACAAATTAGAAAATTGTATTAAAATTCCTTAATGTGAATGATGGATTTATCATCAGTTAATTACTTTCATGGTCAATTCATAAAGAGGATATTGGATACCTTTTTTTTAGCTCACTTGACACATTCAGGATAAGCTTATGGCATGGTTAACCATGGGTCTACATACCTAAGTCTTTTCCTGTGAAATGACTAGACAAAATTGAATGAAATTTAGTATGGAAAGTCCTTGGATGATAAAAATTAGAAATTGTATCCAGTATATCCCCTGAAATCCATAATAGCTGCATCAACTATAAATAACAAAAACATATATGGCAATTGCAGGTTTATTTATATATAAAATTTAGTGAAATTTTAAATTTGTAAAAAAGAACTCTAGGTATTATATATATATGATGAACTGCAATAATGTTTTACTGGTGAATCTAGTCAAGATTATTATATTTATATCAATGGTGGTCATTTCTTGAATGGTGGAGAAAACCAACATTCAGGGAAAGCCAGTAAACTTCAACAACAGTTAAAAAATTGATTGTATGATATGGTGCCTTATATAATGCATTTTCTGATTCTTTATGCTTTGTGTTGTTGCCTGTGTGTCAGAGTGGTCTGAAGCACACTAACTAGCCTTGAGTCCTGTATTTGCAGATCCCAGCGTTAGAAATTTGTCAGTTTGCTTGCTGAAGATCAGCATTTTTTTATGGGCACTCAAGGTTTCCTCCACCATTCCTGAACTACTTGTCTGAGATAAGTGAAAGAATCTTGACTTGGGCATAAAACATTTATTTGATCTTGTTAGACATTTTGTTGTGTGTGATTGGTTATTGCTATTGGCAAATACATTTTATTGTTAATTTTATGCATCATTTAAGATAACATAACATTAAACATACAGTCGTTTTTATATTTTTAGTTGCCATTTCCAGTCATTGGTTCCTTAAATGGTGTGCACATGTTTGGGGACAATCATGATATATCTTTACTTTCAACCACAACAGATGATTCAAAAATTGTATGGAGAGTTTTCCATGATAGGTAAGAAATAACTCTGATCTGAACTTTGACCTTAACAACACATTGCTGCATGTTCTATAGTGGGAAATAAAGTTTCATTTATAGGACTGTTAGAAACAGAAATCAATTCTGCCTTTCTGTCATTGAACAATTGCATTTAGTCTGTCTACAATCTCCAGATTAGACATTTAAAACTGATACTATGTGACATGTAGAAGTTGCATTTAGTGCTGTCTTCATAAGTGAGAAACCACTGTGATATTTCAGTAGGTAGAGTCCATGGCTAGCTCTGACCCAAGACTTGAAAGTGGGTAGTGACTGTTCTATCCCCAAGCACTCGGCATTACGAAATGAAAGTCTAGGGTTCTTTCACATGGGAAATTAAAATAAATGAGGTCCTGTGTTACAGAAGGTGCGGCATGATAAAAAAACCCTGCTGTATAATGCAATCAGCACAACACAAAGGCAAAATTTCTGCATTTTCCCCTATAGTTGGCAACATCTTGATATAACTAAAAAAAAACTTGACTGGGACTTTAAACACCATTACTCAACTCAACTCAACTCCATAAGTAAAAAAAAATTTGAATTTTTCAGAATATTCACATGTAGTGGAGAATCTCATCTAAATGTAAGTGAGTAATTTTTGTTGGAATTCTATTCTTGAAATCAGTTGGACACAGACTTCAATAGAATTTCATGATACCTATGCCTAACATTTTAGATGTGAAATCTTTTGAGTTCTTAGGAAATAAAAAGGAAAACCAACTAGCATGTCAGTTGTCTCTGAAACTTAATAAGTGCAAAATTTGCCAAGTTTTTTCACTCTGACTTAATTTCAAGGTCACAGTGAATTCTAAATAGTATAAACGTTGAAACATTCTCTTTGCATGAACTGAAAGGAATGTTTGCAATTTTTTCTGCAGATGACCATAATTGGTGCCCAGGGAGTATGTAGTAATAACAATGTCTATCTTTAGTAGCTTGACATGAGTATTTCTTTTATCTTGAGTAAAATTGTATATATATTCATTCTTCTTTTGGAGGAATTTTATTTTAAAAAATTACACATACTTTTTATGGTCCAGTGATGTGTCATGATTTGAGATCAAGGTCATATTTTAAATGCAAAGGTCACAAAGGGTCTACCATATTAAAAAAAAAACAAAAACAAAACAAACATGTCCTGACCTTTTTTTTTTTTTTTTTTTTTTTTTTTTTTTTTTTTTTTTTTTTTTTTTTTTTTTTTTTTTTTCACAAAGTGATCTCCATTGTCCAAGAATTTGGATTGACCTTGGAAAAACCCTGACCAGACTATAACCCATTGCTAACCTCTGAAGAAGTTATGAAACCCCAAATGATCTCTGATCTAAGAATGTTTCATGAACTTGATCCAAGGTATTATCAAAGAGGTCAAGGTCAGAAAAGGTATTAGTTATTTAGATTACGTCCAGGTCTAAACTCTGCTACTTTAGAAAAATCTTATGAAAATAGGATGTCGAAGATTGTGTCATCATCTTTAGCTAAGGTCATATTTTGAGGGTCAAGGTCACAGGGAGAGTATGGTCATACATACCCTTTTTATAAAGGCCGAGATTAAGATTGGTTAAATTTTGAGAGAAAGTTTTACAAAATCATTATCTAGAAAGGATTTCAGTGATTCTTTTTTATGATAATCGGCCACATATTTATGTCAATATTACACTGGGTACACAGTACATGTACATGTATATATACCCCTTAATCAACTTGACAAAAGATGAATAAGGCCTAAGAAATATTCAATTTGGTCATTTTTCATCCCATTATTTCTTTCTTGCTTTTTCTAGTTGGGTAATGGCAATGGACTTTTATTTACAATGTGAAGCCATTTTCAATAAAATTTACAATACTAGTTTTGTCTTATACATTCAACAGTGTTAATTCATTGCCTTTTCAGGCTTTTGCATAATCTGGAAGGAGAGCGTTGATATTTCACTAAAAGTGTCGACTAGAAAATAGTTTTGTATCAAATTATCCATAAAATTCAGTATTTTATATTTTTTGTAAGTTTTACCTGCAATCTACAGTAATAGTTTGAGCTTACCAGTATATTGTACAACTAATGACATTGCCAGTAATGACAAAATCATAAGAGTTTACAAGTACATGTGTCTTTGGAAAAATCATGTGCTGACCATATCACATTGCTGCTTTTGAGGTGTTTCATAAAACATTACCAAAGTAATCTCTGTTTAAGGGTTTGTCGTTATGTAGAACCAAAAAGAAATAAAGATAAAGATTGATGTATGTTTGAAAAATGGGTTTAGGCAATCTGAAATTGTCTGAAGGATCTTATAAAGATCATGGTCCAAGTATTTGTCATGACCTTGAACTAAGATTATATCTTAAAGGTTAAGGTCACCAGTTTTTTATATTGAAAATTGTGTTAATACAGTTACTCATTGCTGCTTAAAGTAAGTTACATGAAACTTCACACAATAGTCTCCATGTTCAAAGAATGTGTCATAACCTTGAACCAAGGTCACATCTTAAAGGTTTAAATCATGGAAAATGTTTGTTTGAAAATTTTGATTGGGCCATATCTCATTGATCACTGTGTTAGAGAAATCATGAAAATTTTACATGAATGATCTCCATTGTCCATACAGTAACTAAAAACCAATCTCTTGAGAGATTTCATGAGTTGAGTGATGGTGTTTAACATTCCAGTCAAGAGTATTTTACTTATATCAAGATGCCACCAGCTATAGGCAAAAGTGCAGGAATTTTGCCTGTGCATTGCGCTGATGGCATTATTCAGCAGGGTTCTTAATTGTGTCATGTCTACTGTGACAGGAGACCTTGTTTATTTTAAGTTCCCATCCAAAAGAACCTCTACTTTCATTTTGTAATGCCCAGTGCTTGGTGAAAGAACAGCCACTATCATCTTTTAAGTCTTGAGTTCAAACCCACAACCTTGCAGAGTGAGCACTCTACCAACTGAGGTACCACAGTGGTAGAGATTTCATGAATTTCCATGATTGAAAATGTGCCATAACCTTGAATCATGACCTTTAACCTATGACCAAGAAGCACGGTTAAGTTCAAAAGAAGATGGCTTTTTGAAAATTGCATCTATAACCTACTGCCCCTTTGGAAAAATTTCATGAAACTCCACACTAATGAATTTGTTGTCAATAAATATGTCATAACCTTGAACTATGGTTCTGACTCAAAGGGTAAGGTCTCAGTAGTGACAACCTGTTGGTCATGAACAAAAATCTAAAGGTCATGACGAAAATTGGAATATGTGATTCGGGTTCATAATCAAGAGGGGTATTAATCCCTCTCCTATAATTTCTATTCACTACTGAAAAGATTACCATATAAAAGGCTGGCAATGGCATGTATCAGAAATAGATGATGGTCACTGATGTGATGGATATACAATTTGCAGATATCAGTGAATGATTGAACTGTACTTCCTGATTTTAAGTTTTCAAAAACAATTACTAAAGATAAATTGGTATCTTGGTGGCCAAGTGGTCTAAAACATGGACTTACAGATCACAATGCCTCTCACTGCCTACTCCGGCAGTGCCTTGTGTGAGAAAGTTAGTCAGATTGCTTTCCAAATGTTGGTGGTTTTATCTGGGCACTCCAGTTTCCTCCATTATCCTTTAACTGACTGCTTCAATAGAAGTGAAAGAATCTTGACTGGGGCTTAAAACACAAAAAGATCTATCCAATCTAAATCCATCTAAAGATAAATTGTCTATATTTGAGTTTTAGAATGTGCCCAAGGTGAATGATGAAAATGAAAAATACAAGTTCCTTATTTTTTTTTTTTTTTTTTCATTAAAGGAAATATCTGAGGATATCACAGTTTATTTTCATTACTTGATGTTTGTTTCAGTAGGTGTTTATTTCTTTGATCATATTTCATATGGCACATTAAATATGTCCCTCAAATATTAAAAAGTTAAAACAATTGTTAAAGGCATTAGTGTAATGCATGTATCTGTTTTACAAAACATTAATCAAAATTTTACATCTTTAATGTACTTCTGATGAGTTTGTATCATTATACCAAAGAAATGTGGTATTTTTTTTTATTGTTAGATAACATTATTTCTTTTGATATTCTACGAACGGAGATTAAAAGATTAATGGACTTTTCAAAGTTTTTAATTGTCTTTAAAATCCATCAATGATCTTTTTAGCTCATGAATCTTATTTCATTTTGATGGTTTACAATTCCTAGTTCATCTCATATATATATACTTATTATCTCCTCACTCAACACAAATCAAAAGGGAATATGGGCCAGGCTTCAAATGTGGCGACCCGGTAGCTAAGTCGGTAGAGCACCCCGATAGTATGGAAAGGACCTGGGTTTGAGTCCCGGTTTGGCTACTGCATTTTTTTTTACTTTCCTGTTGGGAATATAGAATGAGGTTCATTTGTCCTTCCATCTACCTATCCCTGTGGATCAGATTAATGTTAAGATTTCAGAAATGTTGTATTTTTCTGGTGTTTTACAAAAGTCATAGAAAATTATTAGTACATGTACAAACTTTGGTATATGTTTTATGCAGTTAAATTAATATGTTGACTTTAAAAGTGGTATTTCTTTGGTGCTATATATTGCAGAGTCATGAAACTTTTAACATTCAATGAAGAATGAACTGTGTAATTGAAATAAATGTAGGTCACTGTGACCCATTTTGCCTAGTTTTATGTTTAGGTTTCAAAAAGGTTATTTTTCTTTTGCTACTACATGGCATTGTATATATTTGCAGAACTTTGAAACCTCCTGTGTACATTGATTGCTGAAGTTGAAATAAAGTAGGTCACTTTGACCCATAATTTGTACTTTATTGACCTAGGTTAAGTTTATTCTCATAATGTCAAATGTGTTTTTTTTTTTTTTTTTCTTTTTGATACTATACATTGCATTTAAACTCTGTTTTCATACACTGATGAATCTTCTGTGCATATAAAATAAGTAGGTCACTATTACCCATATCTTATTCTTTATTGTTTTAAGTTTAATTTTAAAGGGAAAGGGTACCTGTAACCAAAATTTTTTTTTATCACAGTTGTTTTATATATTATTTAAATATCACAATATCGAAAACTCCATCAAAATTGGTGACAAAATAAAAAAGTTACAGCCCTTTTAAATTCAAATTTTTTAACTTTCCCTTGATCACAAAGTGAAATACCTCGATTTGAGTTATAAATGTGTGACGTCATTGCAGTATTAGAAGTAGTATCTAACATAATAGACAGTAGTAACAATGCTGATATATTGATGTATACAGAAGAAAGTAACGACCCTGACCTATTTATGTCAAATAATTCGTCATTATTTGGGTCAGCAATAGACAATCTTATAAGTGATGAATTTGGAGTATAGCTGTTATTTATTAGAACCAGAAATGGATGAATCTGATAAACATATTGAGGCAAGTTCCAACCTACTCAAGAATTGTGACTGCAGTTGGTTGCATAGCTGTTGAAAAATACAGCTTTTTAGCTCACCTGAGCTGAAAGCTCAGATGAGCTATTGCTATCCATCTTCGTCCGTCGTGCATCGTCCGTCATGCGTCGTGCGTAAACTTTTTACATTTTAATCTTCTCCTCCAAAACCACTGGGCCAAATTTAATGAAACTTGGTAACCATCATGCCTGGGTGAAGCCCTTTCAGATTTGCACAAATGAAGGAGTTATGTCCCCTTGGGGCCCCATAAGGGGGGAAATAGTGAAAAACTTTAAAAAATCTTCTCCTCTGAATCTACAAGAGATATACCTTAGTTATTTCATTTATAACATCCTTAGGTCATCTATTTTCAGATTTGCACAAATGGTAGCCATGGGGCTCAAAATGGGGAAATTGTAAGGCACTGAGTGGGGAAATTGCTAAAAATTATATATTTATAACTATATCTTGAAAACTTTTAACTTTTTGTATAGGCATGTATATCAGAATATTGCAGGTATTGACATGACGATCATTTTGATATATGGTTCAAGGTCATATGTTCAAAGGTCAAGGTCACAGCTGCAAAAAAAGACTTAATTTACTTATTACATGTATCTTGAAAACTATTAACTTTTTGTATAGGCATGTATATTAGAATATTGTAGGTATTGCGACAACGATCATTTTGATATATGGTATAAGGTCATATGTTCAAAGGTCAAGGTCACAGCTGCAAAAGAAGACATAAATTGCTAATTATCTTGAAAACTATTAACTTTTTGTATAGGCATGTATATTAGAATATTGTAGGTAACGCGACAATGATCATTTTGATATATGGTATAAGGTCATATGTTGAAAGGTCAAGGTCACAGCTTCAAAAGAAGACTTAAATTGCTAATTATCTTGAAAACTATTAACTTTTTTGTATAAGCATATATATTAGATTATTGTAGGTATTGACATGACAATCATTTTGATATACAGTTCAAGGTCATATGTTCAAAGGTCAAGGTCACAGCTGCAAAAGAATACAAATTGCTAATTAGCTTGAAAACTATTAAGTTTTTGTTTAGGCATGTTTATGAGAATATTGTAGATATTGCGACAATGATCATTTTGATATATGGTATAAGGTCATATGTTGAAAGGTCAAGGTCACAGCTGCAAAAGAAGACATAAATTGCTAATTATCTTGAAAACTATTAACTTTTTGTATAGGCATGTATATTAGAATATTGTAGGTATTGACATGACAATCATTTTGATATATGGTTCAAGGTCATATGTTGAAAGGTCAAGGTCACAGCTGCAAAAGAAGACATAAATTGCTAATTATCTTGAAAACTATTAACTTTTTGGATAGGCATGTATATTAGAATATTGTAGGTACTGCGACAACGATCATTTTGTTATATGGTATAAGGTCATATGTTGAAAGGTCAAGGTCAAAGCTTCAAAAGAAGACTTAAATTGCTAATTATCTTGAAAACTATTAACTTTTTGTATAAGCATGTATATTAGAATATTGTAGGTATTGACATGACAATCATTTTGATATACAGTTCAAGGTCATATGTTCAAAGGTCAAGGTCACAGCTGCAAAAGAATACAAATTGCTAATTAGCTTGAAAACTATTAAGTTTTTGTTTAGGCATGTATATTAGAATATTTTAGGTATTGACATGACAATCATTTTGATACATGGGTCAAGGTCATATGTTTAAAGGTCAAGGTTAGAGCAGCAGAAGATGACTTAAATTGCTAATTATCTTGAAAACTATTAACTTTTTGTATGAGCATTTATATTAGAATATTGTAGATATTGACATGACGATCATTTTGATATATGGTTCAATGTCATATGTTCAAAGGTCAAGGTCACAGCTGTAAAACAAGACTTAAATTGCTAATTATCTTGAAAACTATTAACTTTTTGGATAGGCATGTATATTAGAATATTGTAGGTACTGCAACAATGATCATTTTGATATATGGTACAAGGTCATATGTTCAAAGGTCAAGGTCACAGCTGCAAAAGAAGACTTAAATTGCTAATTATTTTGAAAACTATTAACTTTTTGTATAGGCATGTATATTAGAAAAATTGTAGGTATTGACATGGAAATCCTTTTGATATATGGTTCAAGGTTATATGTTCAAAGGTCAAGGTCATATCAACATATGAATACTAAAATTATTAATTATCTTGAAAACTATTAACTTTTTGTATAGGCATGTATATTAGAATATTTTAGGTATTGATATGACGATCATTTTGATACATGGGTCATGGTCATATTATCAAAGGTCAAGGTCACAGCTGCAAAAGATGACTTAAATTGCTAATTATCTTGAAAACTATTAACTTTTTGTATTGCCATGTATATTAGAATATTGTAGGTATTGACATGACAATCATATATGGTTCGAGGTCTTATATGTTCAAAGGTCAAGGACATAGCTGCATTAGTATACTGAAATTGATTAATGATTTGGAAATTATTCATTGCACTTCAGTTACTTCATGCATATTATATAAGCAACTTATAAATGAAATGTGAGTGGATATATTTCTGATTTAGTTTTGATGGAGTTCTTAATTTGAGAAAACTTTTCAAGTTTCTGTACTTAATATATTGTCTATTGCACTTTGCAAACAATATTGGACATATCTTCAGGTGAGCGTTAAGGCCCATGGGCCTCTTGTTAAAGTTTGTAACATAGTTCTTTTCAACTGTCTGATAGCTAATTAATGCTGGGGTTATTAAAAAAAACCCAAGATATTCCATCTCAAATTATTTTACGCGAAATATATTATAATTCTTTAAAATGAAAAGACAAGGATTTTAGAATGAGACCACATTTTAAAAAACCGAGATAATTATAATAATAGTTAAATGGATTTGTATATATAGAATAAAGAATTTAAAAATATCACAGCTAAATGTATGCCAAAGGAAAAGTGAAAATTAAAATCTAATAAAATTAAATGACTATTCTAGTTGTCGATCTTTAATTTTTAATTTTGTCTAAAAGTTATATATTATTATTATTATTATTATTAATTATACGTGAAAACAAAGGAAAAATTTCTTTTTTTTTACTTTTTTAAAATTTAAAAATGAAATTTCCATTTTTTCCGGAGTGAAATCTTTATACTGTATATGACAAATAATGTTTACCAAATTAAAATTATTGTACTTTACTCGAACTGTAAATATATTATTGTATATTACAGGTTGTAAGATAACTTAGTCA
Source organism: Tegillarca granosa (assembly GCA_029721355.1). Classification (NCBI taxonomy): domain Eukaryota; kingdom Metazoa; phylum Mollusca; class Bivalvia; order Arcoida; family Arcidae; genus Tegillarca; species Tegillarca granosa. The sequence goes on along the minus strand of CM056601.1, from coordinate 26,924,513 downwards.
ACCTGCAAATCAATTTTGCCAATTATAAGTTACATCCTGTTAATTACAGGTGTGAGTCTAAATCTAAGGAATGTGTCTAATAAACAAAAGGATTAATAATAATCTTAATTATCAGTACATGTCAAACGGATGTTAATTCCACTTCATTAAATAGTTTTCCCGTAAAATAATCATAGAAAGTTAAACTACGAGTTCGTATTTGACTTATTTTAGTAGTTGGTAAATAATATTCTGTGGTGGTATGTTACTGGTTTGATGTTACAACACAGTAGCCTCGATATCGACCTTTTGATTTGGATTTCTAGAGATGTATTAGAAATTTACCAATATCTACCTTATTATGGAATGGAATTTTATGAAATTTTCACTACAGTCATATTTAAGTACAATGAATACAGTATGTCCAAACTGATAATTGTTACAGGTACCCTTTAAGATTTTAAAAATGATGTTTTCTAAACAATGCAGAATCAGGATTTTTGTGTGTAAATACATTAGTGAACCTTTTGACAAATGAATTAAAATAAAGTAGGTCATCTTAACCCATATTTTGTGCCTCAGAAAATCAGATGTGTGTATATATTATCAAATCTTCTGTGCAATTAGATTTAAAGTTTGCAAGTTTTTGGGTAGGTGGATGAGATGAAATGATTTCTGGATGATGATTTATGTAGTTACAGAATAGTTTTCAAAATAACTTTGCAGAAAGATACATAGTAATGAGATATTGCTTGGGATTGCTTATGGGGTCAATGCATAAAGGGTCACTGGGACACATTGGCTAAAACATCTTGAACAATTTACTTCTTCAAAACAAATTACATATAATTTAGGCAAAAGAATTTGAAAAAAAAGTTACTTTTTAAAACAAGTTATTGTAGAAAAAAGAATTTAGCAGTCTGGGTAGCTCACATGGTAAAGCATTAGCATATTCGTCATATCAATCCCCAGTCCAACACTGCATTATATCTCCTTCTTGTTAAGGTATACATGTATTCTTCTAAAGCTTGTTGGCTATTGGTAGACTTGACCTTGTAGTCCATCAAGGGATTGCATTGGATTAGATTAATGGTGTTTAATGTTCCAGTCAAAATTCTTTCACTTAAAATGAGACAGTCAGTTCTGGATGGTGGAGGAAACCATAGTGCCCAGAGAAAACCACCAACCTTTTGCAAGCTAACTGAAAGTAATCAAAGGAATTTTCCAGTGGGCCATAGGCAATTTGAAAGAAATGGGGGAAGAATGAATCAGTTTGGGAAGTTTAATTGATTGAGCACTCCCCTTAAGTTTTGAAGGTTCTGAGCTTAATCCCTGGTCCAATTCTGCTCTTTTTCATTCTGTTCAGTAGTAAATATTTATAGTTGTAGTTGAGCGATGCTAAAGTCAGTGGTTTAAATATATATAAAATGATGTGAAAGCCAACCATGAAATATGATTAGGTGTAATATTTGTAGTAATATTTTTTAGCTCTCAGGATCACACAAAAATGTTTTAAATGTTTTGCTCTTCTGGGAATATACATCATATCAAAATAATAGCTTTTATTAGCTCACCTGAGCTGAAAGCTCAGATGAGCTATTGCGATGGTTCACCGTCCGTCGTCTGTCATGCTTCGTCCGTTGTGCGTTAACTTTTTACATTTTAATCTTCTCCTCCAAAACTACTGGGCCACATTTAATGAAACTTGGTAACCATTTTGCCTGGGTAAAGCCCTTTCAGATTTGCACACATGGAGGAGTTATGTCCCCTTGGGGCCCCATAAAAGGGGGGGGGGGAGAGTGAAAAACTTTGAAAATCTTCTCCTCTGAATCTACAAGAGATATACCTTAGTTATTTCATTTATAACATCCTTAGGTCATCTATTTTCAGATTTGCACAAATGGTAGCCATGGGGCTCAAAATGGGGAAATTGTAAGGCACTGAGTGGGGAAATTGCTAAAAATTATATATTTGTTACTATATCTTGAAAACTATTAACTTTTTGTATAGGAATGTATATTAGAATATTGTAGATATTAACATGACAATCATTTTGATATATGGTTCAAGGTCATATGTTGAAAGGTCAAGGTCACAGCTGCAGATAAAACATAAATTGCTTATTATCTTGAAAACTATTAAATTTTTGTATAGGCATGTATATTAGAATATTGTAGATATTGCAACATTGATCATTTTGATATATGGTTCAAGGTCATTTGTTGAAAAGTCAAGGTCACAGCTGCAAAAAAGACTTAAGTTGTTAATTATCTTGAAAACTATTAACATTTTGTATAGGCATGTATATTAGAATATTGTAGGTATTGCGACAACGATCATTTTGATATATAGTTCAAGGTCATATGTTGAAAGGTCAAGGTCACAGCTGCAAAAAAAGACTGAAATTGCTAATTATCTTGAAAACCATTAACTTTTTGTATAGGCATGTATATTAGAATATTGTAGGTATTGACATGACAATCATTTTGATATATGGTTCAAGGTTATATGTTCAAAGGTCAAGGTCACAGCTGCAAAAGAAGACTTAAATTGCTAATTATCTTGAAAACTATTAACTTTTTGGATAGGCATGTATATTAGAATATTGTAGGTACTGCGACAACGATCATTTTGTTATATGGTATAAGGTCATATGTTGAAAGGTCAAGGTCAAAGCTTCAAAAGAAGACTTAAATTGCTAATTATCTTGAAAACTATTAACTTTTTGTATAAGCATGTATATTAGAATATTGTAGGTATTGACATGACAATCATTTTGATATACAGTTCAAGGTCATATGTTCAAAGGTCAAGGTCACAGCTGCAAAAGAATACAAATTGCTCATTAGCTTGAAAACTTAAGTTTTTGTTTAGGCATGTATATTAGAATATTTTAGGTATTGACATGACAATCATTTTGATACATGGGTCAAGGTCATATGTTTAAAGGTCAAGGTTACAGCAGCAGAAGATGACTTAAATTGCTAATTATCTTGAAAACTATTAACTTTTTGTATGAGCATTTATATTAGAATATTGTAGATATTGACATGACGATCATTTTGATATATGGTTCAATGTCATATGTTCAAAGGTCAAGGTCACAGCTGTAAAACAAGACTTAAATTGCTAATTATCTTGAAAACTATTAAATTTTTGTATAGGCATGTATATTAGAATATTGTAGGTACTGCAACAATGATCATTTTGATATATGGTACAAGGTCATATGTTCAAAGGTCAAGGTCACAGCTGCAAAAGAAGACTTAAATTGCTAATTATTTTGAAAACTATTAACTTTTTGTATAGGCATGTATATTAGAAAAATTGTAGGTATTGACATGGAAATCCTTTTGATATATGGTTCAAGGTTATATGTTCAAAGGTCAAGGTCATATCAACATAGGAATACTAAAATTATTAATTATCTTGAAAACTATTAACTTTTTGTATAGGCATGTATATTAGAATATTTTAGGTATTGATATGACGATCATTTTGATACATGGGTCATGGTCATATTATCAAAAGTCAAGGTCACAGCTGCAAAAGATGACTTAAATTGCTAATTATCTTGAAAACTATTAACTTTTTGTATAGCCATGTATATAAGAATATTGTAGGTATTGACATGACAATCATATATGGTTCGAGGTCTTATATGTTCAAAGGTCAAGGACATAGCTGCATTAGTATACTGAAATTGATTAATGATTTGGAAATTATTCATTGCACTTCAGTTACTTCATGCATATTATATAAGCAACTTATAAATGAAATGTGAGTGGATATATTTCTGATTTAGTTTTGATGGAGTTCTTAATTTGAGAAAACTTTTCAAGTTTCTGTACTTAATATATTGTCTATTGCACTTTGCAAACAATATTGGACATATCTTCAGGTGAGCGTTAAGGCCCATGGGCCTCTTGTTAAAGTTTGTAACATAGTTCTTTTCAACTGTCTGATAGCTAATTAATGCTGGGGTTATTAAAAAAACCCAAGATATTCCATCTCAAATTATTTTACGCGAAATATATTATAATTCTTTAAAATGAAAAGACAAGGATTTTAGAATGAGACCACATTTTAAAAAACCGAGATAATTATAATAATAGTTAAATGGATTTGTATATATAGAATAAAGAATTTAAAAATATCACAGCTAAATGTATGCCAAAGGAAAAGTGAAAATTAAAATCTAATAAAATTAAATGACTATTCTAGTTGTCGATCTTTAATTTTTAATTTTGTCTAAAAGTTATATATTATTATTATTATTATTATTAATTATACGTGAAAACAAAGGAAAAATTTCTTTTTTTTTACTTTTTTAAAATTTAAAAATGAAATTTCCATTTTTTCCGGAGTGAAATCTTTATACTGTATATGACAAATAATGTTTACCAAATTAAAATTATTGTACTTTACTCGAACTGTAAATATATTATTGTATATTACAGGTTGTAAGATAACTTAGTCAACCTGCAAATCAATTTTGCCAATTATAAGTTACATCCTGTTAATTACAGGTGTGAGTCTAAATCTAAGGAATGTGTCTAATAAACAAAAGGATTAATAATAATCTTAATTATCAGTACATGTCAAACGGATGTTAATTCCACTTCATTAAATAGTTTTCCCGTAAAATAATCATAGAAAGTTAAACTACGAGTTCGTATTTGACTTATTTTAGTAGTTGGTAAATAATATTCTGTGGTGGTATGTTACTGGTTTGATGTTACAACACAGTAGCCTCGATATCGACCTTTTGATTTGGATTTCTAGAGATGTATTAGAAATTTACCAATATCTACCTTATTATGGAATGGAATTTTATGAAATTTTCACTACAGTCATATTTAAGTACAATGAATACAGTATGTCCAAACTGATAATTGTTACAGGTACCCTTTAAGATTTTAAAAATGATGTTTTCTAAACAATGCAGAATCAGGATTTTTGTGTGTAAATACATTAGTGAACCTTTTGACAAATGAATTAAAATAAAGTAGGTCATCTTAACCCATATTTTGTGCCTCAGAAAATCAGATGTGTGTATATATTATCAAATCTTCTGTGCAATTAGATTTAAAGTTTGCAAGTTTTTGGGTAGGTGGATGAGATGAAATGATTTCTGGATGATGATTTATGTAGTTACAGAATAGTTTTCAAAATAACTTTGCAGAAAGATACATAGTAATGAGATATTGCTTGGGATTGCTTATGGGGTCAATGCATAAAGGGTCACTGGGACACATTGGCTAAAACATCTTGAACAATTTACTTCTTCAAAACAAATTACATATAATTTAGGCAAAAGAATTTGAAAAAAAAGTTACTTTTTAAAACAAGTTATTGTAGAAAAAAGAATTTAGCAGTCTGGGTAGCTCACATGGTAAAGCATTAGCATATTCGTCATATCAATCCCCAGTCCAACACTGCATTATATCTCCTTCTTGTTAAGGTATACATGTATTCTTCTAAAGCTTGTTGGCTATTGGTAGACTTGACCTTGTAGTCCATCAAGGGATTGCATTGGATTAGATTAATGGTGTTTAATGTTCCAGTCAAAATTCTTTCACTTAAAATGAGACAGTCAGTTCTGGATGGTGGAGGAAACCATAGTGCCCAGAGAAAACCACCAACCTTTTGCAAGCTAACTGAAAGTAATCAAAGGAATTTTCCAGTGGGCCATAGGCAATTTGAAAGAAATGGGGGAAGAATGAATCAGTTTGGGAAGTTTAATTGATTGAGCACTCCCCTTAAGTTTTGAAGGTTCTGAGCTTAATCCCTGGTCCAATTCTGCTCTTTTTCATTCTGTTCAGTAGTAAATATTTATAGTTGTAGTTGAGCGATGCTAAAGTCAGTGGTTTAAATATATATAAAATGATGTGAAAGCCAACCATGAAATATGATTAGGTGTAATATTTGTAGTAATATTTTTTAGCTCTCAGGATCACACAAAAATGTTTTAAATGTTTTGCTCTTCTGGGAATATACATCATATCAAAATAATAGCTTTTATTAGCTCACCTGAGCTGAAAGCTCAGATGAGCTATTGCGATGGTTCACCGTCCGTCGTCTGTCATGCTTCGTCCGTTGTGCGTTAACTTTTTACATTTTAATCTTCTCCTCCAAAACTACTGGGCCACATTTAATGAAACTTGGTAACCATTTTGCCTGGGTAAAGCCCTTTCAGATTTGCACACATGGAGGAGTTATGTCCCCTTGGGGCCCCATAAAGGGGGGGGGGGAGAGTGAAAAACTTTGAAAATCTTCTCCTCTGAATCTACAAGAGATATACCTTAGTTATTTCATTTATAACATCCTTAGGTCATCTATTTTCAGATTTGCACAAATGGTAGCCATGGGGCTCAAAATGGGGAAATTGTAAGGCACTGAGTGGGGAAATTGCTAAAAATTATATATTTGTTACTATATCTTGAAAACTATTAACTTTTTGTATAGGAATGTATATTAGAATATTGTAGATATTAACATGACAATCATTTTGATATATGGTTCAAGGTCATATGTTGAAAGGTCAAGGTCACAGCTGCAGATAAAACATAAATTGCTTATTATCTTGAAAACTATTAAATTTTTGTATAGGCATGTATATTAGAATATTGTAGATATTGCAACATTGATCATTTTGATATATGGTTCAAGGTCATTTGTTGAAAAGTCAAGGTCACAGCTGCAAAAAAGACTTAAGTTGTTAATTATCTTGAAAACTATTAACATTTTGTATAGGCATGTATATTAGAATATTGTAGGTATTGCGACAACGATCATTTTGATATATAGTTCAAGGTCATATGTTGAAAGGTCAAGGTCACAGCTGCAAAAAAAGACTGAAATTGCTAATTATCTTGAAAACCATTAACTTTTTGTATAGGCATGTATATTAGAATATTGTAGGTATTGACATGACAATCATTTTGATATATGGTTCAAGGTTATATGTTCAAAGGTCAAGGTCACAGCTGCAAAAGAAGACTTAAATTGCTAATTATCTTGAAAACTATTAACTTTTTGGATAGGCATGTATATTAGAATATTGTAGGTACTGCGACAACGATCATTTTGTTATATGGTATAAGGTCATATGTTGAAAGGTCAAGGTCAAAGCTTCAAAAGAAGACTTAAATTGCTAATTATCTTGAAAACTATTAACTTTTTGTATAAGCATGTATATTAGAATATTGTAGGTATTGACATGACAATCATTTTGATATACAGTTCAAGGTCATATGTTCAAAGGTCAAGGTCACAGCTGCAAAAGAATACAAATTGCTCATTAGCTTGAAAACTTAAGTTTTTGTTTAGGCATGTATATTAGAATATTTTAGGTATTGACATGACAATCATTTTGATACATGGGTCAAGGTCATATGTTTAAAGGTCAAGGTTACAGCAGCAGAAGATGACTTAAATTGCTAATTATCTTGAAAACTATTAACTTTTTGTATGAGCATTTATATTAGAATATTGTAGATATTGACATGACGATCATTTTGATATATGGTTCAATGTCATATGTTCAAAGGTCAAGGTCACAGCTGTAAAACAAGACTTAAATTGCTAATTATCTTGAAAACTATTAAATTTTTGTATAGGCATGTATATTAGAATATTGTAGGTACTGCAACAATGATCATTTTGATATATGGTACAAGGTCATATGTTCAAAGGTCAAGGTCACAGCTGCAAAAGAAGACTTAAATTGCTAATTATTTTGAAAACTATTAACTTTTTGTATAGGCATGTATATTAGAAAAATTGTAGGTATTGACATGGAAATCCTTTTGATATATGGTTCAAGGTTATATGTTCAAAGGTCAAGGTCATATCAACATAGGAATACTAAAATTATTAATTATCTTGAAAACTATTAACTTTTTGTATAGGCATGTATATTAGAATATTTTAGGTATTGATATGACGATCATTTTGATACATGGGTCATGGTCATATTATCAAAAGTCAAGGTCACAGCTGCAAAAGATGACTTAAATTGCTAATTATCTTGAAAACTATTAACTTTTTGTATAGCCATGTATATAAGAATATTGTAGGTATTGACATGACAATCATATATGGTTCGAGGTCTTATATGTTCAAAGGTCAAGGACATAGCTGCATTAGTATACTGAAATTGATTAATGATTTGGAAATTATTCATTGCACTTCAGTTACTTCATGCATATTATATAAGCAACTTATAAATGAAATGTGAGTGGATATATTTCTGATTTAGTTTTGATGGAGTTCTTAATTTGAGAAAACTTTTCAAGTTTCTGTACTTAATATATTGTCTATTGCACTTTGCAAACAATATTGGACATATCTTCAGGTGAGCGTTAAGGCCCATGGGCCTCTTGTTAAAGTTTGTAACATAGTTCTTTTCAACTGTCTGATAGCTAATTAATGCTGGGGTTATTAAAAAAACCCAAGATATTCCATCTCAAATTATTTTACGCGAAATATATTATAATTCTTTAAAATGAAAAGACAAGGATTTTAGAATGAGACCACATTTTAAAAAACCGAGATAATTATAATAATAGTTAAATGGATTTGTATATATAGAATAAAGAATTTAAAAATATCACAGCTAAATGTATGCCAAAGGAAAAGTGAAAATTAAAATCTAATAAAATTAAATGACTATTCTAGTTGTCGATCTTTAATTTTTAATTTTGTCTAAAAGTTATATATTATTATTATTATTATTATTAATTATACGTGAAAACAAAGGAAAAATTTCTTTTTTTTTACTTTTTTAAAATTTAAAAATGAAATTTCCATTTTTTCCGGAGTGAAATCTTTATACTGTATATGACAAATAATGTTTACCAAATTAAAATTATTGTACTTTACTCGAACTGTAAATATATTATTGTATATTACAGGTTGTAAGATAACTTAGTCAACCTGCAAATCAATTTTGCCAATTATAAGTTACATCCTGTTAATTACAGGTGTGAGTCTAAATCTAAGGAATGTGTCTAATAAACAAAAGGATTAATAATAATCTTAATTATCAGTACATGTCAAACGGATGTTAATTCCACTTCATTAAATAGTTTTCCCGTAAAATAATCATAGAAAGTTAAACTACGAGTTCGTATTTGACTTATTTTAGTAGTTGGTAAATAATATTCTGTGGTGGTATGTTACTGGTTTGATGTTACAACACAGTAGCCTCGATATCGACCTTTTGATTTGGATTTCTAGAGATGTATTAGAAATTTACCAATATCTACCTTATTATGGAATGGAATTTTATGAAATTTTCACTACAGTCATATTTAAGTACAATGAATACAGTATGTCCAAACTGATAATTGTTACAGGTACCCTTTAAGATTTTAAAAATGATGTTTTCTAAACAATGCAGAATCAGGATTTTTGTGTGTAAATACATTAGTGAACCTTTTGACAAATGAATTAAAATAAAGTAGGTCATCTTAACCCATATTTTGTGCCTCAGAAAATCAGATGTGTGTATATATTATCAAATCTTCTGTGCAATTAGATTTAAAGTTTGCAAGTTTTTGGGTAGGTGGATGAGATGAAATGATTTCTGGATGATGATTTATGTAGTTACAGAATAGTTTTCAAAATAACTTTGCAGAAAGATACATAGTAATGAGATATTGCTTGGGATTGCTTATGGGGTCAATGCATAAAAGGTCACTGGGACACATTGGCTAAAACATCTTGAACAATTTACTTCTTCAAAACAAATTACATATAATTTAGGCAAAAGAATTTGAAAAAAAAGTTACTTTTTAAAACAAGTTATTGTAGAAAAAAGAATTTAGCAGTCTGGGTAGCTCACATGGTAAAGCATTAGCATATTCGTCATATCAATCCCCAGTCCAACACTGCATTATATCTCCTTCTTGTTAAGGTATACATGTATTCTTCTAAAGCTTGTTGGCTATTGGTAGACTTGACCTTGTAGTCCATCAAGGGATTGCATTGGATTAGATTAATGGTGTTTAATGTTCCAGTCAAAATTCTTTCACTTAAAATGAGACAGTCAGTTCTGGATGGTGGAGGAAACCATAGTGCCCAGAGAAAACCACCAACCTTTTGCAAGCTAACTGAAAGTAATCAAAGGAATTTTCCAGTGGGCCATAGGCAATTTGAAAGAAATGGGGGAAGAATGAATCAGTTTGGGAAGTTTAATTGATTGAGCACTCCCCTTAAGTTTTGAAGGTTCTGAGCTTAATCCCTGGTCCAATTCTGCTCTTTTTCATTCTGTTCAGTAGTAAATATTTATAGTTGTAGTTGAGCGATGCTAAAGTCAGTGGTTTAAATATATATAAAATGATGTGAAAGCCAACCATGAAATATGATTAGGTGTAATATTTGTAGTAATATTTTTTAGCTCTCAGGATCACACAAAAATGTTTTAAATGTTTTGCTCTTCTGGGAATATACATCATATCAAAATAATAGCTTTTATTAGCTCACCTGAGCTGAAAGCTCAGATGAGCTATTGCGATGGTTCACCGTCCGTCGTCTGTCATGCTTCGTCCGTTGTGCGTTAACTTTTTACATTTTAATCTTCTCCTCCAAAACTACTGGGCCACATTTAATGAAACTTGGTAACCATTTTGCCTGGGTAAAGCCCTTTCAGATTTGCACACATGAAGGAGTTATGTCCCCTTGGGGCCCCAAAAGGGGGGGGGGGAGAGTGAAAAACTTTGAAAATCTTCTCCTCTGAATCTACAAGAGATATACCTTAGTTATTTCATTTATAACATCCTTAGGTCATCTATTTTCAGATTTGCACAAATGGTAGCCATGGGGCTCAAAATGGGGAAATTGTAAGGCACTGAGTGGGGAAATTGCTAAAAATTATATATTTGTTACTATATCTTGAAAACTATTAACTTTTTGTATAGGAATGTATATTTGAATATTGTAGATATTAACATGACAATCATTTTGATATATGGTTCAAGGTCATATGTTGAAAGGTCAAGGTCACAGCTGCAGATAAAACATAAATTGCTTATTATCTTGAAAACTATTAAATTTTTGTATAGGCATGTATATTAGAATATTGTAGATATTGCAACATTGATCATTTTGATATATGGTTCAAGGTCATTTGTTGAAAAGTCAAGGTCACAGCTGCAAAAAAGACTTAAGTTGTTAATTATCTTGAAAACTATTAACATTTTGTATAGGCATGTATATTAGAATATTGTAGGTATTGCGACAACGAACATTTTGATATATAGTTCAAGGTCATATGTTGAAAGGTCAAGGTCACAGCTGCAAAAAAAGACTGAAATTGCTAATTATCTTGAAAACCATTAACTTTTTGTATAGGCATGTATATTAGAATATTGTAGGTATTGACATGACAATCATTTTGATATATGGTTCAAGGTCATATGTTGAAAGGTCAAGCTCACAGCTGCAAAAGAAGACTTAAGTTGCTAATTATTTTGAAAACTTATAACTTTTTGTATAGGCATGTATATTAGAATATTGTAGGTATTGCGACAATGATCATTTTGATATATGGTTCAAGGTCATTTGTTGAAAGGTCAAGGTCAAAGCTGCAAAAGAAGACATATATTACTAATTATCTTCAAAACTAATTACATTTTTGTATAGGCATGTATATTAGAATATTGTAGGTATTATGACAAAGATCATTTTGATATATGGTTCAAGGTTATGTGTTCAAAGGTCAAGGTCATATCAACATAGGAATACTAAGATTATTAATTATCTTGAAAGCTATTAATTGCATGCATAGGCATGTATATCAGAATATTATAGGTATTGACATGACAATCATATATGGTTCAAGGTCATATATGTTCAAAGGTCAAGGACAGCTGTATAAGTATGCTGAAATTGATTAATGATTTGGAAATTATTCATTGCACTACAGTTACTTCATGCATATTATTTAAGCTACTTACTCGGGTGTTCAAGTGGCGCAGTGGTTAGTGCTCCCGCCTATCACCAGTGCGACTGGGGTTCGATTCCCAGCGTCGTATGTGATAAGATATGAGGTCACCTTCTTGAGCACGTGGGTTTTTCTCCAGGTTCTCCGGTTTTCCTTCCACAGTAAGACCTCACGCGCGCTACAATTCGGGTCAACGAGCTAGATTAATATAAGTTGCACAGCTTGTTTCTAAATCGCTGTAAAAGAATTAAAGTTTAAATTTAAGCTACTTATGAATTAAATGTGAGTGGATATATTTCTGATTAAGTTTTGTGGGAGTTCTTAACTTGAGAAAACTTTTAAAATTTCTGTACGTAAAATATAGTCTATTCCACTTTGCAAACAATATTGGACATATCTTCAGGTGGGCGTTAAGGCCCATGGGCCTCTTGTTAATCTTCAGTGATGAAGGGGAGGATTGTACTAAAAGACAGAAAGTGAGTGAGTGAGTGAGTGAGTTTTTGTCTAAGGCTGCATCAGCATTATTGCAGCTATTCACCACTAGAAAATGTTAAAAATATAAACCTACATATAAAACGTTAAATTTATGTAAAGCTTAATAAAATAGAAGATTTTAAAACAACTGCATAATTGATAAAAACCAGTAATTTCGCAGATAATTTATATTAAAAGACTGGATCATACATGATAAAAATTATATTTTATTGAACAAGTTTATTTTCCCAAGGATAAAAGACAGAATGGAAGGGCATTGGAGACAACTGCAAAATTGCTATTTTTTAACTAGACATGGGGTTATATTATATAATCAAGACCCACTTGTATCATTTCTCTGACTATTGTTAAAATTTCAGTATAACATTGATAGTGGTTACAGAATCTGACTATCGTTAATTTTTCAGTTTAACATTGATAGTGGTTACAGAATCTGACAATTGTTAATTTTTAGCTCAGATGAGCTATTGCTATCCATCTTCGTCCGCCATGCTTTTTACATTTTAATCTTCTACTCCAAAACCACTGGACCAAATTTAATGAAACTTAAAAAAAGTAACCATCATGCCTGGGTGAAGCCCTTTCAGATTTGCACAAATGAAGGAGTTATGTCCCCTTTGGGCCCCATATAGGGGAAATAGTGAAAAACTTTTAAAATCTTCTCCTCTGAATCTACAAGAGATATACCTTAGTTATTTCATTTTTAACATCCTAAGGTCATCTAGTTTCAGATTTGCAAAAAATGGTAGCCCTGGGGCTTAAAATGGGGAAATTGTAAGACACCGAGTGGGGAAATTGATATAAATTATATATTTGTCACCTTATCTTGAAAACTATGAACTTTTTGTATAGGAAGGTATATTAGAATATTGTAGATATTGACATGACAATCATTTTGATATATGGTTTAAGGTCATATGTTGAAAGGTCAAGGTCACAGCTGCAAAAGAAGACTTAAATTGCTAATTATCTTGAAAAACTATTAACTTTTTCTATAGGCATGTATATTAAAATATTGAAAGTATTGTGACAACAGTCATTTTGATATATTTTTCAAGGTCATATGTTGAAAGATCAAGGTCACAGCTGCAAAAGAAGACTTAAATTGCTAATTATCTTGAAAACTAGTAACTTTTTTTGTATAGGCATGTATATTAAAATATTGTAGGTATTGACATGATGATCATATATGGTTTGAGGTCATATATATTCAAAGGTCAAGGATATAGCTTCATAAGTACGTTGTATACTGAAATTGATTAATGACTTGGAAATTCATTGCACTACAGTTACTTCATGCATATTATGTTAGCTACTTTAAAATGAAATGTGACTGGATATATTTCTGATTAAGTTTTGTGGCAGTTCTTGACTTGAGAAAACTTGTACTAAGTTTCTGTACTTAGTAGTTTGTCTATTGCACTCTGCAAACAATTTTGGACATATCCTTAGGTGAGCGTTAAGGCCCATGGGCCTCTTGTTATGTATAACATTGATAGTGGTTACAGAATCTGACTACTGTTAATTTTTCAGTATAACATTGATAATGGTTACAGAACCTGATTATCGTTAATTTTTCAGTATAACATTGATAGTGGTTACAGAATCTGACTATCGTTAATATTTCAGTATAACACTGATAATGGTTACAGAACCTGATTATCGTTAATTTTTCAGTATAACATTGATAGTGGTTACAGAATCTGACTATCATTAATTTTTCAGTATAACATTGATAGTGGTTACAGAATCTGATTATTGTTAATTTTCCTTTAACATTGATATTAGTTACAGGATCTGCCTGTCGTTAATTTTTCAGTGTAATATTGATAGTGGTTACAGAATCTGACTATCGTTAATTTTTCATTAAACATTGATAGTGGTTACAGAATCTGACTAACTTTAATTTTTCAGTATAACATTGATAGTGGTTACAGAAGATGATTTGGCTGATGACTGCCACTTGAACAACTTGTTAAATTATGTCTTCAACTCCATGGTCTTACTTTGTGGTTTAGATGAACTTACAAATATAAAAAATGTTGAGAAATTGAAAAGAGAAATCAAGGTTTGTATATAAGTGTGTGTGTGTGTGTGTGTGTGTGTGTGTGTGTGTGTGTGTGTGTGTGTGTGGACATTAAGACAGATAGATAGATAAATAGATAGATAGATAGATAGATAGATGGATAGATGAATGATAGATGGGAGGGAGGGGGCATCAAAGGCTGCCACAGTATGGTAAAACGCTGTATATTTTTGTTCACAGCTATTGTTTGTATCTGCTGACCAAGTTTTTCATCATTGCTTATTTGTAACCCCAAGTAGGGTAAAGTGTTAAAATGTTTAACACATTCCTATCATGAACAAATGGGTCTTTAAGCTTCAAACTTCATATGTAGCACCAAAGCATGAGGCTTTTTAGTTTATGAAACTGATTGATCTTGACCTTGACTTTGTGAAACTGACCTTGACTTTGTGAAACTGTTGTTGCATTTGTGAAACTGATTGACCTTGACTTACATTCAAGCTGACAAGTGGACTAAAGTTGTAATACTTTTTAATGTCATTTTGGAAATTACATTAAAATAATACATATGGCCTTAACAAGATGTTAACTTTGTCTTTCACAAAGATAATAGTGATTATTTAAATAACTGGTTTTTACTAACTAAAATGCCTTAGAGGGCTGAAACTTCAAATACAACATCAGTGCATTAAGCTTTATCAAATATGTAATTGCTTCAACAGCATTGTGAGTCATGTGTTTCTTGTAGTCTGGTGACCTGATTCAGGCTAAATTTGATCTCTTGTTGGTCCCTTCATCATAAGCAGAATATACAAATAATATGGTATACTGTATTTGAATTTTGAAATTTTTTTAGAAGCTTCTTAGCCAATTGGAGCCAAATTGAGTTTAATAAAATTTGCACCAATCATTTTCAGGTCATTTAAAAGTTAACTGTTCAAGATTTTTTAATGAAACTTGGCACAGAGGTACCGGTAGTCTATGACAATAGCTGGCTTGGGATTGATTTTTGGGGTCACTAGGCCAAAGGTCAAGGTCATTGTGACTATAAATAGAAAATTAGTTTCTGGTCATTTAAAGGTTAACCTTCGAGATTTTTTAATGAAACTGACACAGAGGTACCTTATGTAAAGAGCTGGCTTGGGATTGATTTTCGGGTTACTAGGCCAAAGGTGAAGGTCACTGTGACTGTAAATAGAATATTGTTTCTGGTCTTATAAAGGTTAACCGATCAAGATTTTTTAATGAATCTTGGCACAGAGGTAGTAGCTTATGACAAGAGTTCGCTTAGGATTGATTTTTAGGTCACTAGGCCAAAGGTCAAGGTCACTGTGACTATAAATAGAAAATTGGTTTCTGGTCATTTAAAAGTTAACTGTTCAAGATTTTTAATGAAACTTGGCACAAAAGCAGTTATGACAATAGCTGGCTTGGGATTGATTTTTTGGTCACTAGGCCAAAGGTCAAGGTCACTGTGACTATAAATAGAAAATTGGTTTCTGGTCAATAAAAGGTTAACTGTTCAAGATTTTTAATGAAACTTGGCACAGAGGTAGCTTATGACAAGTGCAGGCTTGGGGATTTTCAGGGTTACTAGGTCAAAGGTGAAGGTCACTCTGACTATAAATAGAAAATCTCGTTTTCGGTCATGTAAAGGTTAACCTTAAGGTTTTTAATGAATCTTGGCACAGAGGTAGCTTATGACAAGAGCTCACTTGGGATTGATTTTTGGGTCACTAGGCCAAAGGTCAAGGTCACTGTGACTATAAATAGAAAATCGGTTTTCATTCATTCAAAGGTTAACCATTTAAGATTTTTTTAACAAAACTTGGCATAGAGGCAGCTTATGACAAATGCTGGCTTGGGATTGATTTTCAGGTCACTAGACCAAAGGTCAAGGTCACTGTGACTATAAATAGAAAATCGGTTTCGGGTCATTTAAAAGTTAACCATTCAAGATTTTTGTCCCCAGCTTTCACTGAAAGGGAGACAAACAAATGATATACCATAGTTCCTATTTCCCTCTTTGCATTTTATGCTAGGACTATCCATATTACCCCTCATATATCATTACAATTACAGAAGTCTATTAAATTTTAAAGCAGGGGACATAAATTTTATAAATTTGCTTGTAATTCTAGGTTTGCAATCAGATTGTGGACAAACTTATAGACAGAGTGGACAATATGTTTAGCTTTTCAAAACTGACCAATACAGTAGAGGTTATTGCTTCAACAGAGAATGCTGTTTTACAGGTCAGTATTTATACACCCCCCCCCCCCCCCCAAAAAAAAACCTTTTTGTGTCTTTTCAGTGTCTGTCTGTTTTTATTGTATGTTTTTCTGTCTGTTCTTTCAGAGTGATTTCCTGATGATAAGTTGATTATTTCCTTTAAATAATCTTCTAATTTTTTAGGGGCCTCGTGATGGCCATGTAGTCTAAAGTGGTTGCTTATGGATGAAATTGCCTCTGTGTTTGAATCCCATTTTGGCAGATCTTAGTATGAGAAAGTTTTCATTTGCTTGGCCAAGGTTGTGCCTTTCTCAGGACACTCTGGTTTCCTCCATCATTCAAGAACTGTCCACCACAATATAAGTGAAAGAATCTTGACTGGTACATAAAACACCATTACTCAACTCAATGCTTGCCGAAGGTTGTGGCTTTCTCAGGACACTCTAGTTTCCTCCATCATTCAAGAACTGTCCACCACAATATAAGTGAAAGAATCTTGACTGGTACATAAAACACCATTACTCAACTCAATGCTTGCCGAAGGTTGTGCCTTTCTCAGGACACTCTGGTTTCCTCCATCATTCAAGAACTGTCCACCACAATATAAGTGAAAGAATCTTGACTGGTACATAAAACACCATTACTCAACTCAATGCTTGCCGAAGGTTGTGGCTTTCTCAGGGCACTCTGGTTTCCTCCATCATTCAAGAACTGTCCACCACAATATAAGTGAAAGAATCTTGACTGGTACATAAAACACCATTACTCAACTCAATGCTTGCCGAAGGTTGTGGCTTTCTCAGGGCACTCTGGTTTCCTCCATCATTCAAGAACTGTCCACCACAATATAAGTGAAAGAATCTTGACTGGTACATAAAACACCATTACTCAACTCAATGCTTGCCGAAGGTTGTGCCTTTCTCAGGACACTCTGGTTTCCTCCATCATTCAAGAACTGTCCACCACAATATAAGTGAAAGAATCTTGACTGGTACATAAAACACCATTACTCAACTCAATGCTTGCCGAAGGTTGTGGCTTTCTCAGGGCACTCTGGTTTCCTCCATCATTCAAGAACTGTCCACCACAATATAAGTGAAAGAATCTTGACTGGTACATAAAACACCATTACTCAACTCAATGCTTGCCGAAGGTTGTGCCTTTCTCAGGACACTCTAGTTTCCTCCATCATTCAAGAACTGTCCACCACAATATAAGTGAAAGAATCTTGACTGGTACATAAAACACCATTACTCAACTCAATGCTTGCCGAAGGTTGTGGCTTTCTCAGGACACTCTGGTTTCCTCCATCATTCAAGAACTGTCCACCACAATATAAGTGAAAGAATCTTGACTGGTACATAAAACACCATTACTTAACTCAATGCTTGCCGAAGGTTGTGGCTTTCTCAGGACACTCTAGTTTCCTCCATCATTCAAGAACTGTCCACCACAATATAAGTGAAAGAATCTTGACTGGTACATAAAACACCATTACTCAACTCAATGCTTGCCGAAGGTTGTGGCTTTCTCAGGGCACTCTGGTTTCCTCCATCATTCAAGAACTGTCCACCACAATATAAGTGAAAGAATCTTGACTGGTACATAAAACACCATTACTCAACTCAATGCTTGCCGAAGGTTGTGCCTTTCTCAGGACACTCTGGTTTCCTCCATCATTCAAGAACTGTCCACCACAATATAAGTGAAAGAATCTTGACTGGTACATAAAACACCATTACTCAACTCAATGCTTGCCGAAGGTTGTGGCTTTCTCAGGGCACTCTGGTTTCCTCCATCATTCAAGAACTGTCCACCACAATATAAGTGAAAGAATCTTGACTGGTACATAAAACACCATTACTCAACTCAATGCTTGCCGAAGGTTGTGCCTTTCTCAGGACACTCTGGTTTCCTCCATCATTCAAGAACTGTCCACCACAATATAAGTGAAAGAATCTTGACTGGTACATAAAACACCATTACTCAACTCAATGCTTGCCGAAGGTTGTGGCTTTCTCAGGGCACTCTGGTTTCCTCCATCATTCAAGAACTGTCCACCACAATATAAGTGAAAGAATCTTGACTGGTACATAAAACACCATTACTCAACTCAATGCTTGCCGAAGGTTGTGCCTTTCTCAGGACACTCTGGTTTCCTCCATCATTCAAGAACTGTCCACCACAATATAAGTGAAAGAATCTTGACTGGTACATAAAACACCATTACTCAACTCAATGCTTGCTGAAGGTTGTGGCTTTCTCAGGGCACTCTGGTTTCCTCCATCATTCAAGAACTGTCCATCACAATATAAGTGAAAGAATCTTGACTGGTACATAAAACACCATTACTCAACTCAATGCTTGCCGAAGGTTGTGGCTTTCCTCCATCATTCAAGAACTGTCCATCACAATATAAGTGAAAGAATCTTGACTGGTACATAAAACACCATTACTCAACTCAATGCTTGCCGAAGGTTGTGGCTTTCTCAGGGCACTCTGGTTTCCTCCATCATTCAAGAACTGTCCACCACAATATAAGTGAAAGAATCTTGACTGGTACATAAAACACCATTACTCAACTCAATGCTTGCCGAAGGTTGTGCCTTTCTCAGGACACTCTAGTTTCCTCCATCATTCAAGAACTGTCCACCACAATATAAGTGAAAGAATCTTGACTGGTACATAAAACACCATTACTCAACTCAATGCTTGCCGAAGGTTGTGGCTTTCTCAGGGCACTCTGGTTTCCTCCATCATTCAAGAACTGTCCACCACAATATAAGTGAAAGAATCTTGACTGGTACATAAAACACCATTACTCAACTCAATGCTTGCCGAAGGTTGTGGCTTTCTCAGGGCACTCTGGTTTCCTCCATCCACTTTCAACCAAGATATAAGACTTAGTGAAAGAATCTTGATTATGGCATAAAACACCATTACTCAACTCAACTCTTCTAACTTTTTACATTGTTTTTAGTACTACATAATGCAGATCATGGTTGACTTTAAAGGGTTGGAGTTGTTAAAATTGAGACAAGATAGACTCGCATGTAATTGCTCTAATTTTGTTTTGTGAAAATGTAAAACAAAAGCAGATAAGAAATCATGTATAAATTGATGCTCAATATGATTTTATGTTAAAACAATTCTTTAAAATTAATAGATTTTCATCTTGTTTCCAAAGTTTGAAAAGTTGTAGACTATGCAATCTGTCATCTTTTTAATACTATCCATTATGTGATATTGTAGCCAATAGTCTAATTTATCTGACTGCAACATACTTTATTTGATTTTTTAATACCAGGAAGAGCACTGCTTCATTTTGATTTTCCCTGAAAATATTATGCAAAATTTGATCCACATTTAAATTTTCAAAGTAGCAGCATTGATATATTGAAGTGCCTTCTTATATTAATATTTAAGAATAAAAATCATTCACCTGTTTATCTTGGTAAGTCGCATTTCCATGGATCTATCATTATTTTCATTCAAAATTGAAATAATAAGCTACACCCTTTTTGACACCAGTTGTTGGTATTGGAAAATTCAGAGTTTTTTATACCCCCCTTCCCCCAAGAACAGGTGGGGTATATAGCGATCGTGATGTCTGTCCATCTGACCTTCCATCTGTCCTTATGTCTGTCATTCCCTCCATCCGAAATATTTTGTTTCCAGATGATAACTCAAAAAGTCTTCAACCAAATGATTTC
>CM056601.1:26882630-26904018 GCA_029721355.1 Tegillarca granosa | reverse complement strand
TTTAAGAGGCATACACATGATCCATGATAATGCATCCTCCCACAAGAGTAATGTAGTGCAGCAGTTTCTTCACGATGAAAGAGTAATACAACTTCCACATCCCCCATATTCACCAGATCTAAGCCCATGTGACTTTTTCCTATTTCCTACGTTGAAAAAGATGCTCGCAGGCCGTCGGTATAACTCTCGAAGTCAGTTTGGTAGTGCTGTGTATCAGTGTCTAAATAGGATACCCAAGTCCAACTACTCTACTGCTTTCAAATCGTGGATTTCTCGGATTGAAAAGTGTATACATGTTAAAGGAGAGTACTTTGAAGGATTAAAATAAAAATTACAAGCAAAATAATGGTTTTTCTTATTTTCCTCTGTTAGTCTCAAAACTTTTTGAAGTGCCCTCCTATGGTAAATGCCTTTGAAATCAACCATGAAAGAGTAATATCAGAAAGGTCACTAGATATTTTAAAAAAAGACCTTGTCACTCAGACCCTTCAAAGAAATTTCTAGCATAGCGATTGGTTAACTTGCCAGGGAACATGAAACTATGTTCCTAAATCTGCCTGGGTACATAAACTCTTGTGACGTTTAGCGGCATAAGGGAAGTAACTCTTCCATTGCCAAGGTAGCCTATGTTGTTTCGTTACAGTAAACATAGTGACAACAAGGTTCGCAAGTCACACAGAAAACAGAATTGAAGTTAAAAGAACCAAACTAGTGCCAGCAAATACTAACAACAGTAATCGATCAGCATCAAAAACTTTCAGGGAGTATTTATGTGAAAAAATCAGGATCCGAATTTTGAATCATGTATCCTGTTGCTTTGAAGGGTGATAAATATTTTATACAAGGTTTTGAAGGGTTGCACAGCCTCATGTACCCTGTCAAACATAGATCTTTGACAAGGTACATTGGGCCGTGAAACCTGCCAAAAACCTGAATAACTTATAATCTCTACTAGACATCATTGAAATAAGTCATTTATTAACAGTAACAAATTGGAATCTCGAAATAGTTACTGGAGTTATGGGTTTTTCTGTATTTAACAAGAATCATTTATATTAAAGTGAGTTATGTTCACAGATCTAAAAATGATTTTCAGAAGCATTTTAAGGCTTTTTTAGTGAAAATTGAATTTTAAGTAGGGTACATATTGAACTCTTTCCAACACAATTTTCATCCAAAAAAAAAAAAAAAAATCTTGATTACAGCATAGTTATACAATGAATTCCTGTGAGTGTTGACCATAAAAATAAAAATATTTAAGGGTTTTTTATAGATATTTGTAGCAACAATCTTTCATTTGCAAATTATCTTTAATGATCTTTCATGCTTGTTAATCGCTTACATGGTAATTAATTGATTAATTGATATATTTGCTAATCAGTACATGCAGATAGTTTGAGATAAAGATTTTGTAACTACTCACTCAGAACCTCTTATTGAAAACTGCTCACAAAGAAGTTTACTCCCATAAAAAAAATTTTATGATTTTTATAATGACAATTTTAATATGATCCTTCAAAATAAATCAAAATTTGCAAACATGAAAAATCTTGACCCCAGTTTCACAATCATTCACTCAATACACTGTACACACAACTCAAATATTCCTATTTTTTCTCTTATCAATATGTATTTAAAAATGTTTAAGTTTTATGAGACAGTGTTTTTGTTCTGTGCAACAAACCAACACTAAACAAAAAAAATTACATATGACATTAGATATTTAATTTTAGTGTGTAATGTCTTAAAAACTGACATTGAAATATTCCCTAATTTCAGTTGAGTGTATACTCAATTGAGTAAATGGTTGTGAAACTGGGACCTGATATACACTATTTAAAATCTTCAGCCCAAATTACTTCCTTGAATTTTAACATGTTTTGTTGATGTTTAGATGCAGTTTTGTTAAAAAAAATGATAACTAAAAGTTTCTTATAAACTTGCAAAAAAACAAACTGTGTTTTCCTTTTTTTAGGTTCCTCATAGACTAATTACATTTCAGTTAATAAAAGATGTAGAAGTAGGTGTCATATGTGGGCCTTCACCCTCACTCATGGAGTTAGAACCAGAGGTAAATTATTTACTGAAAATAAAAAAAATTGAAAAATGTTAAAAATCAAAAAGCTTACTATCTCCTGTTTGATTGAAGATGTTCATCTGTAAAGTCATAATAAAATCTCCCAAACAAATTGCATTTCATAACAAGCAATTAGAAATTTGAATTTTTATCATCATTTCATACCAGTGTCATTGTGTCAGTATTGGCATGCATCCAAGTTTTTGGTTAAAGTTCAATGTGCAAGGGAAATATTAATTCTTTATTTGGATTTATTATTATTTATTAATTCATTCATTATTCATTTTAAATACTGACCTTTTATGTGAAATTTGATTTTGCAATTTTAAACAACAATGATATTGCCCTCTTCCCCCAGTTCATTACTTCTGATTTACCTATTAATAAAGTGTCATGCTTTAGGACACACACTGGTTTTCTTACAGAGTTTGGAACCCACAGTTCTTTTATCAAAAACCCAAAAGCAAAACCCCTTATGCTACATGAACAGATGAACCTTCAAACTGTTAAGGATAAGAGTGAGGTTCAATGTCACGGCCCATGCTTACAACGCCTTATAGAGTTGAAAGAAAGGGTGGGTCGTTACTGAAGATACTAACTGAATTGATTGAAATAGAGTGGAATGGAATTATGGTGTTTTATGTCCTTGTTATGATTTTTCCACTTTTCAGGTAGTTAGTACTGGGATTGTGAAAGAAACCAGAGTGTCTAGAAAAAAACTAATTACCTTGGGCAAGAGAACCGTCAGATTTTCTTACACTTTTATCAACCCAAATGGGATTCAAACCTAGGGGCATTGTGACCCTTAAGTGCATGCTTTAGACCACTTGGCCACTAATGCCTATCATCACCCCCCCCCCTCCCCTGCAACATACCGGCATGATTAAATGATAAACATAATGATAAATAAGCTGGTATTTAATTTGATCAAAAGTCAGATGGTTAAACTACTTATGCACATGTTAAGAAGTTTTGCTAATCCATATTGTCATTTTATTTGAAAAACAGGTTGTTCGGTTTTGGCGACCAGCGTATGACTCATTAAAGAATGTTTGTAGAATTTGCCCCAGAAATTATCCGGAATATATTACCTTAGATAGTAATCTACTAGGGTATGTAAATATTAATAAGAATTTTTCCTTTATACATAACATTAGATTCTTGTTTACCATATAACAGTTACTTTTCTTGAATATATAGAACTTCGATGACTCGAAGTCCAAGGGACTTTGGCCAAATATTGGAGCCGTCAGGGGGTTCGAGATACATGGAACATTGAGATACGATCGGAGGTTCAGGTTCTCATGATTGTTGACCAACAGAATCCGTACATGCAAATGTATTAAAAGGTTAATTAAAAAAATGTCTGAATTATATTTGAAATTTTTATCTTGAATTATGAAAAATTCATAGATAATGAAAAGGTAGAAATGTACCAATTAAAAATACAAAATTTATTATTCATCATGATATCTCAATAATGTTTTCAAACTAAAATGTTGAACTGCGATATATCATATGATCTTTAATGGCTACGGGGCTAAAACATGGTACTTTATTTTAATTTCAACAAGTGATGATAAAAAATAAACTTTATTCTAAAAACAATACAAAGCACAGTTAATGCCAGTCATTTAAAGCACAGAAAATTACGACAATGCATATTACTCAACATACTCCAGTGACATGTAAATTACAGAAACCTATGTGCAATCATCAAGCATGGACAACTGGGGTGTTTCAGTGATAAAACACTTCCGAATGTTGTAATCAACATTAAAGAGCTGCATATATCGAGCACTGTCTCATTAGGTTAATTAATAATCTTGAGTAGCACTCAACATTCCACTGGCAAGTAACTGTCAAGACTAATTGTTTCGTTTCACTCTACTACTTTTATTGAATTCTGTAATGTGGCTTTAGCTTGTGTTTTGTTTACAATGACCCGGGTCACATAACGTTCTGAAAAAATGTATTCGAGCGAAAGAAGTTGAATTTTCCATAATTTTATATGTTTGAAAAATATTCATTCGAGCGAGTGGGGGTATTCAGGTTGACTAAGTTCGAGCCATGGAAGTTTATTAACATAGGATATTATAAGAAATTGGTCAGGATCGACAGATGACTTCAAGTTATCCAGGTATTCAAGGTAGCAACGTTTGAGCGATCAAAGTTTTACTGTAAACAGTCGACTCTGGTTAATTCGAAATCAGTTGAATCAAAATTTCGCTTAAATCGAAATGATATAAACGGTCCCGTCAGATTGCTATGTATTTCTATGCAAATTTGTGTGTTTAAATCAAAATACCGAAATTCGAAATTTTGCTTAAATCGAAGTGAATTTTCAGTCCAGATTACACAACACCATGAAAATTCCAACGTTTAAATCGAAATATATTTTCTTTTTTTATCGTAGTTTGGAATTGTTTATACAACAAGTTGAAAGTAAGCGGCAAAATAAAAAACATTAAATGTACACAAAAAATATTTTATCTTAAAATATTGATTTATACCTTAAATAATTAGATCTAATCCGCCTCTTGTTTAAGAAGTGTTTATAGTAACAGAGTGACGGTTTACTTTGAAGATTCATTTCCGACTAAAAATACACATGAAAAAAGTAAGTTGGTATCCCATGCTATTTTCACGATTTTCTCTTTTGGTCAGGTCATAGTAAACTGTCCGTCAGTAAAAGGAAAAATTTCATTGGTGTAAAATTAAGAAGTGGGCTACTTCCACAGTCATTGATCACAAGAATACCCAACGCTAATTAACCTGCTTAAACTTTATTGATCTGTCAAGTCAAATGATATACACCATTCAGATACTTCGTGACATGCCAAGCCGTGATTTTAATAATCATAAAGGTTGGACACTAAGGATTACAGATGAAGAAGTTATGATTATGAATTAAAGAAACTTTAACTGAGCCTCGCCATAGTCAGTGTTTAACAAATTTCAATAGAACCTTGTAGCTTCCAGTGTAGTTTCCAATTTACTTATTTTATTGTTCAAAAAACTTAAGTTTGTTGAGCTTTACATTAACATAGAAATATTTTAAATTTCTTTTTAATTTTTAATGTTTAATTTAAACTTAATCTTAAAATTTTGAATGTCAATTGTAAGCATTATAATACGTAACAGCATACACTTGACGTCAATAGAAGAGCACTTTACTAGTAAAGTTATCTCCCATTTCTCATCGTCAGTGATCAAAAGGTTAATTCGAAATTCGAATAAATTGAAATTTTTCATCTGACCCCTTCAATTTCGAATTAACGAGAGTCAACTGTATTTATAAATTGTGTGATATTTTTGTACATGTGTGATGGATACAGGACTTAATATTTGCACTTGTCTGATTGTAGGTTATGGGCTACATGTTACTGGTAGACAAGTATAATACTCAAATACTCTTTCTGACTAGTTTTTAAAGATAAGTTCTGAAGTTTTGTAAGATTTACTATATTTTCAGTTTAATTGCCTCATGGTCTAAATTTTCTGGTGGATGTTGTTGGTTAGATTAGTGTTCAGATTCTATGGTCATTTTTCCCAAACCAATTACGTGAGGTTGTAGAGTACTAGCCAGCTGAAAAATATGTACTTTTGCATTTTTTGAAGTAATCAAAAAAATTAATTCACTTGATTTTAAAATTAACTTGGATATCTAATTGAAAGAGCCATGAAAATGAGATTGTGTTAAAGTCATCTTTACATCAAATGAAAAAAGAACTTTCTATATTATACAGTACAATAATTTTTGTTTTGTTAGTTTACTGTAATGGCAGTTTATATTATACTTGATTAATTTTTTTACCTTGTTTATCGTATTATAACATTGTTAAACTTTCTGTAGAACTGAAGGAGAAAAGTATAATTTTCATACATTTATAGAACATTAGGTTCACACATGTCTATGCTACACTTTAAGGCTGGGGCTGTGACCTTGATACAAGTGTTTAGAGCAGTGACTATTCAGGTCAAGTCGACAATATATTGTGATGAAATTGACAGTGCATCAGGGAAGGGGGAGGGGGTTAAATCTTATCATTGACACTTTAGAACCATGTCAGTGACACGTGGTTGAATGCTGTCATGGGTCACGTTGGATATACTATGGTGACATGACATGCACCAGAACCACAGTGTAGCAGTGCCCAAATAATAATCAGACACTGGTTGTTGCTCTGTACTCAAATAGAACATTTGACAGCAGTTTATTTTCCTTAAAATTAGTTTATGTATACTGTAGCCAGCATGTTTGAACACTGTCATGGTCACGTTGGATATACTATGGTGACATGACAGGCACCAGAACCACAGTGTAACAGTGCCATAATAATAATCAGATGCTGGTTGTTGCTCTGTATTCAAATAGAACATTTAACAGCAGTAAATGTTCCTTTAGATTAGTTATGTATACTGTAGCAGTCATATTTGAAGAATTTTAATCAAATGCTGTGAATACAAACATTTAATGCATAATATTTTGGTTAAAGTTTTTGATAGTGTCACACCAGTTACACTATTCTTTAAATGATCAGACAAAGAGAGGTTTTTATATCCAAATATAATAAGAATACTGTGCTTTTTTGCATATCTATGTATTTTATTATCTTTTGTCTTTCAGATTTTTGCTAATTAATAAAGAAACGTGTAGGTGTTTGTGTAGTCTGTGTCCAGTTAATAACCAAACAGTTGTAGATACAGGTATGTGTACCTTCATATATGTGTCTCTTTTTTAGCCATGAGATACAAAACACTTAACACTGAAACATGTACAACATAACACCCAAAATCAGACATGCTTGCTGGAAAAATAAACACACACACACACACACACACACACACACACACACACACACACAGGTATGAATATATAACCTCAAATATTCTACACTCTTTATTACAATGATTAATACAGTACCGTAAATAAAATTAGAGGTGTATCTATAATTTGAGCACCACTTGGTGTATTTTGTAGTGTAAGAAATAGAATTAATCACTATTGTGGTGCAATATAGGGAAATCTAAATTGTCATTCTTAAATATTTGGTGTAGAACTCTTTTTTAACCAACTATTTTAGAAATAAGGTTGAAATTTCTCTATCTGTTACAAATAGCAATAGATTCTTTTTTATCTGTCACTTTTAAGATTAATAGAATCTATCACTACTTTTGGTGCCATTTCTTTAAAAAAAAATTTCACTCCTTATAGTGCCAGGTAGGAAAATTTCAACCAGTTTAAACATATTTATTCTTGAATGAGGTATTGCATACATTTGTATTGTGTGACACTATGATAATTTTCTGACTATTTCGATCTCAAAAATGCAAAATGTGAACAATGTTTGCACTGTCAACAAATGTCCTTGTTATTAAAATCAAGTCCTTAGTGGCTTCATGGTCTAAAATGCACTTAAACAGATCACAGTGCCTATCACTGCCTAGGTTTGAATCCTTCTCAGCTCATCTTAGTGTGAGAAAGTGTCAGTTTGCTTGCTAAGGTACTCGGATTTCCTCCACCATCCCAGAACTGACTTGATCTCAATAAAAGCGAGTCATGACTGGGGTGTTAAAAAACATTACTCAATTCCATTCCACTTGTTATAAAAATCATTATATGACATAATGCAGCACACATAAATATATAAGTGCCCCTGATTTATTAATTAATCTTAGTAGGATTATTAGTCTGTAGCTTATCTGGGAATTGGGTTTTCAGACAGGGATATTTTGTACACTTTTTTAATGAGATATCTTATCCGAGATTCAAGAAAAATAAAGAGATTTCATTACTGCAGCTTTTGAAAAGCACTAAAAAATCTTTTATGACAAAATAATATATATGCAGTGGTCCATGACCAGAAAAATTAAGAATGATACATTTTGACTTTGATGTTAAAATTACATATAATGTTGCTAAGTGCATGGACATCAACTGTTTGTGTTGGTAACTTATTAGTTTTTTTATGAACATTTATTGGTCAAATTATCATACTTTTCAAATACATATCACATAAAAATATGTTAAAAAAAATTTTTGCATCTAGATATAGATGATTAAAGTTATGATGTGCATTAATCTATTTATTTTCTTTTTTCCCTTTGTTTTCCAGATGACAATTTTTCATCAGATCAGAGAAAGGAAATTCTAGAAAGTTTCTATAAGAAAATAACAGGGAGTTTATTTACATCAGTTGTAGAGGGAAGTCAAACTGGTAATAATCAGTAAATTCCATTCATGTACTACATGATATATTTTGTTACATTACACTGCTTAACTTGGCTTTTGTAATGGGGCTCTTTCTCTGGATTCTGTTTCCTTTTTAAGCCAGGACCTTTAGAATTAGTTCACTATCCAAGGGTCATTTGTTTTCTCTGGGTACTGAGGTTTCCTCCACCAAACCTGTCTCTCCATTTTGGTAAAAGAATGTTGATTGCCAGTACATTACTTGATTACGTTGATTACTCACCCTCTCGGGCAGGCCCTCACTTAAATGACCACCCCTTTATTCCAGCAACATTTCTCTTGCATTAACTTGTGAACAAATTTACCCCTTTTTGAAGGCCACCCCTTTAATGTGACCAGCAATCACTCTATTACAACCAGAATTGTATTTTTCCTCCTCCAGAACAGCCACCATTTTTCGATTGTTTACCTTTTTTCTGACATCAATAAACAGAAGATCTATATTTTGACCCTAAAGTGTGTTCATGTACTTGACTCATTATAATTTGGAAATATTTGGCATTTTGTGAAAATGAAAATAATTACAGTTATGTTTTCTTCAAAGCAAATTATCGAATTATGCAAAGCATCCAATCACACAAAAAACAGTACAAATCTTTTTTTCACAAAGATTACAAATTTTTGAAAATGTTTTAAACCTGAGTCTAAGGTTGAAAACTTTATTTGAAAATTTAGAACAAAATGGTGAAAAAAAACTTTTTAGAATTGGGAAAAGGCCTCCAAATTTGCCTCATTGAGAGTCGTGTAAAAATTATAAAGATTCTGATTGGATCATCTGACTGCCAATTACTAGAGTAGATACATGTAAGATATGTTAAATTTATCAAACAATCAAGGCCTCACAAGGACACAAATCTTTACAATGATAACAGAAATCAAATCAATCTCCTGCCATAAGTTTTACAAAGTGTTTTTGTGCTAAAGTAACTGTATCTTGGTCAGTATCCCACCTTTTACTAGTTTCTGTGAATATTATTTGGCAATGCTGGTCATGTGGTGGCCAGCTGTGGCCCATATTGGATTAGGTTTCATCTTCACCCAAAATGGGTGTTATTGACCCTGTATAAACCATATTAGATCACCTACACACTGTGTACCTAATTTTATTTATTTTTTTTGTTTTTTATTTATATTTTTTATTTTTTTCTTCTTATTATTTTTTTTTTTTGGAGGTGGGGAGTGGGGGATCAATATTAAATCATTTAGTCCATAGAAATTTAAAGGGTAAATTTATTAACAAGGTGGCATGTTTTGGAAAATAAGCATCATATTCAAGTAGACTTTTTATTTAAAAAATTTGCTGTTTAATTTCAGGACCACTAGAATTCAGCCATCAACCTCAGGAGACCTATATTGTCGGAGAGGCACACAAGTGTTACGCTATGCAGTCTGGACCATATCAGTTATTTGTTTTATTTACTGACAGTATTCCCACTTTTGCAATGAGGTATAAAATATTATTGAAGTAGGAAATAGATTAGCTTTGTGAAATTTTTTAAAGTTTATAACAGTTTGCATTAGTGTTTGCCTTTAATTGTAATAAACTTGAAATTGTATGATTGAATTTTACTTGTAACAAGGCAGAATTTACTGCTTATGATATTTGGTGTTTTAGTTTTAATTTGAGTTTACTGAAATCTGAATAACAAACATTATTGGCAGGAGGGCATATGTTAGAAGTATTATTAGGCAGTCTTGTCATTGTTTGGTAAACATTTATGTCACAAATTCCCAGAACTTTTTTATATAAAAAACTACATATCCAATTGAAATAGTAGTTCAGTAGAAACTCTTGATGCACATTTCCTGCAGTCTGTTACAAGGACAGAGAATAGTTTGAAACATTAATAAATTATTTTTATATTTCCTAAAAAGACTGAAATATAGCAGTTATGTCGTCATCATTGACACCAATTTCTTAACTTTTATATTTTTTGTCGAGCCTGGCAATGCCATAAGGTGAGACTTAGGTGTTACTTTTCCAGATAGGTAGGATGTCTCTTAGTTCATGGTAGTAAGAGTTACCAAAAAATGGAACTTACAGTCGGTTACTTTTCAACTGGCACCAAATGTTCAGATGTTAAGTTTTTGATCTGATGCAGTCTCTAACCACACCAATTGTCCTTGTACCTGTACATTCCAAATTAAGGTGCCCTTGGTGGTCTAAAATATGTGCTTACAGATCTCAGTGCATCCCTCCCCCTAGGTTCCAATCCCACTTGGTCAGTTCCTTGTGCAAGAAAGTTTTTCAGTTCACTTGACAACGGTTGGTGGTTTTCTCCAGGCACTTTGGTTTCCTCTACAATTCCAGAACTGACCACTTTGATACAAGTTAAAGAATTTTTACTTGGGTGTAAAACAACATTAATCAACTAAACTCAACTCAACCTGCAAATTATGTTTGTCACATGAGGAGATTTAAATCGTATTGTTATTATTATATCGAGGTAACTTAAAACGATGTAATTCTGACCTTGAACATAACTTAAAACGATGTTATTTCGACATTGATCATAACTTAAAACGTCGTAATTCTGACCTTGAACATAATTTCCACATGATCAGTAAGTAACACTTTGAAATACTGCCTCCAATTGTTTATTAAAGTTTTTGAAATTATAAATAGTTTGACAATAAAACAAGAAAGATTTACAATGTATAAATAGACAGGAGTTGTGGATTTAAGGACTTTTTAAATAACTGGTGATTAAGGTGAGGTAACAAAGTTATTGAAGAATATTTTATTAAAATTTATACATTTATAGTGATGTCTTCCTGATTTACCATTTATTTTTTCTTTATTTTTTCAGGTCAGTGTGCCATAAAACTTTAGCAGTTTTAACTAGAGATAAATGTATACAGGTGTGAATGGCAGAAATCAAAGGAAAATCTTCTTGAGTTATGGAGATAGTTAACCAGGGATACATGTACATGTATAACACGCCCTCAAGACCTATATAATGCGACACAAAGCAGGGTCAGAATTTGTTTTGAAAGATGATGGTGTCCAAGGAGTACAACACCCCAACACACTGAAGGAGGGGTGTGTTTGTGTGATAAGGAACTTACAATTGGCTAGGTTACTGATATATACATTTAGTCATATACACATGATATTATGTCTGAGTCAACATAGCAGTATCTGCTAGATTTCCATAGCAACAGAATGAGATGCGAGTTGACTTTGAAGTCATTGTAGTTGTTAAAGTATTCATAATGAAAAGAAATTTTGCATTGTAAATTGAGAAATTTTTGCATGCATTTTTTTTTTCGTGAAAATTCATAAGAGTAAAAAGAATTGAAAATAAATCTTTTTATTTTTCAAATATTTTTTGAATTGTTTCCCTTTGATTTGCACTGACTATCATTAGGCGATGCAAAAATAAAAGAATGTTGTTACTCATGAAAATTAACAGACATGAGAATTTCCCATTTTACAGTAGTATGGTTATGACAGTGCTAATAATACCGGTGAAATGATTTATTAATTTATATAGATTACTAAGTTTCCATGACAACAAATATGCAACTTGAGGATAATGTGTGCAAGAAAGAAATAATTGTCAAGTGAAAGCGAAAACATTTGTTAAAGAGTCTAAGAATAATGTTAAGAACTGGTTTAGGTAAAATTGCCTTGATCATTTAAGCAGTTTACTAATATCGGAGTTTTGTGACCCGATTTCTAATCTAAGATGGGGTTCATCAAACATAGCACATGTTCAATACCCTTATTACTTTTGTGTAGAAAGACAGAAATAGAAATTTTAGAAAAGTAGTTGCCATGGCGTAGTTTCAATTATGGACATTCCGTAGAGATTGTAATGAATAATACTATTACAAGTGAAATTAGGAAAGGTAGTTGCCATGGCAATAACCTTTTAATAAACATGGATCATAATTAAGATTGTTTTTGTTTATTTCGTTGAATATTTTATTAGGTTTCCATGACAACAGTCTTAAAATAAGTAATTTTTGGTCAGATATTTCTGTTTGCCATTAAGTATTAAGAATATTAAATTGAATTTTAAGAAGTTATGAGACCAGTGCATACTTTTTAGAGGAGTGAATTGGAGTAATGTAGATTTACAATCCCAGTCAAGATTCTCTTTTATTGAGGTCAGTTCAGCAATTGTGAAGAAAATCAGAGTGCCTAGAGAAAATCATTGGACAAAGTGCCTCATTGCCCAGGTTTAAAATTTCTACTTCTGAACCTAGTGTGAAAGTTTGTCAGTTCATTTGCTGAAAGTCAGCATTTTTTTCCAGGTACTCTAGTTTCCTCCACCATTCCAGAATGTACCACCTCAATGTACGGTAAATGAAAGAATCTGGACTTAGGTGTTCACACAATTACACAACTCAACTTCTTGAAGCGTTTCTCTCATATGTCTCCAGTTTCACAATAATTTTTTATCTAAGCTTGAAGTGATTATCAAAATGGTACCTTAAATTCTTGAATATTTTTAAAATAAACAGAGTTATTGATTTCCAGATATGCTTATTCAAGTTAAGGAAAATCTTAGTTGAAGAATGATTGAGAAACTGAGGCCTGCAGTTTAATATACAAGGTGTTCATATGCATAATACCTTTTACATGTAGTGACACTTAATTTACTTAAGAAATGACTTCGTGTTTGGTAACGTACATGAGGATATGAACGATAGTGAAGCATGCGCAAATTGCATAATCTGCAAAGCAGATTATGCTTGATTTGCGCGTACTTCACTATCGTTCATACCCTCATGTACGTTACCAAACACGAAGTCATTTCTTATATTTACAATTCTTGGCATATTCATGTGTAAAATAATAAAGAAACTATGTATAAAATCATGATGTTTAGTTTACATTTTTTTGGGGTTCTGATCCATCAGACAGGCCTCAGTGATGGAGTGGTATTAAGCATGTGCTTATGGATCACAGTGCCTCCAGACCTCCTACTGGTAGATTTCAATAACACACTTTTAGTGTGGAAAAGTTTGTCAGTTCATTTTTTGATAGTTTTATCTGGACACTCCAGTTTTCTCTACCATCATAGAACTTACAGACTCAATTTAGTGTAAGAATCTTGACTTGGAGTAAAACACCATTACTCCACTCCACTCCACTCCGTCAGACATTTTCCACAACCTTGTTATAGTTTACAACATCTATTTAGCATCTATGTAAAGATTTTTCACCTTCATATAGTTTTTCGGTCAATGTGTAGGAGTTACCATACATTCTAAGAGATTACCAAATTATTTCCAACTAAATTTTTAGTAATGTTCCAAATAGAGAATATTTGTTTCTATGAATGGTAACATGTCCTCAAAAATATTTTAAAGCATGTTGTACCGAACTGCATAATTTTGAGGGTATATTGAAAGTCCATATTCAAGACTAAATTGACAGATTTTTTTTTTCTATGCTAAACACCAGAAACATAACACTAATCAATATAATGATTATTCTTCAAAGTTGAAAATATGTATTAACAAGAGGGGCTGAATTAAATTTTTCTTAATGCTATGACCACCTTAAAAACAATATTTTATCAAAGGAGTGGAGAAAAATAGAGTACTGTTGTTTCATGCCTGTACCAAGAATCAATCACTGATATATTGATCAGTTTTAGGCTGGTGGAGAAAACCACCATCTTTGACAAATGCACTTTCAAAAAGAGACTAGAATTGGTCCGAGGGGATTCAGACCTTGGGGTGAGAGACAATATGATCTGCAAGCCTTCATATTAGACCACACAACTAGAGGCCCCTTTAATCAAAATGTATCAGTACTAGGTCTTTAATTTTGTAAGGTATGATTAAAGATCTAAAGAGAAACAAAATCTCTTTATCAAACAAGAGGCCCATGGGCCTTAACGCTCACCTGAGGAAATATCCAAAAACTTACAAAGAACTTAAATACAAAAAGTTCACAAAATTCCTCAAGTTTGGAAAATCCTGCAATAATTAATCAGAAATGTCTAGTCACATTTCATTTATAATAGCTCATATGCAGCATTTAACTATAGTACAATAGATAATTTCCAAATAATTAACCATATATGGTTATGCAGCCATGATTTTGACCTTTGAACATATGAACTTGAACCTTATATCAAAATGGTCTTAATATCAATATGTACAATATTCTAATAAACATGCTTGTACAAAATGTTTATAGTTTTCAAGATAATTAGCAATTTAAGTCTTCTTTTGCAACTGTGACCTTGACCTTTCAACATATGACCTTGTACCATATATCAAAATGATTGTTGTCGCAATACCTACAATATTCTAATATATATTCCTATACAAAAAGTTAATAGTTTTCAAGATAATTAGCAATTTAAGTCTTCTTTTGCAGCTGTGACCTTGACCTTTCCACATATGACCTTGTACCGTATATTAAAATGATCATTGTTGCAATACCTACAATATTCTAATATACATGCCTATACAAACAAGAGACCCAAAAGGGCCTGTGGAGCTCAACTGACAAAAATGGTTCTTGTGCCTCCATTTATATAAACTCGGTACAGGGACTTGAGCTGATGTAAAATGCTAAATATAAAAGCTGTAGGCCTTAAATTTGACTTCCCATATAAGTATACATAGATATATGCGCCCCTTGGTGGGACCAAAAATGGCCCAGGGGCCTTTATTTGTACAAACCTGGTAAAGGGACTTGAGCTGATTATGAAAGCTTTAAGCCTTACATTTTCAGAGAAGATTTTTAAATTTGATTTCCCATATATGCATATGTAGATATATTGGTCCTTAGGGTGGGACCAAAAATGGCCCAGGGGCCACCATTTGTACAAACCTGGTAAAGGGACTTGAGCTGATGTTAAATGCCAAATATACAAGCATTATGCCTTAGTTTCAGAGAAGAAGATTTTTTAATTTGATTTCCAATATATACATATGCAGATATGGACCCCTAGGGTGGGGCCAAAAATAGACCGAGGGCCACCATTTGTACAAACTTGGTAAAGGGGCTCAAGCTGATATTAACTGCCAAATATGAAAGCTGAAGGCTTCATGGTTTCAGAGAAGAAGATTTTCAAAGTTGATATCTCATTATGAGCCATATATGCATATGCAGATATATGGACCCCTTGGGTGGGGCCGAAAATGGACCGGGGGCCACCATTTTTACAAACTTGGTAAAGGGGCTCAAGCTGATATTAACTGCCAAATATGAAAGCTGAAGGCTTCATGGTTTCAGAGAAGAAGATTTTCAAAGTTGATATCTCATTATCAGCCATATATGCATATGCAGATATATGGACCCCTGGGGTGGGGCCAAAAATAGACCGAGGGCCACCATTTGTACAAAGTTGGTAAATGGGCTCAAACTGATATTAACTGCCAAATATGAAAGCTTAAGGCTTCATGGTTTCAGAGAAGAAGATTTTCAAAGTTGATATCTCATTATTAGCCAAATATGAATATGCAGATATATGGACCCCTTGGGTGGGGCCGAAAATGGACCAAGGGGCACCATTTGTACAAACTTGGGAAAGGGACTTGAGCTGATGTTAAATGCCAAATATACAAGCTTAAGGCTTTATGGTTTCAGAGAAGAAGACTTTCAAAAGTGATTCATTATAAGCCATATATGCATATGCAGATATATGGACACCTGGGGTGGGACCAAAAATAGAGCGGGGGCCACCATTTGCACAAACTTGGTAAAGGGGCTCAAGCTGATATTAACTGCCAAATATGAAAGCTGAAGGCTTCATGGTTTTAGAGAAGAAGATTTTCAAAGTTGATTTTCTATTATATGCTATTTATGCATATGCAGATATATGGACCCCTGGGTGGGGCCAAATATAGACCGGGGGCCACCATTTTTACAAACTTGGTAAAGGGGCTCAAGCTGATATTAACTGCCAAATATAAAAGCTGAAGGTTTCATGGTTTCAGAGAAGAAGATTTTCAAAGTATATATCTAATTATAAGCCATATATATGCATATGCAGATATATGGACCCCTTGGGTGGGGCCGAAAATGGACCAAGGGGCACCATTTGTACAAACTTGGTAAAGGGGCTCAAGCTGATATTAACTGCAAAATATGAAAGATGAAGGCTTCATGGTTTTAGAGAAGAAGATTTTCAAAGTTGATTTTCCATTATAAGCTATTTATGCATATGTAGATATATGGACCCCTGGGGTGGGGTCGAAAATAGACCGGGGGCCACCATTTTTACAAACTTGGTAAAGGGGCTCAAGCTGATATTAACTGCCAAATATGAAAGCTGAAGGCTTCATGGTTTCAGAGAAGAAGATTTTCAAAGTTGATATCTCATTATAAGCCATATATGCATATGCAGATATATGGACCCCTGGGGTGGGGCCAAAAATAGACCGAGGGCCACCATTTGTACAAAGTTGGTAAATGGGCTCAAACTGATATTAACTGCCAAATATGAAAGCTTAAGGCTTCATGGTTTCAGAGAAGAAGATTTTCAAAGTTGATATCTCATTATTAGCCAAATATGAATATGCAGATATATGGACCCCTTGGGTGGGGCCGAAAATGGACCAAGGGGCACCATTTGTACAAACTTGGGAAAGGGACTTGAGCTGATGTTAAATGCCAAATATACAAGCTTAAGGCTTCATGGTTTCAGAGAAGAAGACTTTCAAAAGTGATTCATTATAAGCCTTATATGCATATGCAGATATATGGACACCTGGGGTGGGACCAAAAATAGAGCGGGAGCCACCATTTGCACAAACTTGGTAAAGGGGCTCAAGCTGATATTAACTGCCAAATATGAAAGCTGAAGGCTTCATGGTTTTAGAGAAGAAGATTTTCAAAGTTGATTTTCTATTATATGCTATTTATGCATATGCAGATATATGGACCCCTGGGTGGGGCCAAATATAGACCGGGGGCCACCATTTTTACAAACTTGGTAAAGGGGCTCAAGCTGATATTAACTGCCAAATATAAAAGCTGAAGGTTTCATGGTTTCAGAGAAGAAGATTTTCAAAGTATATATCTAATTATAAGCCATATATGCATATGCAGATATATGGACCCCTAGGGTGGGGCCAAAAATAGACCGGGGGCCATCATTTTTACAAACTTGGTAAAGGGGCTCAAGCTGATAACTGCCAAATATGAAAGCTGAAAGCTTCATGGTTTCAGAGAAGAAGATTTTCAAAGTTGATATCTCATTATAAGCCATATATGCATATGCAGATATATGGACACCTGGGGTGGGGCCGAAAATAGACCGGGGGCCACCATTTTTACAAACTTGGTAAATGGGCTCAAGCTGATATTAACTGCCAAATATGAAAGCTTAAGGCTTCATGGTTTCAGAGAAGAAGATTTTCAAAGTTGATATCTCATTACAAGCCATATATGCATATGCAGATATATGGACCCCTGGGGTGGGGCCAAAAATAGACCGAGGGCCACCATTTGTACAAAGTTGGTAAAAGGGCTCAAGCTGATATTAACTGCCAAATATGAAAGCTGAAGGCTTCATGGTTTCAGAGAAGAAGATTTTCAAAGTTGATATCTCATTATAAGCCTTATTTTCACTTTTTACGAAGTATGACAGAAAAACGCTAAAAACGCGTAACCTAGTTTTTGACAGAATTTCACGAAATGTACAACCTACAGGTTTAAGGGTGTCTAGACGCTAAATATCAAATCAGATTTTGCATATAACCTATGGTTTCAGAGAAGAAGCTTATTTTAGGTTTTTTACATTCTAGGTCGCTGTGACCTACTTTTGGTTGCCATGGAAACCAATTGTAAAAATTTTCATCTACTCCCTCTAGGGATCATTCCTGCAAAGTTTTGCTAAAATTGACCCAGTAGTTTCTGAGTTTTTGCTGTTAACGGAAGGACGCACGCACGCACGCATGCACGCACGCACGCACGCACGCATGTACGTGCGCATCATGCCATAAGCTCATCTGGCTTTAGCCAGTTGAGCTAAAAATCAATAGTTTTCAAGATAATTAGCAATTTAAGTCTTCTTTTGCAGCTGTGACCTTGACCTTTCAACATATGACCTTGTACCATATATCAAAATGATCGTCATGTCAATACCTACAATATTCTAATATACATGCCTATACAAAAAGCTTAAAGTTTTCAAGCTATTGCACAATTTTAGTATTCATAAGCCAAAAATAAAATTTCAGGGGCAACAACTCATACATGGATTTTCATATAGTTACGAAACTTGGTACCTTTTTAAATTTTGTCATGGGGAACATTTTAACAATGTTTTGAATTCATATATCTCTTAAAATTTGCAAGAAAATTGCCTAAAACTGCATAAATCACAAATTAGGTCAGGACCTTGATTTGTGACCTTGACCCTAATTTAAAGGCCATTTCAAGAAAAGTCAAAACTGAAAACCCCATGTCAATATCTGTTCTAATAGTCAAGTTGTAACAATTTTGAGCCATTTTACGAAATTTTTAAAATTAAACGTAAAAACGCGTAACCCATTTTTCGACCAAATTTCACGAAATGAACAAACTATAGGCTTAAGACCCTAGAGAAGCCAAATATCACATCAGATTTTTTCTCTCATCATTGGTTTTAGAGAAGAAGATTTTTTAAGATTTTTGGACCCCTAGGTCACCTTGACCTAGTTTTGGTAGCCATGGCAATGCCATGAACAAATCTGAATTGCACCGGCCCATATATGCTTCTGACCAAGTATCATTGAAATCTGTCCAGCAGTTTTGGAGGAGAAGTCGAAAATAGGTGTTAACGACACATGCACACACGCACGCACACACGCATGCACATACACACGCCGCGCCATGCCATAAGCTCACATGACCTTTCGGTCAGGTGAGCTAAAAATGAAAAAAAAATATTCTGCTCTCTTGTATAAATGTTTTATTGTCATGGATACAATTTATCTAAAATATCAACTAATGAAAGCCAAGCTTCCTCTCTATGATGTGTGTATGTATTATGTATTTGATTGAACATAATCATCAACAATTAATTTCACAGAACAGTACATTTATATGTGGACAATAGTATTTTGGTATAGTGTTAAAATACACAGACAAAGTAAATAGGTTTGGCATAAAATGTAATCCATTTCACAGCCAGCCAATAATAAGATACATAATATGTGAGGTAATATTGGAAATTACTGGTATATAAGTTTTATTTTGTAAATATAATCGACAGACAAAGACCATTTGTGAATTAAAAATACTGAAAATAATTATATATCCATGTTTAAGTTTCTACAAGTATATATCCTTCAAAACAAAAACACACATAGATTTTGACTATTAAACAGCTGTCGTAACTTTGTCATTTCTTTTAAATAATTTCCCAGAACAATTATGTGACTAAGGTCATCGTAAATTTGTCATATCTTTAATATAATTTACAAGCACTGATTGTCTGACAGAAATGAAAACAAAATTAATTTTGTTCTCTTGCTTCAAATTGCCAAGAATCTTCATTTCCAGGAACTAATTTTCCAAACAGATTTACATACCCTATTTGACTTCATTATTCAAATATTTAACACAATTACAAACAAGCTAGATAATAGACATTGTAATAATGAGATGTCGTAGTACAATTCTGGTTTCTGACCTAGGTGTAGGATAAGAAGTCCATATGAATGAAAAAGTTTTGAATTATAATATAAAATGGTTAACAGAAATTCTTCTAGGACAAAATATTCATAAATCAAAAATATATATACATATATATTTATTGGTTTTTTTAAATATAATTTTTTTAAATTTTTTTTTTAAATTTTATTTTTAATTTTATTTTTATTATTATTCCCCCCCCCAGGAATAAGACTGTTTATTTGATGAATTCTATCTGGGAACTTTACTGCTATGTGTATCAAGTCAAAAATAGAACATAAAATTTCAAATTACACATATAGATTTCAAACAATGTTTTGTCAATCTTGTGTCTAAATAATTTATCACTGCCAATAAATATAAAATAATTACATAATTTTGTGTCTATTCTCTCTAGCTATAGTTGAACAATTTGGTAACTTAGTACCTCTATGGCATAATTCATAGGTAGAATGAATTCGTAACATATTACACACTTCCCCATGTGTAAATTAACACTAAGAAAACACCATTTTACCACACATAAATATACATCTTTTGTCTAGTTGTAAAAATCTTCATCATCTTTACCAATTGAAAGTAAAACCAAGTGAATAAATATATATATATATATATAATTTCTAAATAAATTGAATTCAACAGGTAATAATAATGTTACATAACTTTCAGTATAAATTTCAAAATGCAGGTACACATAACATGTATTATCGATAGAATGGAATGCAAATTTTCAGGACTTAAATTGTTAAGCCGAAAGAACAATAACAACTGGGCATGTTATTAATGACTAGTATTGATTGTAAGAAATATATATATCACATACTGCTATAAAATATATACAAAAACAAAGTTTGAATCAACAAGCTTCACCTGGCTAAATGACCTCTGACCCTGGGTGATTCTGATGCAATAATGTGAGTAGACCAGTCAAATATCGCTGCATACATTCAAACTTTATAACCAGTACGACACAAGTCAAACAGATATGACTTATCAAAATAACATGATCAGAGGAAAAAAAAAAAAAACAACCAGGGTAAAAAAGCAAAAATCAATCTTGTCACACACTGATTGCTAATAAACAAAAATAATTAATTTGTTCTCCTGAATATACACATATATACATATATATTCATATTTACATCAATAATAATTATGAATAAATCTACCATACAAAACACTTCAAAACATTTCCGTATACAAGTATATAACAACTAATAAACAGTGTACATCTGATCATCGTATGAGAAAAACTAAAACACATAATTTAATTACCTCTTAATAATAAACTGTGAATTTCTATTTTCATCTCTAACAGTGAAATTGTTCTTTGGAATGTCATTTTCACTGACCATATTTATCAGTTAAAAGTCTTGTGCAAAGAACTTAAAGTATGGACAAAGGAGATGAAAATAATCTCCGATACTTTACAAACCAGACTTGGGTTTGAACTATTAGT
>CM056601.1:26748844-26882530 GCA_029721355.1 Tegillarca granosa | reverse complement strand
CCCCCCCCCAGATAGCCATGTAGATTTTAAGTTATATCCTCCTCCCAGATAGCCATCTAAATGTAAGTTTATTTTCCACCCAGATACCAGTAGTCATCCAACTGTGAGTTTATCTACCTCCTATTTCTAGCATGGCGATTGGTTAATTTGCCAGGGTACATGAAACTATGTTCCTAAGTCTGCCTGGGTACATAAACTACTGTGACATTTGGCGGCATAAGGGAAGTAACTCTTACATTGCCAAGGTAGCCTATTTTGTTGCGTTACAGTAAACATAGTGACAACAAGGTTTGCAAGTCACACAGAAAACAGAATTGAAGTTAAAAGAACCAAACTAGTGCCAGCAAATACTAACAACAGTAATCGATCAGCAGCAAAAACTTTCAGGGAGTATTTATGTGAAAAAATCAGGATCCGAATTTTGAATCATGTATCCTGTTGCTTTGAAGGGTGATAAATATTTTATACAAGGTTTTGGCAGGTTGCACAGCCTCATGTACCCTGTCAAAGATAGATCTTTGACAAGGTACATGGGGCCGTGAAACCTGCCAAAAACCTGAATAACTTATAAGGTCTACTAGACATCATTGAAATAAGTCATTTATTAAAAATAACAAATTGGAATCTCGAAATAGTTACTAGAGTTATGGGTTTTTCTGTATTTAACAAGAATCATTTATATTAAAGTGAGTTATGTTCACATATCTAAAAATGATTTTCAGAGGCATTTTAAGGCTTTTTAGTGAAAATTGAATTTTAAGTAGGGTACATATTGAACTCTTTCCAAAACAATCATTGTCCAAAAAAACCTTGATTACAACATTATACAATGAATTTCTGTGGTGAGTGTTGACCATAAAAATCATTGTAACTACTCATTCAGAACCTCTTATTGAAAACTGCTCACTAAGTAGTTTACTCCCATAAAAAAAATTTATGATTTTAATATTGACAATTTTAATGTGATCCTTCAAAATGAATCAAAATTTACACCCATGAAAATCTTGGCCCCAGTTTCACAATCATTCACTCAATACAAAGTACGCACAACTCAAATATTCCCATTTTTAGCTCAACTGGATAAAGCCAGCTGAGCTTATGGCATGGCGAAGCGTGCGTGCGTGCGTAAACTTTGGTCTTGTCCTCTGAAACCACTGGCCCAATTGGAACCAAATTCGGTGTGGAAGGTCCCTACCTCGGCCTGACTAAAGTTTGTACCAGACAACCCCCGCCCGACATCCAAGATGGCCGCCGTTACTATAAATAGAAAAAACACAAAAATGGCCATTGTGGATTCATTTTTCGACCAATTAAGCTCAAATTTGAAATGCAGAAAGTATATAATGGGGGATTCGACATATTTAACGGGTTTTTCTGAATCTTTTTTCATTGACCCAATTTTTACGATTTATGCAAATTAGGCGCAATATTTAGCAAAATCTTTGAAAATCTTCTCCTCTGAAACCACGGGGCCAATTAGAACAAAATTTTAAGTGGTTGATCCCTACCTCAGCCTGACTAAAGTTTGTACCAGACAACCCCGTCCGACATCCAAGATGGCCACCGTTACTATAAATAGAAAATACACTAAGATAGCCATTGTGGATCCATTTTTCCACCGATTTAGCTCAAATTTGAAATGTAGAAAGTATATAGTGGGGGATTCAACATATGTAACGGGTTTTTCCGAGTCTTTTTTCGTTGACCCAATTTTTAAGATTTATGCAAATTAGGTGTAATATTTAGGGAAATCTTTGAAAATCTTCTCTTCTGAAACCACTAGGCCAATTGGAACAAAATTTTGTGTGGTTGATCCCTACCTCGGCCTGACTAAATTTTGTACCAGACAACCCCGTCCGACATCCAAGATGGCCGCCGTTACTATAAATAGAAAAAACACAAAAATGGCCATTGTGGATTCATTTTTCGACCAATTAAGCTCAAATTTGAAATGCAGAAAGTATATTGTGGGGGATTCAACATATTTAACGTGTTTTTCCGAATCTTTTTTCATTGACCCAATTTTTACGATTTATGCAAATTAGGCGCAATATTTAGCAAAATCTTTGAAAATCTTCTCCTCTGAAACCACTGGGCCAATTGGAACAAAATTTTGTGTGGTTGATCCCTACCTCGGCCTCTCTCAAGTTTGTACCAGACAACCCTGTCCGACATCCAAGATGGCCACCATTACTATAAATAGAAAATACACTAAAATAGCCATTGTGGATCCATTTTTCCACCATTTTAGCTCAAATTTGAAATGTAGAAAGTATATAGTGGGGGATTCAACATATGTAACGGGTTTTTCCGAGTCTTTTTTCGTTGACCCAATTTTTAAGATTTATGCAAATTAGGTGTAATATTTAGGGAAATCTTTGAAAATCTTTTCCTCTGAAACCACTGGGCCAATTGGAACGAAATTTTGTGTGGTTGATCCCTACCTCGGCCTGACTAAAGTTTTACCAGACAACCCCGTCCGACATCCAAGATGGCCGCCGTTACTATAAATAGAAAATACACTAAAATGGCCATTGTGGATCCATTTTTCCACCGATTTAGCTCAAATTTGAAATGTAGAAAGTATATAGTGGGGGATTCAACATATGTAACGGGTTTTTCCGAGTCTTTTTTCATTGACCCAACTTTTATGAATTATGCAAATTAGGTGTAATATTTAGGGAAATCTTTGAAAATCTTCTCC
Source organism: Tegillarca granosa (assembly GCA_029721355.1). Classification (NCBI taxonomy): domain Eukaryota; kingdom Metazoa; phylum Mollusca; class Bivalvia; order Arcoida; family Arcidae; genus Tegillarca; species Tegillarca granosa. Next base: position 26,879,826 of record CM056601.1, on the reverse strand, counting down.
TCTGAAACCACTGGGCCAATTGGAACGAAATTTTGTGTGGTTGATTTCTACCTTGGCCCAACTAAAGTTGGTACCAGACAACCCCGTCCGACATCCAAGATGGCCGCTGTTACTATAAATAGAAAAAAACACAAAAATGGCCATTGTGGATTCATTTTTCGACCAATTAAGCTCAAATTTGAAATGTAGAAAGTATATAGTTGGGGATTCAACATATTTAACTGGTATTTCCGAATCGTTTTTCATTGACCCAATTTTTATGAATTATGCAAATTAGGCGCAATATTTAGCAAAATCTTTGAAAATCTTCTCCTCTGAAACCACTGGGCCAATTGGAACAAAATTTTGTGTGGTTGATCCCTACCTCGGCCTGACTAAATTTTGTACCAGACAACCCATCCGACATCCAAGATGGCTGCAGTTACTATAAATAGAAAAAACACAAAAATGGCCATTGTAGTTCCATTTTTCAACCAATTTAGCTCGAATTCGAAATGTAGAAAGTATATTGTTGGGGATTCAACATATGTGACAGGCTTTTCCGATTTTTTTTTTATTGACCCAGTTTTCACTAGTTATGCAAATTAAGTGCAAAATTCTGTGAAATCTTTGAAAATCTTCTCTGAAACCACTAGGCCAATTGGAATGAAATTTAGTGTGGAAGGTCCCTACGTTGACCTGACTAAAGTTTTTACCAGGCAACCCCGCCTGACATCCAAGATGGCCGCCATTACTATAAATAGAAAATACAGAAAAATGGCCATTGTGGATCCTTTTTCCACGGATTTAGCTCAAATTGGAAACGTAGAATGTTTATTGTGGGGGATTTAACATATGTAACATGTTTTTCTGTGTCTTTTTTCACTTTTTTTCCAATTTTCACTTATTATGCAAATTAGGTGCAATATTTTGTGAAATGAAGTAAAAATCTTCTCCTCTGAACCCCCAACCCCCAACCCCCAACCCCCCCCCCCCCCCCCCCCCCCCAAAAAAAAAAAAAAAAAAAAAAAAAAAAAACAAAACAAAAATGGCTATTGTGGATCCTTTTTTCCACCGACTTTAAATATAGAAAGTATACTGTGTGGGATTCAAATATATAATGGTTTCTTTCCGAGAAAATTTTTATTGACCCAATTTTCAAGAAATATGCAAATTAGGTGTAATATTTAGTAAAAATTTTCTCCTCTAAAATCACTGGGCGAATTGGAACCAAATTTTGTGTGGAAGGTTCCTACATGTACATCAGCCTGAAAAAAGTTTGCACCAGTCCAAGATGCCCGTTGTTACTAGATATGAAAAAAAAAAAATAGCCATTGTTGATCCATTTTAAGCTCAACTGGCTAAACCCAGCTGAGTTTATGGCATGGCGAAAGTTTGTCAGTTAACTTGCTGCTTGGTCATGGTTTTCTCCAATACTCCAGTGTCCTCCACTATTTCCAAAACTGACAGTCTCCGTATAAGTGAAATATTCTTCAGTTAAACGTTAAACAGCATTACAAACAAAAACAAACATTGTCTTACATATTCAGCCAGTTGAGCATCACAGGCCCTATTGGGCCTCTTTTTTCTCTTATCAATATTTTAAAATGTTTAAGTTTTATGAGACAGTGATTTTTGTTCTGTGCAACAAACCAACACTAAACAAAAAACATACATATGACATTAGATATTTAATTTTAGTGTGTAATGTCTTAAAAACTGACATTGAAATATTCCCTAATTTCAGTTGAGTGTATACTCAATTGAGTAAATGGTTGTGAAACTGGGACCTGATATACACTATTTAAAATTTTCAGCCCAAATTACTTCCTTGAATTTTAACATGTTTTGTTGATGTTTAGATGCACTTTTGTTTAAAAAAATGATAACTAAAAGTTTCTTATAAACTTGCAAAAAAACAAACTGTGTTTTCCTTTTTTTAGGTTCCTCATAGACTAATTACATTTCAGTTAATAAAAGATGTAGAAGTAGGTGTCATATGTGGGCCTTCACCCTCACTCATGGAGTTAGAACCAGAGGTAAATTATTTACTGAAAATAAAAAAAATTGAAAAATGTTAAAAATCAAAAAGCTTACCATCTCCTGTTTGATTGAAGATGTTCATCTGTAAAGTCATAATAAAATCTCCCAACAAAGTGCATTTCATAACAAGCAATTAGAAATTTGAATTTTTATCATCATTTCATACCAGTGTCATTGTGTCAGTATTGGCATGCATCCAAGTTTTTGGTTAAAGTTCAATGTGCAAGGGAAATATTAATTCTTTATTTGGATTTATTATTATTTATTAATTCATTCATTATTCATTTTAAATACTGACCTTTTATGTGAAATTTGATTTTGCAATTTTAAACAACAATGATATTGCCCTCTTCCCCCAGTTCATTACTTCTGATTTACCTATTAATAAAGTGTCATGCTTTAGGACACACACTGGTTTTCTTACAGAGTTTGGAACCCACAGTTCTTTTATCAAAAACCCAAAAGCAAAACCCCTTATGCTACATGAACAGATGAACCTTCAAACTGTTAAGGATAAGAGTGAGGTTCAATGTCACGGCCCATGCTTACAACGCCTTATAGAGTTGAAAGAAAGGGTGGGTCGTTACTGAAGATACTAACTGAATTGATTGAAATAGAGTGGAATGGAATTATGGTGTTTTATGTCCTTGTTATGATTTTTCCACTTTTCAGGTAGTTAGTACTGGGATTGTGAAAGAAACCAGAGTGTCTAGAAAAAAACTAATTACCTTGGGCAAGAGAACCGTCAGATTTTCTTACACTTTTATCAACCCAAATGGGATTCAAACCTAGGGGCATTGTGACCCTTAAGTGCATGCTTTAGACCACTTGGCCACTAATGCCTATCATCACCCCCCCCCCCTCCCCTGCAACATACCGGCATGATTAAATGATAAACATAATGATAAATAAGCTGGTATTTAATTTGATCAAAAGTCAGATGGTTAAACTACTTATGCACATGTTAAGAAGTTTTGCTAATCCATATTGTCATTTTATTTGAAAAACAGGTTGTTCGGTTTTGGCGACCAGCGTATGACTCATTAAAGAATGTTTGTAGAATTTGCCCCAGAAATTATCCGGAATATATTACCTTAGATAGTAATCTACTAGGGTATGTAAATATTAATAAGAATTTTTCCTTTATACATAACATTAGATTCTTGTTTACCATATAACAGTTACTTTTCTTGAATATATAGAACTTCGATGACTCGAAGTCCAAGGGACTTTGGCCAAATATTGGAGCCGTCAGGGGGTTCGAGATACATGGAACATTGAGATACGATCGGAGGTTCAGGTTCTCATGATTGTTGACCAACAGAATCCGTACATGCAAATGTATTAAAAGGTTAATTAAAAAAATGTCTGAATTATATTTGAAATTTTTATCTTGAATTATGAAAAATTCATAGATAATGAAAAGGTAGAAATGTACCAATTAAAAATACAAAATTTATTATTCATCATGATATCTCAATAATGTTTTCAAACTAAAATGTTGAACTGCGATATATCATATGATCTTTAATGGCTACGGGGCTAAAACATGGTACTTTATTTTAATTTCAACAAGTGATGATAAAAAATAAACTTTATTCTAAAAACAATACAAAGCACAGTTAATGCCAGTCATTTAAAGCACAGAAAATTACGACAATGCATATTACTCAACATACTCCAGTGACATGTAAATTACAGAAACCTATGTGCAATCATCAAGCATGGACAACTGGGGTGTTTCAGTGATAAAACACTTCCGAATGTTGTAATCAACATTAAAGAGCTGCATATATCGAGCACTGTCTCATTAGGTTAATTAATAATCTTGAGTAGCACTCAACATTCCACTGGCAAGTAACTGTCAAGACTAATTGTTTCGTTTCACTCTACTACTTTTATTGAATTCTGTAATGTGGCTTTAGCTTGTGTTTTGTTTACAATGACCCGGGTCACATAACGTTCTGAAAAAATGTATTCGAGCGAAAGAAGTTGAATTTTCCATAATTTTATATGTTTGAAAAATATTCATTCGAGCGAGTGGGGGTATTCAGGTTGACTAAGTTCGAGCCATGGAAGTTTATTAACATAGGATATTATAAGAAATTGGTCAGGATCGACAGATGACTTCAAGTTATCCAGGTATTCAAGGTAGCAACGTTTGAGCGATCAAAGTTTTACTGTAAACAGTCGACTCTGGTTAATTCGAAATCAGTTGAATCAAAATTTCGCTTAAATCGAAATGATATAAACGGTCCCGTCAGATTGCTATGTATTTCTATGCAAATTTGTGTGTTTAAATCAAAATACCGAAATTCGAAATTTTGCTTAAATCGAAGTGAATTTTCAGTCCAGATTACACAACACCATGAAAATTCCAACGTTTAAATCGAAATATATTTTCTTTTTTTATCGTAGTTTGGAATTGTTTATACAACAAGTTGAAAGTAAGCGGCAAAATAAAAAACATTAAATGTACACAAAAATATTTTATCTTAAAATATTGATTTATACCTTAAATAATTAGATCTAATCCGCCTCTTGTTTAAGAAGTGTTTATAGTAACAGAGTGACGGTTTACTTTGAAGATTCATTTCCGACTAAAAATACACATGAAAAAAGTAAGTTGGTATCCCATGCTATTTTCACGATTTTCTCTTTTGGTCAGGTCATAGTAAACTGTCCGTCAGTAAAAGGAAAAATTTCATTGGTGTAAAATTAAGAAGTGGGCTACTTCCACAGTCATTGATCACAAGAATACCCAACGCTAATTAACCTGCTTAAACTTTATTGATCTGTCAAGTCAAATGATATACACCATTCAGATACTTCGTGACATGCCAAGCCGTGATTTTAATAATCATAAAGGTTGGACACTAAGGATTACAGATGAAGAAGTTATGATTATGAATTAAAGAAACTTTAACTGAGCCTCGCCATAGTCAGTGTTTAACAAATTTCAATAGAACCTTGTAGCTTCCAGTGTAGTTTCCAATTTACTTATTTTATTGTTCAAAAAACTTAAGTTTGTTGAGCTTTACATTAACATAGAAATATTTTAAATTTCTTTTTAATTTTTAATGTTTAATTTAAACTTAATCTTAAAATTTTGAATGTCAATTGTAAGCATTATAATACGTAACAGCATACACTTGACGTCAATAGAAGAGCACTTTACTAGTAAAGTTATCTCCCATTTCTCATCGTCAGTGATCAAAAGGTTAATTCGAAATTCGAATAAATTGAAATTTTTCATCTGACCCCTTCAATTTCGAATTAACGAGAGTCAACTGTATTTATAAATTGTGTGATATTTTTGTACATGTGTGATGGATACAGGACTTAATATTTGCACTTGTCTGATTGTAGGTTATGGGCTACATGTTACTGGTAGACAAGTATAATACTCAAATACTCTCTCTGACTAGTTTTTAAAGATAAGTTCTGAAGTTTTGTAAGATTTACTATATTTTCAGTTTAATTGCCTCATGGTCTAAATTTTCTGGTGGATGTTGTTGGTTAGATTAGTGTTCAGATTCTATGGTCATTTTTCCCAAACCAATTACGTGAGGTTGTAGAGTACTAGCCAGCTGAAAAATATGTACTTTTGCATTTTTTGAAGTAATCAAAAAAATTAATTCACTTGATTTTAAAATTAACTTGGATATCTAATTGAAAGAGCCATGAAAATGAGATTGTGTTAAAGTCATCTTTACATCAAATGAAAAAAGAACTTTCTATATTATACAGTACAATAATTTTTGTTTTGTTAGTTTACTGTAATGGCAGTTTATATTATACTTGATTAATTTTTTTACCTTGTTTATCGTATTATAACATTGTTAAACTTTCTGTAGAACTGAAGGAGAAAAGTATAATTTTCATACATTTATAGAACATTAGGTTCACACATGTCTATGCTACACTTTAAGGCTGGGGCTGTGACCTTGATACAAGTGTTTAGAGCAGTGACTATTCAGGTCAAGTCGACAATATATTGTGATGAAATTGACAGTGCATCAGGGAAGGGGGAGGGGGTTAAATCTTATCATTGACACTTTAGAACCATGTCAGTGACACGTGGTTGAATGCTGTCATGGGTCACGTTGGATATACTATGGTGACATGACATGCACCAGAACCACAGTGTAGCAGTGCCCAAATAATAATCAGACACTGGTTGTTGCTCTGTACTCAAATAGAACATTTGACAGCAGTTTATGTTCCTTAAAATTAGTTTATGTATACTGTAGCCAGCATGTTTGAACACTGTCATGGTCACGTTGGATATACTATGGTGACATGACAGGCACCAGAACCACAGTGTAACAGTGCCATAATAATAATCAGATGCTGGTTGTTGCTCTGTATTCAAATAGAACATTTAACAGCAGTAAATGTTCCTTTAGATTAGTTATGTATACTGTAGCAGTCATATTTGAAGAATTTTAATCAAATGCTGTGAATACAAACATTTAATGCATAATATTTTGGTTAAAGTTTTTGATAGTGTCACACCAGTTACACTATTCTTTAAATGATCAGACAAAGAGAGGTTTTTATATCCAAATATAATAAGAATACTGTGCTTTTTTGCATATCTATGTATTTTATTATCTTTTGTCTTTCAGATTTTTGCTAATTAATAAAGAAACGTGTAGGTGTTTGTGTAGTCTGTGTCCAGTTAATAACCAAACAGTTGTAGATACAGGTATGTGTACCTTCATATATGTGTCTCTTTTTTAGCCATGAGATACAAAACACTTAACACTGAAACATGTACAACATAACACCCAAAATCAGACATGCTTGCTGGAAAAATAAACACACACACACACACACACACACACACACACACAGGTATGAATATATAACCTCAAATATTCTACACTCTTTATTACAATGATTAATACAGTACCGTAAATAAAATTAGAGGTGTATCTATAATTTGAGCACCACTTGGTGTATTTTGTAGTGTAAGAAATAGAATTAATCACTATTGTGGTGCAATATAGGGAAATTTAAATTGTCATTCTTAAATATTTGGTGTAGAACTCTTTTTTTAACCAACTATTTTAGAAATAAGGTTGAAATTTCTCTATCTGTTACAAATAGCAATAGATTCTTTTTTATCTGTCACTTTTAAGATTAATAGAATCTATCACTACTTTTGGTGCCATTTCTTTAAAAAAAAATTTCACTCCTTATAGTGCCAGGTAGGAAAATTTCAACCAGTTTAAACATATTTATTCTTGAATGAGGTATTGCATACATTTGTATTGTGTGACACTATGATAATTTTCTGACTATTTCGATCTCAAAAATGCAAAATGTGAACAATGTTTGCACTGTCAACAAATGTCCTTGTTATTAAAATCAAGTCCTTAGTGGCTTCATGGTCTAAAATGCACTTAAACAGATCACAGTGCCTATCACTGCCTAGGTTTGAATCCTTCTCAGCTCATCTTAGTGTGAGAAAGTGTCAGTTTGCTTGCTAAGGTACTCGGATTTCCTCCACCATCCCAGAACTGACTTGATCTCAATAAAAGCGAGTCATGACTGGGGTGTTAAAAAACATTACTCAATTCCATTCCACTTGTTATAAAAATCATTATATGACATAATGCAGCACACATAAATATATAAGTGCCCCTGATCTATTAATTAATCTTAGTAGGATTATTAGTCTGTAGCTTATCTGGGAATTGGGTTTTCAGACAGGGATATTTTGTACACTTTTTTAATGAGATATCTTATCCGAGATTCAAGAAAAATAAAGAGATTTCATTACTGCAGCTTTTGAAAAGCACTAAAAAATCTTTTATGACAAAATCATATATATGCAGTGGTCCATGACCAGAAAAATTAAGAAAGATACATTTTGACTTTGTTAAAATTACATATAATGTTGCTAAGTGCATGGACATCAACTGTTTGTGTTGGTAACCTATTGATTTTTTTATGAACATTTATTGCTCAAATTATCATATTTTTCAAATACATATCACATAAAAATATGTTAAAAAAAATTTTTGCATCTACATATAGATGATTAAAGTTATGATGTGCATTAATCTATTTATTTTCTTTTTTCCCTTTGTTTTCCAGATGACAATTTTTCATCAGATCAGAGAAAGGAAATTCTAGAAAGTTTCTATAAGAAAATAACAGGGAGTTTATTTACATCAGTTGTAGAGGGAAGTCAAACTGGTAATAATCAGTAAATTCCATTCTTGTACTACATGATATATTTTGTTACATTACACTGCTTAACTTGGCTTTTGTAATGGGGCTCTTTCTCTGGATTCTGTTTCCTTTTTAAGCCAGGACCTTTAGAATTAGTTCACTATCCAAGGGTCAGTTGTTTTCTCTGGGTACTGAGGTTTCCTCCACCAAACCTGTCTCTCAATTTTGGTAAAAGAATGTTGATTGCCAGTACATTACTTGATTACGTTGATTACTCACCCTCTCGGGCAGGCCCTCACTTAAATGACCACCCCTTTATTCCAGCAACATTTCTCTTGCATTAACTTGTGAACAAATTTACCCCTTTTTGAAGGCCACCCCTTTAATGTGACCAGCAATCACTCTATTACAACCAGAATTGTATTTTTCCTCCTCCAGAACAGCCACCATTTTTCAATTGTTTACCTTTTTTCTGACATCAATAAACAGAAGATCTATATTTTGACCCTAAAGTGTGTTCATGTACTTGACTCATTATAATTTGGAAATATTTGGCATTTTGTGAAAATGAAAATAATTACAGTTATGTTTTCTTCAAAGCAAATTATCGAATTATGCAAAGCATCCAATCACACAAAAAACAGTACAAATCTTTTTTTCACAAAGATTACAAATTTTTGAAAATGTTTTAAACCTGAGTCTAAGGTTGAAAACTTTATTTGAAAATTTAGAACAAAATGGTGAAAAAAAACTTTTTAGAATTGGGAAAAGGCCTCCAAATTTGCCTCATTGAGAGTCGTGTAAAAATTATAAAGATTCTGATTGGATCATCTGACTGCCAATTACTAGAGTAGATACATGTAAGATATGTTAAATTTATCAAACAATCAAGAGCTCACAAGGACACAAATCTTTACAATGATAACAGAAATCAAATCAATCTCCTGCCATAAGTTTTACAAAGTGTTTTTGTGCTAAAAGTAACTGTATCTTGGTCAGTATCCCACCTTTTACTAGTTTCTGTGAATATTATTTGGCAATGCTGGTCATGTGGTGGCCAGCTGTGGCCCATATTGGATTAGGTTTCATCTTCACCCAAAATGGGTGTTATTGACCCTGTATAAACCATATTAGATCACCTACACACTGTGTACCTAATTTTATTTTTTTAAATTTTTTATTTATATTTTTTATTTTTTTCTTCTTATTATTTTTTTTTTTTTTTGGAGGTGGGGAGTGGGGGATCAGTATTAAATCATTTAGTCCATAGAAATTTAAAGGGTAAATTTATTAACAAGATGGTATGTTTTGGAAAATAAGCATCATATTCAAGTAGACTTTTTATTTCAAAAATTTGCTGTTTAATTTCAGGACCACTAGAATTCAGCCATCAACCTCAGGAGACCTATATTGTCGGAGAGGCACACAAGTGTTACGCTATGCAGTCTGGACCGTATCAGTTATTTGTTTTATTTACTGACAGTATTCCCACTTTTGCAATGAGGTATAAAATATTATTGAAGTAGGAAATAGATTAGCTTTGTGAAATTTTTTAAAGTTTATAACAGTTTGCATTAGTGTTTGCCTTAAATTGTAATAAACTTGAAATTGTATGATTGAATTTTACTTGTAACAAGGCAGAATTTACTGCTTATGATATTTGGTGTTTTAGTTTTAATTTGAGTTAATCTGAAATCTGAATAACAAACATTATTGGCAGGAGGGCATATGTTAGAAGTATTATTAGGCAGTCTTGTCATTGTTTGGTAAACATTTATGTCACAAATTCCCAGAACTTTTTTATATAAAAAACTACATATCCAATTGAAATAGTAGTTCAGTAGAAACTCTTGATGCACATTTCCTGCAGTCTGTTACAAGGACAGAGAATAGTTTGAAACATTAATAAATTATTTTTATATTTCCTAAAAAGACTGAAACATAGCAGTTATGTCGTCATCATTGACACCAATTTCTTAACTTTTACATTTTTTGTCGAGCCTGGCAATGCCATAAGGTGAGACTTAGGTGTTACTTTTCCGGTGTTGTCGGCGGCGTGTCAGAATGTGAAAGTTTATGTTAAAGTAATTTATTTTCTACTCGATTAAAATCTATCCAGGCAAGACATTTAAATCCATGGAATTCTTGTATGTTTTTAATGATCAATAAATCAGTACGAAGACTATAGGTAGGTTTCCAGATAGGTAGGATGTCTCTTAGTTCATGGTAGTAAGAGTTACCAAAAAATGGAACTTACAGTCGGTTACTTTTCAACTGGCACCAAATGTTCAGATGTTAAGTTTTTGATCTTATGTAGTCTCTAACCACACCAATTGTCCTTGTACCTGTACATTCCAAATTAAGGTGCCCTTGGTGGTCTAAAATATGTGCTAACAGATCTCAGTGCATCCCTCCCCTTAGGTTCCAATCCCACTTGGTCAGTTCCTTGTGCAAGAAAGTTTTTCAGTTCACTTGACAACGGTTGGTGGTTTTCTCCAGGCACTTTGGTTTCCTCTACAATTCCAAAACTGACCACTTTGATACAAGTTAAAGAATTTTTACTTGGGTGTAAAACAACATTAATCAACTAAACTCAACTCAACCTGCAAATTATGTTTGTCACATGAGGAGATTTAAATCGTATTGTTATTATTATATCGAGGTAACTTAAAACGATGTAATTCTGACCTTGAACATAACTTAAAACGATGTTATTCCGACCTTGATCATAACTTAAAACGTCGTAATTCTGACCTTGAACATAATTTCCAAATGATCAGTAAGTAACACTTTGAAATACTGCCTCCAATTGTTTATTAAAGTTTTTGAAATTATAAATAGTTTGACAATAAAACAAGAAAGATTTACAATGTATAAAAAGACAGGAGTTGTGGATTTAAGGACTTTTTAAATAACTGGTGATTAAGGTGAGGTAACAAAGTTATTGAAGAATATTTTATTAAAATTTTATTTTATTTCATTTTAATTTCTTACATGATAGCTATTTTTTACATTTATAGTGATGGCTTCCTGATTTACCATTTATTTTTTCTTTATTTTTTCAGGTCAGTGTGCCATAAAACTTTAGCAGTTTTAACTAGAGATAAATGTATACAGGTGTGAATGGCAGAAATCAAAGGGAAATCTTCTTGAGTTATGGAGATAGGTAACCAGGGATACATGTATAACAAGCCCTCAAGACCTATATAATGCGACACCAAGCAGGGTCAGAATTTTTTTTGAAAGATGATGGTGTCCAAGGAGTACAACACCCCAACACACTGAACGAGGGGTGTGTTTGTGTGATAAGGAACTTACAATTGACTAGGTTTCTGGTATATGTATTTAGTCGTATACATATGATATTATGTCTGAGTCAACATAGCAGTATCTGCTAGATTTCCATAGCAACAGAATGAGATGCGAGTTGACTTTGAAGTCATTGTAGTTGTTAAAGTATTCATAATGAAAAGAAATTTTGAACTGTAAATTGAGAATTAAATTTTTGCATGCATTTTATTTTTGTGAAAATTCGTAAGAGTAAAAAGACTCGAAAATCTTTTTTTTCAAATATTTTTTAAATTGTTTTCCTTGGATTTACACTGACTATCATCAGACGATGCAAAAATAAAAGAATGTTGATACTCATGAAAATTAACAGACATGAGAATTTCCCATTTTACAGTAGTATGGTTATGACAGTGCTAATAATACCGGTGAAATGACTTATTAATTTATATAGTTTACTTAGTTTCCATGACAACAAATATGCAACTTTAGGATAACGTGTGCAAGAAAGAAATAATTGTCAAGTGAAAGCGAAAACATTTGTTAAAGAGTCTAAGAATAATGTTAAGAACTGGTTTAGGTAAAATTGCCTTGATCATTTAAACAGTTTACTAATATCGGAGTTTTGTGACCCGATTTCTAATCTAAGATGGGGTTCATCAAACATAGCACATGTTCAATACCCTTATTACTTTTGTGTAGAAAGACAGAAATAGAAATTTTAGAAAAGTAGTTGCCATGGTGTATTTTCAATTATGGACATTCCGTAGACATTGTAGTTGCCATGGCAATAACCTTTTAATAAACCAGGATCATAATTAAGATTGTTTTTGTTTATTTCGTTGAATATTTTATCAGGTTTCCATGACAACAGTCTTAAAATAAGTAAGTTTTTGTCAGATATTTCTGTTTGCCATTAAGTATCAAGAATATTAAATTGAATTTTAAGAAGTTATGAGACCAGTGCATACTTTTTAGAGGAGTGAATTGGAGTAATGTAGATTTACAATCCCAGTCAAGATTCTCTTTTATTGAGGTCAGTTCAGCAATTGTGAAGAAAATCAGAGTGCCTAGAGAAAATCATTGGACAAAGTGCCTCATTGCCCAGGTTTAAAATTTCTACTTCTGATCCTAGTGTGAAAGTTTGTCAGTTCATTTGCTGAAAGTCAGCATTTTTTTCCAGGTACTCTAGTTTCCTCCACCATTCCAGAATGTACCACCTCAAATGAAAGAATCTGGACTTAGGTGTTCACACGATTACACAACTCAACTTCTTGAAGCGTTTCTCTCATATGTCTCCAGTTTCACAATAATTTTTTATCTAAGCTTGAAGTGATTATCAAAATGGTACCTTAAATTCTTGAATATTTTTAAAATAAACAGAGTTATTGATTTCCAGATATGCTTATTCAAGTTAAGGAAAATCTTAGTTGAAGAATGATTGAAAAACTGAGGCCTGCAGTTTAATATACAAGGTGTTCATATGCATAATACCTTTTACATGTAGTGACACTTAATTTACTTAAGAAATGACTTGGTAACGTACATGAGGGTATGAACGATAGTGAAAGATTTCAATAACACACTGCTAGTGTGGAAAAGTTTGTCAGTTCATTTTTTGATAGTTTTATCTGGACACTCCAGTTTTCTCTACCATCATAGAACTTACAGACTCAATTTAGTGTAAGAATCTTGACTTGGAGTAAAACACCATTACTCCACTCCATCGGACATTTTCCACAACCTTGTTATAGTTTACAACATCTATTTAGCATCTATGTAAAGATTTTTCACCTTCATATAGTTTTTCGGTCAATGTGTAGGAGTTACCATACATTCTAAGAGATTACCAAATTATTTCCAACTAAATTTTTAGTAATGTTCCAAATAGAGAATATTTGTTTCTATGAATGGTAACATGTCCTCAAAAATATTTTAAAGCATGTTGTACCGAACTGCATAATTTTGAGGGTATATTGAAAGTCCATATTCAAGACTAAATTGACAGATTTTTTTTTTCTATGCTAAACACCAGAAACATAACACTAATCAATATATTGATTATTCTTCAAAGTTGAAAATATATATTAACAAGAGGGGCTGAATTAAATTTTTTTAATGCTATGACCACCTTAAAAACAATATTTTATCAAAGGAGTGGAAAAAAATAGAGTACTGTTGTTTCATGCCTGTACCAAGAATCAATCACTGATATATTGATCAGTTTTAGGCTGGTGGAGAAAACCACCAACCTTCGACAAATGCACTTTCAAAAAGAGACTAGAATTGGTCCGAGGGGATTCAGACCTTGGGGTGAGAGACAATATGATCTGCAAGCCTTCATATTAGACCACACAACTAGAGGACTGATATGGACCCCTAGGCCACCATTTGTACAAACTTGGTAAAGGGGCTCAAGCTGATATTAACTGTCAAATATGAAAGCTGAAGGCTTCATGGTTTCAGAGAAGAAGATTTTCAAAGTTGATATCTCATTATAAGCCATATATGCATATGCAGATATATGGACCCCTTGGGTGGGGCCAAAAATGGACTGAGGGGCACCATTTGTACAAACTTGGTAAAGGGGCTCAAGCTGATATTAACAAATATGAAAGCTTAAGGCTTCATGGTTTCAGAGAAGAAGATTTTCAAAAGTGATTTTCCATTATAAGCCATATATGCATATGCAGATATATGGACCCCTGGGGTGGGGCCAAAAATAGAGCGGGGGCCACCATTTGTACAAACTTGGTAAAGGGGCTCAAGCTGATATTAACTGCCAAATATGAAAGCTGAAGGCTTCATGGTTTCAGAGAAGAAGATTTTCAAAGTTGATATCTCATTATAAGCCATATATGCATATGCAGATATATAGACCCCTGGGGTGGGGCCAAAAATAGACCGGGGGCCACCATTTGTACAAACTTGGTAAAGGGGCTCAAGCTGATATTAACTGCTAAATATGAAAGCTGAAGGCTTCATGGTTTCAGAGAAGAAGATTTTCAAAGTTGATATCTCATTATAAGCCATATATGCATATGCAGATATATGGACCCCTTGGGTGGGGCCGAAAATGGACCAAGGGGCACCATTTGTACAAAGTTGGTAAAGGGGCTCAAGCTGATATTAACTGCCAAATATGAAAGCTGAAGGCTTCATGGTTTCAGAGAAGAAGACTTTCAAAAGTGATTTTCCATTATAAGCCATATATGCATATGCAGATATATGGACACCTGGGGTGGTGCCAAAAATAGAGCGGGGGCCACCATTTGTACAAACTTGGTAAAGGGGCTCAAGCTGATATTAACTGCCAAATATGAAAGCTGAAGGCTTCATGGTTTCAGAGAAGAAGATTTTCAAAGTTGATTTTCTATTATAAGCTATTTATGCATATGCAGATATATGGACCCCTGGGGGGGGGCCAAAAATAGACCCGGGGCCACCATTTTTACAAACTTGGTAAAGGGGCTCAAGCTGATATTAACTGCCAAATATAAAAGCTGAAGGTTTCATGGTTTTAGAGAAGAAGATTTTCAAAGTATGTATCTAATTATAAGCCATATATGCATATGCAGATATATGGACCCCTAGGGTGGGGCCAAAAATAGACCGGGGGCCACCATTTTTACAAACTTGGTACAGGGGCTCAAGCTGATATTAACTGCCAAATATGAAAGCTTAAGGCTTCATGGTTTCAGAGAAGAAGATTTTCAAAGTTGATATCTCATTATAAGCCAAATATGCATATGCAGATTTATGGACCCCTTGGGTGGGGCCGAAAATGGACCAAGGGGCACCATTTGTACAAACTTGGTAAAGGGGCTCAAGCTGATATTAACTGCCAAATATGAAAGCTGAAAGCTTCATAGTTTCAGAGAAGAAGATTTTCAAAGTTGATATCTCATTATAAGCCATATATGCATATGCAGATATATGGACCCCTGGGGTGGGGCCAAAAATAGACCGAGGGCCACCATTTGTACAAACTTGGTAAAGGGGCTCAAGCTGATATTAACTGCCAAATATGAAAGCTGAAGGCTTCATGGTTTCAGAGAAGAAGATTTTCAAAGTTGATATCTCATTATAAGCCTTATTTTCACTTTTTACGAAGTATGACAGAAAAACGCTAAAAAAGCGTAACCTAGTTTTTGACAGAATTTCACGAAATGTACAACCTACAGGTTTAAGGGTGTCTAGAAGCTAAATATCAAATCAGATTTTGCATATAACCTATGGTTTCAGAGAAGAAGCTTATTTTAGGTTTTTTACATTCTAGGTCGCTGTGACCTACTTTTGGTTGCCATGGAAACCAATTGTACAAATTTTCATCAACTCCCTATAGGGAACATTCCTGCAAAGTTTTGCTTAAATTGGCCCAGTAGTTTCTGAGTTTTTGCTGTTAACGGACGGACAGACGGACGCACGCACGCACGTGCGCATCATGCCATAAGCTCATCTGGCTTTAGCCAGTTGAGCTAAAAATCAATAGTTTTCAAGATAATTAGCAATTTAAGTCTTCTTTTGCAGCTGTGACCTTGACCTTTCAACATATGACCTTGTACCATATATCAAAATGATCGTCATGTCAATACCTACAATATTCTAATATACATGCCTATACAAAAAGCTTAAAGTTTTCAAGCTATTGCACAATTTTAGTATTCATAAGCCAAAAATAAAATTTCAGGGGCAACAACTCATACATGGATTATCATATAGTTACGAAACTTGGTACCTTTTTAAATTTTGTCATGGGGAACATTTTAACAATGTTTTGAATTCAAATATCTCTTAAAATTTGCAAGGAAATTGCCTAAAACTGCATAAATCACAAATTAGCTCAGTACCTTGATTTGTGACCTTGACCCTAATTTAAAGGTCATTTCAAGAAAAGTCAAAACTGAAAACCCCATGTCAATATCTGTTCTAATAGTCAAGTTATAACAATTTTGAGCCATTTTACGAAATTTTTAAAATTAAACGCAAAAACGCGTAACCCATTTTTCGACCAAATTTCACGAAATGAACAAACTATAGGCTTAAGACCCTAGAGAAGCCAATTATCACATCAGATTTTTTCTCTCATCATTGGTTTTAGAGAAGAAGATTTTTTAAGATTTTTGGACCCCTAGGTCACCTTGACCTAGTTTTGGTAGCCATGGCAATGCCATGAACAAATCTGAATTGCACCGGCCCATATATGCTTCTGACCAAGTATCATTGAAATCTGTCCAGCAGTTTTGGAGGAGAAGTCGAAAATAGGTGTTAATGATGCATGCACACACGCACGCACACACGCACGCACATACACACGCCGCGCCATGCCATAAGCTCACATGACCTTTCGGTCAGGTGAGCTAAAAATGAAAAAAAAAAATTCTGCTCTCTTGTATAAATGTTTTATTGTCATGGATACAATTTATCTAAAATATCAACTAATGAAAGCCAAGCTTCCTCTCTATGATGTGTGTATGTATTATGTATTTGATTGAACATAATCATCAACAATTAATTTCACAGAACAGTACATTTATACGTGGACAATAGTATTTTGGTATAGTGTTAAAATACACAGACAAAGTAAATAGGTTTGGCATAAAATGTAATCCATTTCACAGCCAGCCAATAATAAGATACATAATATGTGAGGTATTATTGGAAATTACTGGTATATAAGTTTTATTTTGTAAATATAATCGACAGACAAAGACCATTTGTGAATTAAAAATACTGAAAATAATTATATATCCATGTTTAAGTTTCTACAAGTATATATCCTTCAAAACAAAAACACACATAGATTTTGACTATTAAACAGCTGTCGTAACTTTGTCATTTCTTTTATATAATTTCCCAGAACAATTATGTGACTAAGGTCATCGTAAATTTGTCATATCTTTAATATAATTTCCAAGCACTGATTGTCTGACAGAAATGAAAACAAAATTAATTTTGTTCTCTTGCTTCAAATTGCCAAGAATCTTCATTTCCAGGAACTAATTTTCCAAACAGATTTACATACCCTATTTGACTTCATTATTCAAATATTTAACACAATTACAAACAAGCTAGATAATAGACATTGTAATAATGAGATGTCGTAGTACAATACTGGTCTCTGACCTAGGTGTAGGATAAGAAGAAGTCCATATGAATGAAAAAGTTTTGAATTATAATATAAAATGGTTAACAGAAATTCTTCTAGGACAAAATATTCATAAATCAAAAATATATATACATATATATTTACTGGTTTTTTTAAATATAATTTTTTTTAATTTTTTTTTTTTAATTTTATTTTTAATTTTATTTTTAATTTTATTTTTAATTTTATTTTTAATTTTATTTTTATTATTATTCCCCCCCCCCCCCCCCCCAGGAATAAGACTGTTTATTTGATGAATTCTATCTGGGAACTTTACTGCTATGTGTATCAAGTCAAAAATAGAACATAAAATTTCAAATTACACATATAGATTTCAAACAATGTTTTATTTCACAATAATGAAAACATTTATTGGTTTTTTTTAATATAATTTTTTTTAATTTTTTTTTTTTAATTTTATTTTTAATTTTATTTTTATTATTATTCCCCCCCCCCCCCAGGAATAAGACTGTTTAGTTGATGAATTCTATCTGGGAACTTTACTGCTATGTGTATCAAGTCAAAAATAGAACATAAAATTTCAAATTACACATATAGATTTCAAACAATGTTTTATTTCACAATAATGAAACCTTTAAAGGCCACTCTCTGTATAAACCAAACCAAAAAATATCATTATTTTTCAAGAAACCAAAACCAAATAACGTCATTATTTTTCAAGAAACCAAAAACAAATAACGTCATTATTTTCTAAGTACCTGTTATTAGTGTTTATTATATACATGTATCTTGTGTCTAAATAATTTATCACTGCCGATAAATATAAACAAAATAATTACATAATTTTGTGTCTATTCTCTCTAGCTATAGTTGAACAATTTGGTAACTTAGTACCTTTATGGCATAATTCATAGGTAGAATGAATTCGTAACATATTACACACTTCCCCATGTGTAAATTAACACTAAGAAAACACCATTTTACCACACATAAAATCTTCATCATCTTTACCAATTGAAAGTAAAACCAAGTGAATAAATATATATATATATATATATATATATATATATATATATATATATATATATATATATATATATATATATAATTTCTAAATAAATTGAATTCAACAGGTAATAATAATGTTACATAACTTTCAGTATAAATTTCAAAATGCAGGTACACATAACATGTATTATCGATAGAATGGAATGCAAATTTTCAGGACTTAAATTGTTAAGCCGAAAGAACAATAACAACTGGGCATGTTATTAATGACTAGTATTAATTGTAAGAAATATATATATCACATACTGCTATAAAATATATACAAAAACAAAGTTTGAATCAACAAGCTTCACCTGGCTAAATGACCTCTGACCCTGGGTGATTCTGATGCAATAATGTGAGTAGACCAGTCATAAATATCGCTGCATACATTCAAACTTTATAACCAGTACGACACAAGTCGAACAGATATGACTTATCAAAATAACATGATCAGAGGAAAAAAAAAAAAAAAACAACCAGGGTAAAAAAGCCAAAATCAATCTTGTCACACACTGATTGCTAATAAACAAAAATAATTAATTTGTTCTCCTGAATATACACATATATACATATATATTCATATTTACATCAATAATAATAATGAATAAATCTACCATACAAAACACTTCCAAACATTTCCGTATACATGTATATAACAACCAATAAACAATGTACATCTGATCATCGTATGAGAAAAACTAAAACACATAATTTAATTACCTCTTAATAATAAACTGTGAATTTCTATTTTCATCTCTAACAGTGAAATTGTTCTTTGGAATGTCATTTTCACTGACCAGATTTATCAGTTAAAAAAGTCTTGTGCAAAGAACCTAAAGTATGGACAAAGGAGATGAAAATAATCTCCAATACTTTACAAACCAGACTTGGGTTTGAACTATTAGTCTTTAATCCAAAAAGATATTAACAGGTACTAATGCTGATTAGAACAAATTACATTAAAAGAATTGATATTTGAAATCGAGATCTGAGGAGACACATAAAAAAATCACATTAGGAATTGAAAATAAAAATGCACAACTTTTTTTCTTGACAGAACATTGTTGCATATTAACATGTTTCTAATTCATTACCATAAAGGGGCTACCTTTTTCTGTCAACATAAATGCCTGCATCATTCTGGAATGATGGAAATAGATTACACTTTACCCTAGACCAGCTATCTGAAAGATTTTCTCGTATTAGAATTTACTTGATTCAATATATGAATGACTTCAAAATGAATGTATTTTGAAAACATTGTTTGGAAGACTCTTCGATGAAAATGTTTTGAGTAAATAATTTCAGTCTCATTAAACACAGTCATTTCAGGTGATATACATTTAGTTTTGAAAATTCTGCAGATAAAATTACATGTAGCCACTGCAAAATCAGAAATTTTCACATCAGTTAATTTTCTTAAAAACCATCAAATTATTCATGTACCTTTTTTCATATACTTTTTTCACATTGTTGGATGATATAGTCAGTGCAAAAGCTTTTGATTTGTATTTTTAAAAAAAATTCCTTAAAGTTTTTTGTTCCTAGCTCGTTTCTCTCAAGAATAAAAAAATTATAATAAAATGAATGCAAAAATTTTCTGCTGTACAGTACATGTTTATTCTATAATTGAAATCTACTGCCTTCCATATTTTATTGAAAAAAGGGATATTTTTTGTCATTGCCTTTTCATTTTTAATACCATTTACATGTATTTCCATGCTTTTTTTTTACATGTTTGGACATACCCACTGCAATAACAACTTCATTATACACTTAAATATTAAACTAATTCTTAACTTTATAAAAAAAATTTAAAAGTAAGGTTTTAACTAACAGAAATAGATCTTTTCAGAGGATTTCAAGTTTAGTGGTTCTAATACTGTTTACCTATAAACTGCTTGATTGCATACTGACTATAGATGATGAAATTATTGATGATTCTCAGAAAATCTGCCTGGCAAGAGTAGAATCCGTTGTCTAAAATCTTTGTCATATTAAATGCAAGTTTCATTACATTGTTTTTAAAAATTACTATAACCTTTAATAAAATTATTAAAATCTACATCTTTATCTTTCATGAATTTCAAGACAGAGCCTTTATTTGATTATTGGGACTGTATTTTGTTATTTATTAGAATTGTATAAGACTTCCGATTGTCAGGCAGAGGCAGTCATGTTTACAGTCATATGTGATTATTATTATTATCGATATTATTAAGAAAATACATATGACCTCTAACAGCCTATGAGTCACAATGGAGCTCAAAAAAAGTTCTCATTAAGCCGTGAATAAACTACGGTACACAATTTATCAATTCTTTTACAATCGAAAAAAATTAAACAGTTGTATATAAAATGACAATGCCAGCCTATTACAATGTTCCTGATACAAGTCTGCATGTATTCACAATATATATAATAATCTATGACAACAATAATTCTATACAGTCTATGGTAATAATATGACTAGAATTATTCCACAAGATCTAGACTGAGTCTGTAGTAAACATATGGAAAATATTCTGTATTAGACATCATAATTCCTGGAATGTCAACCTGTCCTCCCTGTAAGTACAAAAACACCAAATTTTACTACATGCAAATTTTATTACATGTAAAATATTTTGTTACTTATCAAAACAAAAACAGTTCTAATAATGCAAAATATGCCCCCCCCCCCCCACCCCTAATCAGTGTTTGCACTAGGAATCACCAATGTTGCAAATTGCAATTTTTTTCTATAATTGGTGATAAAAATCTGCACTTGGTGATTTTTTTTGCAATGGTTTTTTAAAGTGCCCCTGTATCTTTCACCTTTAATTATCAAGTGATTACACATAATGAAGTCAACGATAGATTGGCAAGTGTCACTTTATGATAATGATGTAATGGTAAGGGAACAAATTGTCAACCAGATTTTAAACACACAAATCAAACATTATATACCTCCATTATGGTCTCATATGAGGAAGGTCAGGGTCATACCCCAACCTGGTTTAAAAAGACTTGAAAATAGGCACTGACTGTTCTTTTTCCAAGCACTCTGTATTTAAAAAGGAACGTCACATGTCCTTCAGATGAGACCTTATGCCCCATGTCACAGCAGACATCCAGCCTACACATTGACCTAAGCATACTGCCAAGGTCAAAACTGCCAAGGTCAAAACTGCAAAGGTCAAAATTTCTGCCAGTTCACCTATAAATGTTGAAGTCTTGATAACAGTGAAATATTCTTGACTGGGACTAAAAACCCCTTAAAATCATAAAATCCCTTGTGGTCATTGAAGTGTTATCTAGTTGACTCTACAAACACCCTGTATTTACATACCTCCATTGTGGTCATTGAAGTGTTATCTAGTTGACTCTACAAACACCCTGTATTTACATACCTCCATTGTGGTCATTGAAGTGTTATCTAGTTGACTCTACAAACACCCTGTATTTACATACCTCCATTGTGTTCACTGCAGTGTTGTCTAGATGACTCTACAAACACCTTGTATTTACATACCTCCATTGTGTTCACTGCAGTGTTGTCTAGATGTCTCTACAAACATCTTGTATTTACATACCTCCATTGTGGACATTGCAGTGTTTTCAAGACGAATCTACAAACATCTTGTATTTACATACCTTCATTGTGGACATTGCAGTGTTATCAAGATGACTCTATGAACATCTTGTATTTACATACCTCCATTGTGGAGGATGCATGTTATCTAGATGACTCCACGAACATTTTGTATTTACATACCTCCATTGTGAACATTGCAGTGTTATCCAGATGACTCCATGAACATCTTGTATTTACATACCTCCATTGTGAACATTGCAGTGTTATCCAGATAACTCCATGAACATCTTGTATTTACATACCTCCATTGTGAACATTGCAGTGTTATCTAGATGACTCTATGAACATCTTGTATTTACATACCTCCATTGTGGTCATTGCAGTGTTATCCAGATGACTCCATGAACATCTTGTATTTACATACCTCCATTGTGGTCATTGCAGTGTTATCTAGATGACTCTACAAACATCTTGTATTTACATACCTCCATTGTGGAGGTTGCGTGTTATCTAGATGACTTCACGAACATTTTGTATTTACATACCTCCATTGTGAACATTGCAGTGTTATCTAGATGACTCCATGAACATCTTGTATTTACATACCTCCATTGTGGTCACTGCAGTGTTATCTAGATGACTATACAAACATCTTGTATTTACATACCTCCATTGTGGTCATTGCAGTGTTATCTAGATGACTCTATGAACATCTTGTATTTACATACCTCCATTGTGGAGGTTGCGTGTTATCTAGATGACTCCACAAACATCTTGTATTTACATACCTCCATTGTGAACATTGCAGTGTTATCTAGATGACTCCATGAACATCTTGTATTTACATAACTCCATTGTGGTCACTGCAGTGTTATCAAGATGACTATACAAACATCTTGTATTTACATACCTCCATTGTGGTCATTGCAGCGTTATCTAGATGACTATACAAACACCTTGTATTTACATACCTCCATTGTGGACATTGCAGTGTTATCTAGATGACTCTATGAACATCTTGTATTTACATACTTCCATTGTGGTCTTGGTAGTGTTATCTAGATGACTCTACAAACATCTTGTATTTACATACCTTCATTGTGGACATTGCAGTGTTCTTTAGATGACTCTACAAACACCTTGTATTTACATACCTCCATTGTGGAGGTTGCAGTGTTATCTAGATGACTCTATGAACATCTTGTATTTACATACTTCCATTGTGGTCTTGGTAGTGTTATCTAGATGACTCTACAAACATCTTGTATTTACATACCTTCATTGTGGACATTGCAGTGTTCTCTAGATGACTCTACAAACACCTTGTATTTACATACCTCCATTGTGGAGGTTGCATGTTATCAAGATGACTCCATGAACATCTTGTATTTACATACCTCCATTGTGAACATTGCAGTGTTATCTAGATGACTCCATGAACATCTTGTATTTACATTCCTCCATTGTGGTCATTGCAGTGTTATCTAAATGACTATACAAACACCTTGTATTTACATACCTCCATTGTGGACATTGCAGTGTTCTCTAGATGACTCTATGAACATCTTGTATTTACATACCTCCATTGTGGTCATTGCAGTGTTATCTACATGTAGATGACTATACAAACACCTTGTATTTACATACCTCTATTGTGGACATTGCAGTGTTCTCTAGATGACTCTATGAACATCTTGTATTTACATACCTCCATTGTGGTCATTGCAGTGTTATCTAGATGACTATACAAACATCTTGTATTTACATACATGTGCCTCCATTGTGGACATTGCAGTGTTATCAAGATGACTAAACAAACATCTTGTATTTACATATCTCCATTGTGGACATTGCAGTGTTATCAAGATGACTATACAAACATCTTGTATTTACATACCTCCATTGTGGTCATTGCAGTGTTATCTAGATGACTATATAACTGGTTTAAAACCTCTCTTAACTTCCTCTGTGTCTTCTTGTGTGGTTGTAACAACATTGCTTGGAAGTTCACAGGTAACCCATATCTAAAATAATTAAATATACATGTATTAAAAAAAATATAAATGAATACTGAGAAGCACCAATGTGGGCAAAGTTGTTCAAAACATTGTTAGTTGAAACAAATAGTAAAAGAAATCACAAAATAATCCAATTAAAATTAAAAATATTTGTTATACGGTAAGCATAATTTTTTCTTTTGATAAAAGCTATTATGTTAAAAAAATATTTCCAAAAATAATTCCCATTAACAAAATGGTTAAATTTATGGAGTGTTGAATAACTGCATTCAGCAATATAAATTTAAGCTTCTCCAGTTGCCAAAAGACTTGACTTTGGTTTTCAACAGATGATTTATTTAAATTCTTGACATCTGACTGGTCGTCAGATATCAGGCCAAGTACTAGTATTTTGATTTAAGCTACCGATACAAAAATATTAAGAATGGTAAGTATTGAATAAACAGTACTTGATATATAGTCTAGGTCTAGTTTTTGATATACAGTCTAGGTCTAGTTTTTGATATGTAGTCTAGGTCTAGTTTTTGATATATAGTCTAGGTCTAGTACTTGATATATAGTCTAGGTCTAGTACTTGATATATAGTCTAGGTCTAGTTATTGATATAGTCTCGGTCCAGTACTTGATATATAGTCTAGGTCTAGTACTTTATATATAGTCTAGGTCTAGTTCTTGATATATAGTCTAGGTCCAGTACTTGATATATAGTCTAGGTCTAGTACTTGATATATAGTCTAGGTCCAGTACTTGATATATAGTCTAGGTCTAGTTCTTGATATATAGTCTAGGTCCAGTACTTGATATATAGTCTAGGTCCAGTACTTGATATATAGTCTAGGTCTAGTTCTTGATATAAAGTCTAGGTCTAGTTCTTGATATATAGTCTAGGTCTAGTTCTTGATATATAGTCTAGGTCTAGTTCTTGATATATAGTCTAGGTCTAGTTCTTGATATATAGTCTAGGTCTAGTTCTTGATATATAGTCTAGGTCTAGTTCTTGATATATAGTCTAGGTCTAGTTCTTGATATATACATGTAGTCTATAGTCTAGGTCTAGTTCTTGATATATAGTCTAGGTCTAGTTCTTGATATATAGTCTAGGTCTAGTTCTTGATATATAGTCTAGGTCTAGTTCTTGATATATACATGTAGTCTATAGTCTAGGTCTAGTTCTTGATATATAGTCTAGGTCTAGTTCTTGATATATAGTCTAGGTCTAGTTCTTGATATAAAGCCTAGGTGTAGTTCTTGAAACATAGTCTAGGTGTAGTTTTTGAAATATAGTCTAGGTGTAGTTCTTGACATAAAGCCTAAGTCTAGTTCCATATAAAGCCTAGGTGTAGTTCTTGAAATATAGAGTTTAGGTCTAGTTCTTGATATACGTGTATAGTCTAGGTCTAGATCTTGATATAATGTCTAGGTCTAGTTCTTGATATATAGTCTTGAGTCTGGTTCTTGATATAAAGCCTAGGTGTAGTTCTTTATATATGGTCTTAGGTCTAGTTAGATATAAAGCCTAGGTGTAGTTCTTGACATAAAACCTAGGTCTAGTTCTTGATAAACGTGTATAGTCTAGGTCTAGATCTTGATATAAAGTCTAGGTCTGGTTCTTAATATATCGTCTTAAGTCTGGTTCTTGATATAAAGTCTAGGTCTAGTTCTTAATATATCGTCTTAAGTCTGGTTCTTGATATAAAGTCTAGGTCTAGTTCTTAATATATAGTCTTAGGTCTGGTTCGTGATATAAAGTCTAGGTCTAGTTCTTAATATATAGTCTTAGGTCTGGTTCGTGATATAAAGTCTAGGTCTAGTTCTTGATAAACGTGTATAGTCTAGGTCTAGATCTTGATATAAAGTCTAGGTCTGGTTCTTAATATATCGTCTTAAGTCTGGTTCTTGATATAAAGTCTAGGTCTAGTTCTTAATATATCGTCTTAAGTCTGGTTCTTGAAATAAAGTCTAGGTCTAGTTCTTAATATATAGTCTTAGGTCTGGTTCGTGATATAAAGTCTAGGTCTAGTTCTTGATATATAGTCTTGGGTCTGGTTCTTGATATAAAGCCTAGGTGTAGTTCTTTATATATGGCCTTAGGTCTGGTTCATGATATAAAGTCTAGGTCTAGTTCTTGATATACGTGTATAGTCTAGGTCTAGAACTTGATAAAAAGTCTAGGTCTGGTTCTTGATATATAGTCTTAGGTCTGGTTCGTGATATAAAGCCTAGGTCTAGTTCTTGATATACGTGTATAGTCTAGATCTAGATCTTGATAAAAAGTCTAGGTCTGGTTCTTGATATATAGTCTTGGGTCTGGTTCTTGATATAAAGCCTAGGTCTAGTTCTTAATATATATAGTCTTAGGTCTGGTTCATGATATAAAGTTTAGGTCTAGTTCTTGATATACGTGTATAGTCTAGGTCTAAAACTTGATAAAAAGTCTAGGTCTGGTTCTTGATATATAGTCTTAGGTCTGGTTCGTGATATAAAGCCTAGGTCTAGTTCTTGATATACGTGTATAGTCTAGATCTAGATCTTGATAAAAAGTCTAGGTCTGGTTCTTGATATATAGTCTTGGGTCTGGTTCTTGGTATAAAGTCTAGGTCTAGTTCTTAATATATAGTCTTAGGTCTGGTTCATGATATAAAGTTTAGGTCTAGTTCTTGATATATAGTCTAGGTCTAGATCTTGTTATACAGTCTGGTCTAGTTCTTGAAATATAGTCTTGGGTTTGGTTCTTGATATAAAGCCTAGGTCTAGTTCTTAATATATATGGTCTTGGGTCTGATTCGTGATATAAAGTGTAGGTCTAGTTCTTGGTATATAATGTAGGTCTAGTTCTTGATATATAGTCTAGGTCTAGTTCTTGGTATATAATGTAGGTCTAGTTCTTGGTATATAATGTAGGTCTAGTTCTTGATATATAGTCTAGGTCTAGTTCTTGGTATATAATGTAGGTCTAGTTCTTGGTATATAATGTAGGTCTAGTTCTTGGTATATAATGTAGGTCTAGTTCTTGGTATATAATGTAGGTCTAGTTCTTGGTATATAATGTAGGTCTAGTTCTTGATATATAGTCTAGGTCTAGTTCTTGGTATATAATGTAGGTCTAGTTCTTGGTATATAATGTAGGTTTAGTTCTTGGTATATAGTCTAGGTCTAGTTCTTGATATAGATGTATAATGTACATGTAGGTCTAGTTCTTGATATATAGTCTAGGTCTAGTTCTTGGTATATAATGTAGGTCTAGTTCTTGATATATAATGTAGGTTGAGTTCTTGATATATAGTCTAGGTCTAGTTCTTGCTATATTTGTTTCTTGTTACCTTAACACAGATTCAACAAACACCCTTAGTGCCTTCACATGTATCCATGCTGTGAAAGATTCACCAAAATTCACTTTTAACCACTTCACTAAAGGGCCCTGAAAACAGAATAACAGCACCATTAATGTAGTGTCGACATAACCATCCAAATAATGCATAGAAAAGTCTTTTTTACGTTAACTTACGCATTAAGCAAAATCATTTAGATATAAATTTCAATCTTTTTAACAGGTAAAACATTTCAGAAATGGAGTTGAGTAGAGCAATAATATTTTAGGCCTCAGTCAAAACTCTTTTACTTACATCAAGGCGGTCAGTTCTGGAATGGTCCCTGCCAGAACTAGGCCATTCCTTTTAGTATTGAATCAGGTGAAATAAGATTCCAGGTGAAGATTTTTCACATTACATGATGAATATTTCACATTACATGATGAATTCTACTGAATTAAAATGGAAATTTCAAAAATGTACTACATACATGTATTTAAGACACAAAACAGGTATAAATGGTAACTAGTAGAAACAAACAAAAATGTTTTTTAATTCAAATTTTTCAAGAGACAAAACAAGAGAATTAATCTTCACCATCGTCAGACTACTTACAAACTGTTTCTTTTTATCATTTTCTAATTTCGTTATTTCAGTCTTTCCTTGAAGTAATTCTTGTTCACTGTATGTGAATTCTCTCACCATAAACCTAGAAAAAACATAAATTAACCCTCAGTAAAAAGGGTAACATTGAAGCACAATTTTATGGATAACAATGGATCTTACCAAATAGGTTCAAATTTCTTGGAAGCAGACACTTGTGTAAGAAACATTGCTAGTGTTAGTCAAGGTCTGTGGTTTTCAATAGGTATTCGGTTCCCTCCACCATTTTCAGTACTGACCTCCACAATATAAATAAAAGAATCTTGACTTGGGTTTTAAAAAAAATATCATTTCACTCCCCACTTCCAGCAATTTTTTTTCTATACCTGCAAAATCTGGTAATTTAAATTTTCTAGATAAATTCATAAAGAAAACTTTTTGTAAATACATGTATAGGTACTAACCATGGACATTAAAATTTTTGGATCTAATAGATATAACCTATAATATATAGAAGGTAGTCTAATATCGGTAAAGGAAAAGGAAATGCCTATTGAAAACTAATGACTTTTGCCAAGAAAACGAATGTTGTATCATACTAGGATTTACCAAAGAAGATTTGATTTGAATGAGTAATGTCCATGTACATATTTAATAAAAAATAAACAATCTGCTGGATCACCAAATTTGTTATTAATATATCTAGAGGAAAGGGTATAATGTTCTTTACATGCTAAATTACCATAATTGTTAACCATATGTGTGGGTAGAATATTTGTTCATTTACTGGTGGTTTACCCAATTTATAGGGACTGCTAGGCTATCCAATCTGCATGGGGTAGGGTTCTACTGGGCTATCCCATTTGCATGGGGTAGGTATCTACTGGGCTATGCAATTTGTGTGTTGTAGGGTTCTTCTGGACTATCCAATTTGCATGGGGTAGGTTTCTACTGGGCTATGCAATTTGTGTGTTGTAGGGTTCTCCTGGGCTATCCAATTTACATGGGGTAGGTTATTATGTCAATTACAAGTTGGGTGAACCAATTTATATGGGGTAGGGTATTGTGTACATTATTTGCTAAGTTACCCATTTTATATGTGGAAGGGTATTTTGTTCTTCATAAGCTGGGTAAACCAATTTGTGTGGGGTAGGATACCACTGGTTACCCATTTGTGTGGGGTAGGATTCCATTTGATATTCATTTGTGTGGGGTAAGATTCCGCTGGATACCATACCTCTGGTTACCAATTTGTGCGGGGTAGGATTCCACTGGTTACTTATTTGTGTGGGGTAGAATTCCACTGGTTACCCATTTGTGCAGGCTAGGATTCCACTGGATACCCATTTGTGCAGGCTAAGATACCACTGGTTACCCATTTGTGCAGGCTAGGATACCACTGGTTACCCATTAGTGTGGGTTAGGATTCCACTTGATATTCATTTGTGTGGGATAGGATTCCATTGGATACCCATTTGTTTGGGGTAGGATACCACTGGTTACCCATTTGTGTGGGGTACGATTCCATTTGATATTCATTTGTGTGGGGTAAGATTCCGCTGGATACCATACCTCTGGTTACCCATTTGTGTGGGGTAGGATTCCACTTGACATTCATTTGTGTGGGGTAGGATTCCACTGGTTACCCATTTGTGTGGGGTAGGATTCTAATGGTTACCCATTTGTGTGGGGGAGGATTCTACTGGTTACTCATTTGTGTGGGGTAGGATTCCACTGGTTACCCATTTGTGTAGGGTAGGATTCCACTAGATACCCATTTGTTTGGGGTAAGATACCACTGGTTACCCATTTGTGTTTGGTAGGATTCCATTCGATATTTATTTGTGTGTGGTAGGATTCCACTAGATACCCATTTGTTTGGGGTAGGATACCACTGGTTACCCATTTGTGTGGGGTAGGATTCCATTTGATATTCATTCGTGTGGGGTAGGATTCCACTGGATACCCATTTGTTTGGGGTAGGATACCACTGGTTACCCATTAGTGTGGGGTAGGATTCAACTTGATATTCATTTGTGTGGGGTAGGATTCCATTTGATATTCATTTGTGTGGGGTAGGATTCCACTGGATACCCATTTGTTTGGAGTAGGATACCACTTGTAACCCATTTGTGTGGGGTAGGATTCCACTGGTTACCCATTTGTGTGGGGTAGGATTCTAATGGTTACCCATTAGTGTGGGGTAGGATTCCACTGGATACCCATTAGTGTGGGGTAGGATTCCACTGGTTACCCATTTGTGTGGGGTAGGATTCTAATGGTTATACCCATTTGTGTGGGGTAGGATTCCACTGGTTACCCATTTGTGTGGGGTAGGATTCTAATGGTTACCCATTTGTGTGGGGTAGGATTCTAATGATTACCCATTTAAATGGGGTAGGGGGTTAAATGTTTTGACTCACTTATTCTCTCTACATTTATGTTTAAACTCATCCATCACCCTTGTAAATAATGTAACTGAATACAAACAATTCTCTTCATCTTCATATATTATCCTGTTAAAAAAAAAAGAGTTCCTCTTGATTAGAATGTCTAGTGCAGATATGGAGATGATTTAACATCCTTGTCAGGGCTTTGTTTGCTTGTCTAAAATTTACACAAATATAAATTTAATTCATTTTTCATAAATGCAAAAAAGACCTCTGATCCCATCTTATCATATACATGTATTTTAAAACGTAAAATGCAAAATTTGTTGTTTATAAGCTTAGCGACTTAGAAAATTAAACAAATTAGAATATAATTAAAACCTCAACATTAAAAACTAAAGCTTTACATGTGATTTCGTTTTTTAGTGTGGTTTGTCAAGACTGCAGCTGCCTTTCATCAGAGATTTCCTTAAGTCAAATACTGGAAGGCTATCTACCATCATAACTTACCGAGATGACCTTGGTACAATCATATCTGTTAATGTCTCATACTTGGCTACCCAATCATGCTGATAAGCTCTATTTACAAAAAATACAACAACAAAAAAACTGATTAGCACGAGACTCTTGAAATAAATAGAAAGTATACATGAACAAATTGATATCTAAACCCAATCAACCACGAGACTCCCAATATCATCATCATTTGAAATAATGTATAAATCTTATTATTCTAATCATTTTAATCATGTTTAAACATAGCAGTATATTTATCATCATTAAATGTTGTGTTATATATATTAGTAATCAGTATATGATGGTAAAAAACAATGTATGAGAGGACATGGGATCTGTTTGTATCATTCTATGACAAATGTGATTTGGACCTCTTTGCTAAGGCAGAACAGACATTTAAGATCAAGCTAAATAATGTCAAGAAACAATACAAATTGTGCAGTTCTTTTAGTAGTTTAGAGAATACTTGAAGTTTGAGTACAATAGTTGCATTTTGCGATCACAAATTGTCAGATGGTTGCCATCACCACAAATAAAACCCAAAAATTTTGTCCAGGACTAATTCTGACAATTTGACTCTCCCCCTACGAAGTGAATTTGTACTTGAATCAAAGAAGGTATGTCTGCAGCATTAAGCGCATAACTGACTGAAATATGATCTATGGCAACCACATGGCAAAAATAGCAAATTAGAAAGAAATTGATAAGATTTGGCCACAAGAAATTTTACCCACCATTAAAAATTGTGAATTGACTACTCAAGGTTTTGAATTAGTGTCCATGTTGCTACCATTTCAAAATGCACTTGGATCACTATTTTTTTATTACAGATTCAATTTCCTGTACATACATGCATGTACATGGATTTATCAACCAAGCAAAAATTATATGCACAAATGGCAAGGCACCATGAGGTATATATATCTAAAGCCGTTAATATTTACAATAAACTTGTAGTTCCTGAAAATGTAGTTCATAACATGTAATTGTGTTTTATTATTTGACAAATAAAAAGTACTGGTATTTGATATTTATGTATTAATACTGTACAGCCTTTTTCTATGTTCAATAAAATTTTACTTATAGGTGAAATCTCTTTCAAGACATGTGAAAATGAATGTTATTACTAGGTATTAATTACTGTACGTAATCCGAAGCATTTTTTAATTTTTACAAAATGGACTTTTTTCATTGGGCAATTAAATCAGTTTTTGCAGTTTATAAAACAACAGAAAAAACAGAAAATAAAACCTTACATGTAATACTTATTACATATTGTTTAATCAAGCAAAAAATTATTGCAAAATTTTGCATTTTTGAAATTTTTTTAAAGCAATCAGTTTACACAGGTCAATTGTTAATCACTTAAAAGGTTTTTTTTTCTGACAAAAACTGGGCAGTTTAGATTTTAGGGTTTAGTTTATCAGGAAGAATAAAGAGTTTTAAAAATTCAGGACCAGGCAATCCACCGATTAATATAAAACCTTTTACAAACTGTAATTATATTTTTCAAATCATTCTAAATGGTGCCAGTGTTTAGTTTGTTTCTTTCAGCTAGGTAATGTGGGAAGTAGAATTTTATGGATTTAAATGTCTCGCCTGGTTAGTTTTTGATCGAGTTGAAAATACATTACTTTAACATAAACTTTCACATTTTGACATGCCTCCAATGGCAACACAAAAGTAACACCTAAGTCTAGCCTTATGGCAATGCCAGACTCGACAAAAATTCACCTGAGCCCTCTTCCTCTGTAAGATACTTACTTTGGAATGACAACTAACAGTGTCTGTAAATATTCAGAATCAAGTACAAAATCTTCATCCTCTGTAAGATACTTACTTTGGAATGACAACTAACAGTGTCTGTAAATATTCAGAATCAAGTACAAAATCTTCTTTCTTCACAAGGTCATGTAGATTTCTTGTTAACAAATTACCACTAACAAAAAAAAAAATAAACAAAAATTGAAACTACATGGATAAATAATGATTATAATTATTCATGGGTGTGCCAAAGGATGACTTAACCCAAAATCTTGAAAACAAACATAAAGTGAATTAATCAGTATTTTCCTAAGGTTCAACCCAAAGTCTTTCAAATGTAAAGTCAATTTCCATGCTATGTTTGATTTTTCTTTATAATCTTCAAAATATGTGTTCACGTAGATGATTTTTTGCATGATAATTCGAAAAAAAATATTATAAACATGTACAAGTGTATATGTATCTTATTGAAGCTGACAGTAAATTATATTATATATTGTTTGTTGATTAAAGAATTCTTGGTGAATTTACATGAAGTATGTACGCTGTTAAAATTACTTCACTTACAGAACACAAGTTATTTTAACTTTTAAATATGATATGATATTGATTTCACAGGATGAAGGAGTTGAGTTGAGTTTGGTGTTCAACACCCCAGTCAAGAATATTTCACTTTTATTGAGACTTCACCAGTAATAGGCGAAAGTGCAGAAATTTTGCCTATGCATTGTGCTGTTGGCATAATTCAGCAGGGTCCTTAAATGTGTCACGCCTGTTGTGACATGGTACCTCTTTTATTTTAAGTTTCCATTTGAAAGTACCATGACTTTCACTTTGTTATACTGAGTGCTTGTGAAAGTAGAAGGTCAGACAAGGGTCAGGCATTAATTGTTGACAGAATATTTCAGAGCTGATGACTGTAAACTTTTAATTTGATTTGATTTTTATTTATTTTGCTTAATCTGTTATTGACAAAGCATTTTTTGAGGGCTCATTCTGGATAATACAATAATTTTTCAATGCTGTAACTTAAAAAAATTCTGAATATTTTATTACACAGTACACAGATTCTGATACAGCCATACCTGCCTTACATCTCACCTCTGAAAACAGGAAACAAAGGTATAAAAACCAAGGCAAATATCAAATAATTCTATGTATTTGAAACTGTACAAAAAACACTCTAAATGTCTATCCAGGGTTACCTTTTTAGATAGGTTCATGTTGACGAAGGCCAATTTTAATGACTTCTTTGAGTGACCTTTATAGACAGGTTAACCTGTACAAAGGCAACTATAAATGACGTTTGAGTGACCTTTAAAGGTGGGTCTACTTGTACAAAGGCAAGTTAAAATGACTTGTTTGAGTGACCTTTAAAGGCAGGTTTACCTGTACAAAGTCAAGTTAAAATGACTTGTTTGATTGACTTTTAAAGGCAGGTTTACCTGTACAAAGTCAAGTTAAAATGACTTGTTTGAGTGACCTTTAAAGGCAGGTTTACCTGTACAAAGACAAGTTAAAATGACTTGTTTGAGTGACCTTTAAAGGCAGGTTTACCTGTACAAAGACAAGTTAAAATGACTTGTTTGAGTGACCTTTTTAGACAAGTTTACCTGTACAAAGACAAATTTAAATGACTTGTTTGAGTGACCTTCAAAGGCAGGTTTACCTGTACAAAGACAAGTTTAAATGACTTGAGTGACCTTTAAAGGCAGGTTTACCTGTACAAAGACAAGTTTAAATGACTTGTTTGAGTGACCTTTTTAGACAAGTTTACCTTTACAAAAGCAAATTAAATGACTTGCCTGAGTGACCTTTTTAGACAAGTTTACCTGTACAAAGGTGAATTTAAATGACTTGTTTGAGTGACCTTTTTAGACAAGTTTACCTGTACAAAGACAAATTTAAATGACTTGTTTAAGTGACCTTCAAAGGCAGGTTTACTTGTACAAAGACAAGTTTAAATGACTTGAGTGACCTTTGAAGGCAGGTTTACCTGTACAAAGACAAGTTTAAATGACTTGTTTGAGTGACCTTCAAAGGCAGGTTTACCTGTACAAAGACAAATTTAAATGACTTGTTTGAGTGACCTTCAAAGGCAGGTTTACCTGTACAAAGACAAGTTTAAATGACTTGAGTGACCTTTAAAGGCAGGTTTACCTGTACAAAGACAAGTTTAAATGATTTGTTTGAGTGACCTTCAAAGGCAGGTTTACCTGTACAAAGACAAATTTAAATGACTTGTTTGAGTGACCTTCAAAGGCAGGTTTACCTGTACAAAGACAAGTTAAAATGACTTGTTTGAGTGACCTTTAAAGGCAGGTTTACCTGTACAAAGACAAGTTAAAATGACTTGTTTGAGTGACCTTTAAAGGCAGGTTTACCTGTACAAAGTCAAGTTAAAATGACTTGTTTGAGTGACCTTTAAAGGCAGGTTTACCTGTACAAAGACAAGTTAAAATGACTTGTTTGAGTGACCTTTAAAGGCAGGTTTACCTGTACAAAGACAAGTTAAAATGACTTGTTTGAGTGACCTTTAAAGGCAGGTTTACCTGTACAAAGACAAGTTAAAATGACTTGAGTGACCTTTAAAGGCAGGTTTACCTGTACAAAGACAAGTTTAAATGACTTGTTTGAGTGACCTTCAAAGGCAGATTTACCTGTACAGACAAGTTTAAATGACTTGTTAGAGTGACCTTTTTAGACAAGTTTACCTTTACAAAAGCAAATTAAATGACTTGCCTGAGTGACCTTTTTAGCCAGGTTTACCTGTACAAAGGTAAGTTTAAATGACTTGTTTGAGTGACCTTTTTTAGACAAGTTTACCTGAACAAAGACAAGTTTAAATGACTTGTTAGAGTGACCTTTTTAGACAGGTTTACTTGTTTTGCTGTAATCAAAATTCACCATAGTTACATACGTTGCTTTCCTCTCCAGGTTCTGTAAATTTCCTTTAAGGTTGTTGTAGGCTTGTGATTTTACTCTTAAATCTGCTTCAATCTGTGAAACTTGCTGTAATATATAATTAGGTACATTTATTGTATTTACGAAAAAGTTAACAATGGTTCTCATCATTATGCAAATATATCACAAGAACTCCACAAAGCAATGTATTATATGCCTTTGACATGTTAATAGAAATGTGGATTTCATAATATTATATCATTTAATAGTGTTCATATTGGGTGTGACAGACCTGTTTATATTCTTGCCCGAGGGCATTTAAGTACAGTATATTAAAACTTGTTACATAGCATTTAATCTTGATTCAGAGTTATTCTCTAGTGTAGTAGTCTATCAAGACAAATGTAATAATCTTTAAAAGCCTTTTTTTATCTAAATACGACAAATTTATAAAACATTAGCAGAAAATTAAGAAAATAAAGCATATTTGTTATTATCTTTGGAGTAGTGTCTTCTGAACAGATAGAAAAGTAAGTATTGCATTCAGACAAGTAAAAATATGTAAAAATGGCCAAAAGGGCCTGTAGCAAAAATAAATAAATAAATAAATAGAAAAATAAAAAAGTTTACTTCCGAACACCAATTTGGATCAAAACTCAAGATGTTTAAGTCATTAGATCTCAGACTTAACCTCACAGTTTTGAGCTTTAAACTCAGTTTTGTTACACTATTACCTTTCCTATAATTTCAGCTATGTTCTTAAGAGACTGTTTGATTGGGTATTTTGCTAAATCCCATTGAAATCTGGTCAAATATGTGACAAGGTCAACTGAAATAAAACAAAAATTAAAAATAAAATTAAAATAACAAACTAAAATTCAAATATGCAAATATGTTGCAATTACCAAAAAATTAAAATATAAAGTTTGTGGTTAGGGTTAATGCCATCCAGAGTTTCATGAAATATAGAATGAATTTCTAAATAGTTGTAGACAGCAGACAAGTGCAATGATAAAGAACAAGTACCGTAAATCCCCAGATATAAGACGACTTCGCCTATAAGACGGGGTTGGGATTTTCCCCATCCTTTTTTATGATTTCAGGCAATACTGCACCTATAAGACGACCATGATTTTCAGACAAGGCCATACTGGTACCGGTATTTGATGCTACCGATCAGACTGTAAACTTTCCACCAATTTTCGTCTATTGTTTATTTTATTATTTTTAATACCGTACTTGTGTATTCATGTCTTTACCGCTTGATTCTAGTTTAAGTTTTGAATAAAACCAAATAAAAAAAACATAAAAATAAAATCAGATGCTAGAACATCTCATCATCAATAATCATAAAGATGTATATCTGTTCTGTTTTTAAATAAATTCAATGAAAGTACATTTAAAAAATGGCTTTAAAAAACTGTTCTTGTTAATTGGATTATCAATCAGCTGTTGAAGACAGGAACCCTGATATTCAGAACATAATGCCCTTTACATGTGAAGCAAACAAAGAGTGGTTTATGTAATTTCTAGATTGTTGATAAAAGTAAACGAAAAGATTAAAATATTGTACAGATATTTACCGCCTCCATGATTGCCGTGCCTTATTTTTTTTAAATTCTTATTTAAATCATTTTTATTATAACTTTATTTAAATTAAAAGATCAATAAAAATAAAAAACTACAAATTTTAAAGCATGTAATTTGCGGTTCTAGTATGGTTATGAATCTGTAAAATATATCAACCATTTTGAAACTGTAATACACAATAAACAAAAATGGCGGTCATAACGATCATGTGAAGACATTTTCTCAAGAATTTCAACCCTTCAGTTGTGTACCGTCGTTTTAGACGACCCCCCTCTCAAAAAATAAATTTTAAGGTAAAATAAGTTGTCTTATATGCGGGGATTTACGGTACATGTATAACAGTAGAAATAGTGATGTAGCGATTATCGCTGATGATCAATTGTCGGTCGTTGTCAGAACATAAGATAAACAAGAGGGCCATGAAGGCCCTGGACGCTCACCTGAAAATGATGTACACTCAGCTTGATTTTGGCAACCTGGAGCTTCTATTTTTAAAAGAGATTTTTCCTATATTTCGAACTAGTGACCTACTTATTGACCCAACATGACCCATATATGAACTTGAGCTAGCTTTTGTCAGGAGGATAAATCTTTGCAAGTTTGATGGAGACTGGTCTAAAATTGAGCCATCAGATGTGTTAACAGGGTTTTTATATAAAGTGACCTAGTGACCTACTATTGACATAAACAGAAAAAAAACTTCAGTTAGCTATGTCAAGAGGATTATTCTGACTAAGTTTGATGAAGATTGGACTAAAATTGAGCCATCAGATGTATAAACAAGGTTTTTCTATTATTTTACCTAGTGACCTACTTATTAACCCAACATGGCCCATATACGAACTCGAGCTAGCTTTGCTCAAGAGGATTAATCTGACAACGTTTGATGAAGATTGCACACAAATTAGGGCCTCAGGAGTGTAAACAAGGTTTTTCTATTAATTGACCTAGTGACCTACTTATTGACCCAACATGGCCCATATATGAACTTGGGCTAGCTTTTGACAAAAGGATCGATCTGACAATGTTTGATGAAAATTGAACTAAAATTGGGGCCTCAGGAGTTTAAACAAGGTTTTTCTATTAATTGACCTAGTGAACTATTTAATGACCCAACATAGCCTATATACGAACTTGAGCTAGCTATGGACAAGAGGATTATTCTGACAATGTTTAATGAAGATTGCACTTAAATTGGGGCCTCAGGAGTGTTAACAAGGTTTTTCTATTAATTGACCTAGTGACCTACTTATTAACCCAACATGGCCCATATACGAACTTGAGCTAGCTTTTGTCAAGAGGATCAATCTGACAATGTTTGATGAAGATTGCACTCAAATTAGGACCTCAGGAGTGTTAACAAGTTTTTTCTATTAATTGACCTAGTGACCTACTTATTGACCTAACATGGCCCATATATGAACTTGAGCTAGCTATGGTCAAGAGGATCCATCTGACAATGTTTGATGAACATTGCACTCAAATTAGGGCCTCAGAAATGTTAACAAGGTTTTCTATTAATTGACCTAGTGACCTACTTATTGACCCAACATGGTCCATATACGAACTTGAGCTAGCTTTTGTTAAGAGGATCAATCTGACAATGTTTGATGAAGATTGCATTCAAATTGTGGCCTCAGGAGTGTTAACAATCATAAGTTGACGCACGCCGGATTATGACCCATCCTAATAGCTCATTTGAGCACTTTGTGCTCAGGTGAGCTAATAATGGATCATCACTAACATTGGTGAGTAGTTTCCAGATTGTAGTCAAGTCTGTATCCTATCAGATTCTTGCTTCCAAAAATGACAATGGCGGATAGTGATCTGATAATCTATCCGTATCCAGACACTTTTTACACCAATGAGATACTTTGATTACTGTCACTCTGTCAGGGCAAGGAACTGAATTTAATTTACAATAACTAAGCAAGAGAACTTGGCTTTCACGATAAAAGCATTATATTCAGCTTTAATTGTAACTGAATACTGATGTAAAATTACTAAGTAAATCTGGTTATAAATCAATTGATAGATTATAAGCCTTTCTAATTACAGATTATTAATATTTGTTGCTTGCATGTGCTTTCGTGGACACTCACCATTGAACGGTATGCTTGCCAAAGCAAGAGCCTACATACACATTGTTGAACAGACCTCAGTGTTCCATATGATACCGTTAAAAAATTATTACAGAACTCATATTTACATAGTAAAGTCACATAATATTGACTTTTTCCTAAAGATAAAAATCTCATTCACACATTACTTATTATAAATTAAGTGACTACCATAATTAACCTCTGTAACCAAAACTATTAGTTTTCCCAAGCCTATATTGGTGGTATTCACATGGTACACAGGTGGATCTCATCAAAGGTATTGTGTTAAAAAAAATAATGGTAAAAATACCTCCATTGGCTAACAGGTTCTCCATTAGTTTATCTTTATGGTCTTCCAATACTTCACCTAAATACTGGGATATTTTTCTGGTCACACTAAAAATAGTCAAACAATTATTTCGTTAAAAGCAAATCAGTTCAATTCACATTTATGGCCATCTTCTACAACAGTAGGGCTAAAGGAAACAATCCTTGTGATAAAAAAATGTGTATTTGGAACCTTGTAATTCTACACTACTGAAATCACAAACCACTGTAATTCTAAACCACTTTATTGATTTTACATTATTTCATAAAAATAAAAAATTTAATCTGTCTTTTGAATTTTTTTAAAAATAGATAACTTCTAATCACGATCCATGAAATTCATTTTCTAAAATTTCATTCCTTTTAGCTGTAAATAAATGGAATCCTCTAAAGGGTTGGTCAATGTTTATCGATGATAACATTATGAGTCAGGTGCATGCGCACGGATGTATGGAAACTCCAGTAAATTGAAAGTGAAACCTGACAAATTGTATTACAGTAAAACTTCGATCGCTCGAACGTCGTTGCCTCGAATACCCCGGATAACTCGAAGTCATCTGTTGGTCCTGACCAATTTCCTATCATATCCTATGTAAATAAACCTCGATGGCTCGAACTTCGTTAACTCGAATACCCCCGCTCGCTCGAACAATACATATTTTTCAAAAGTATAAGATTAGTGAAAATTCAACTTCTTTCGCTCGAATATAGTTTTTGTCAGACGGACATGTGGTCCTGGTCATTGTAAACAAAACACAAGCTGAAGCCATATTACAGATTTCATCATAAGTAACGAAATGATTAATCTAGACAGTTACTTAAAATTAATTAATTAATAATTAGCCTACTTAGAGAGTGTTGATAAGCTCAGTTCTTTAATCTCTTAATCCGATTACGACACGCGGATGTGTTTGATCGCTATTTTTAAAACACCTCAGTTGCTCGTGCCTTATGATTGCTAATCAGGATTCTGTAAGTTACATGCCCTTGGAATATGTATAGTAATGTGTATTATCATTATTTCCTGTGATTAAAATGACCAGTAACAACTGTGTTTTGTATTGTATTTTCTTTAAAGTATTACATATGCAACAAAGAATAAAGAAAGTTTATTTTGTATCATCACCTGTTGAAATTAAAATTAAGTGCCATATTCTAACCCCGTAGCCATATAACATCATACAGCAGATTGTAGGTCAACATGTAATTTGAAATGAATTTTGTATTTGTATGGCACATTTTATTCTTTTTTATTTTTTTTAAAAAATATTTTGTGATAAATAATGGAATTTTAATTCGGACTTTTCATTATTTGACCTTTTAGTTTATTTACATGTAAAACAAATTTAAAGATTCTTTAACCGTCGGTAAACATAAGAACGTGAACCTCCAATCATATTTCGATGTTCGATTGCTCGAACCCCCCGATGGCTCGAATATTTAGTCAAAGTCCCTTGGACTTCAAGCCATCGAAGTTCTACTGTAATTGTCTGTCATTAATATCCAGATGTATTTGCAATGGTGTTATGTATCCTTTACTAAGGCACAAACGACAAATTCAATGAGGTTCTATGTTTAATTTATTGTATTTCACTGTTTTGTACATGTAAGTTTGTTTAAATGACCCGGTTTTTGTATGCGTAACCATGTTCTAATATTAGATCCCACATGCTACATCTCGCAGGGAAATTAATGTTATTTCGGTATTTATTCGAGCTTTTATTGTTGAACCAAATGTAACATTGTTGATCAGAAACATCATTAATTAGATCAGCACTGTTTTAATTTTTTTTTTCTTTGAAAACTTAGTTTAACTTTTAAGTTTTTGCTTCCAGCCTCTAAAATTTTAGAACACAGGGGTTTTGGATTACTAGGACTTATTAATTTTTAGGGTTTTCAAACCTTGTAATACACATCTTTCTATTACAATGGTTTTGGTATTACAAGGGTTTGGGATATCAAGGGTTAGGGAATATAAGTGTTTTGGATTACAGGTGCTTGGGAATACAAATGTTTTGAAATCAAGTGTTTGGGATTACAAGTGTTTGGGATTATAAGGGTTTGCGATGTTTAAGCTTGCCTAAAATCACTTATTAATAATAGATGGTTTCTCCTAGGGAAAGATGACTCAAATTTACCAATTTGACCATTAAACCAACCAACCCCCCCCCCCCCACAACCCCAATATTACCGTAAATTATATTGTAAATTATTTAAAAGAAGCAATTTAAGTTTGTAGAATCCACTTTCTCTGTTTTGTATTATAGATAATGCTGTAAAATAAAACAAATGTTTTTTTTAAAACACATACAGAATGGCATAAAAGTCCATTTTTATATCCTATTTAATGAAACTATAAAAGGCTGGAAATTAAATCTCAATCTGAAATGCTTCCAAAAAAAGTTATAAGCAGTCACCAACTAGGTAATGACTTTGAGCTTATATTTAAAGGGTAGCTGTAACGATTTTCAGTTTTGACATTATTTTATTGGTCGTACTTAAATATGGCTGTAGCGAAAAGTCCATAAAATTTCATTCAATAATAAGGAAGATATTGGTGATTTTCTAATACATCTCCAGAAATCCAAATCAAAAAGGTCGATATCGAGGCTCCCGTGTTGTGATGTCACACCAGTAACATACCTCAACAGAATATTATTTACCAACTACTAAAAGAAGTCGAATCCGAACTCGTAGTTTAACTTTCTATGATTATTTTACGGGAAAACTAATTAATGAAGTGAAATTAACATCCGTTTGACATGTACCGATAATTAAGATTATTATTAATCCTTTGTTTATTAGACACATTCCTTAGATTTAGACCCACAACTGTAATTTACAGGATGTCACTTATAATTTGCAAAATTGATTTGCATGTTGATAAAGTTATCTTACATCCTGTAATATACAATAATATATTTACAGTTCGAGTAAAGTAAAATAATTTTATTTGGTAAACATTATTTGTCATATACAGTATAAAGATTTCACTCCAGAATAATGGATATTTCATTTTTAAATTTTAAAAAGTAAGAAAAAGACATTTTTCCTTAGTTTTCATGTCTATAATAATAATAATAATTATTATTATTATTATTATTATTATTATTAAATTTTAGACAAAACTAACGACCAGAATAGTATATTTAATGCATGTAT
Organism: Tegillarca granosa; assembly: GCA_029721355.1. Lineage (NCBI taxonomy): Eukaryota > Metazoa > Mollusca > Bivalvia > Arcoida > Arcidae > Tegillarca > Tegillarca granosa. The sequence continues at coordinate 26,836,910 of CM056601.1, read as the reverse complement.
ATTTATCTACTTACAGCATTTGATTTTACTAGATTTTTGTTTTTTACTTTTCCTTGGGCATACATTTAGCTGTGATATTTTTAAATTCTTTATTCTATATATACAAATCCATAATATTATTATTATTATTATTATCTGGTTTTTAAAAAGTGGTCTCAATCCAAAATCTGTGTCATTTCATTTTAAACAATTATAATATATTTCGTGTAAATAAATTTGAGATGGAATATCTTGTATATTTCTTTTTAATTACCCCAGCATTAATTAGTCATCGGACAGTTGAAAAGAACTATGTTACAAAATTTAAATTGTGTGAAATCTTCCAATTATCGAGGAAATGTAATGCTCCCAGACTACTTAAAAGTTTTCTACACCACGGTCATTTAATTTTAACTGTCAATAAACATTGCACCAAAGAGCATTGGCGATTAAATTCAGTTTATATATTGATTTTTAGCCGGTTCCACTGTTATGTGCTGATTTTGAATTTCTATTACAATAATGCATTCAAAATCAGCACATGACAACTTGAATGCATTATTTTACTAGAAATTCAAAATCAGCACATGACACCACAGTAAGTTCCATAATATTCATCCGGTAGTCTGTCCAGTCCAACTTGATACTAGTATTTAATTCATTTTAAATTGTCGACGAGAAAATTAATTTTTCATGTATTTGAAAAGTTAAAACTAATCACGCATTTTTTGTTATAGCTACAACTTATAATAATTCTTGAGTCTGTCCAGTCCGACTTAATAAAATAATTTTTTTAAAAGTCGAAGATATAATCAATTTTCGTGTTATTGACAAGTTAACACTTGTCACATATTTTTCAGCAGCTATGCAACCAACTGCAGTCACAATTCTCGAGTAAGTCGGGACTCAAATAAATATATTCATCAGATTCGCCCGTTTCTAGTTCGAATAAATACGGCTATACTCCAAATTCATCACTAATAAGATTGTCTACTGCTTCCCCAAATAATAACGAACTATTTGACATAATTAGGTACAAGTCAGAGTCGTTACTTTCTTCTACATACGTCGAAATATCATCACTGTTACTACTGTCTATTATGTTAGATACTACTTCTAATACTGCAATGACGTCACATATTCATAACTTAAAACGAGGCGTTTCACTTTGCGAGAAAGTTAAAAAATGTGGATTTCAAACGGATGTAATTTTTTTATTTTGTCACCAATTTTGATGCGCTTTTCAATATTGTTATATTTAAATAATATATAAAACAAATGTGATAAAAAAAATTTTGGTTACAGGTACCCTTTAAACCAGACTCAAGAAAATCTAAAAATTAAAAAAACCTCCTAAGTCATATTTGTACAAATTTGTAATACTTAAAAACTTTACCTTCTTTTAAAAGAAATTTCACAAGTGAATAATTAATAAATTTATATTTATAGAGAATCAAAATTCTACATAACTTCGTAACCCCAGTCATGTGTTTTAGAACCTAATGGGCATATATATGGACGAGAATACAATATCATTGAAGTTTTTCTTACAGGCTTTTAAAAAAAGTGAACAAAAATACTGTAAACCACACATGATACATATATAAACTTGACCTTGCTTTTGAACGAATAATAACTTGTAGCAAGTTTAAAGAAAATTGTACTTAATTACAGAATTAACAGTGTTAACCAGATGTTTCTTGACCTAATGACCTACAGTATTTTTGACCCAACATACACCTGTTTGAACTTGACCTAGCTTTTGTCAGGAAGATGATTACTTTAATCAAATCTGATGGAGATTGGAAAACTGCAGCCTCTAGAATGTTAACAATGAAACATTGATACATGGCTGCAGAACACAACTGGACAAAGACTGACCACTATAGCTCACTCAAATGCTTTGTGTTCAGGTGAGCTAAAAAGGGGAGTTTCTTGTACATAAAAAAGTATCAACTAATTCCTTTACCTTTCTACATAAGCATCCAGTTTTCCTAAGTCATCTGACAATCCAACCAATATGTCCAATGTTCCTACCTAAAATATCACAATATGCATTTCTGTCGTGTATTATATCAGTGATAACAAAAAAAAACCTGTATATAAAGAACACTTATGAAAATTAAAAAGAATAAATCAATTTGATCAGGAAAAATAATAGGTAATGTGATCAAACAATCCACTGAGAATTATTAATGATGGTCTTTTCAAATAACTTAAATGTAGATCTTTGAACTTTAATCTTGCATACCTTATGTCACAGGGCTCAAAATAAGGGCGAAGTTGGGCGACATCTTTGCCCCGTTTCAAAAAACTTCACCCTATATTTCCGAAAAAGCGAAGTTGAAGTCGCCCTAAATATTTTTGAAACCCATTATCGGAACTCTGTTGTATTAAGTTATCTAACGATAAAACCCGAGATGTTCAGGCTGCTGGCAACAACAAGTGATTTACAGGTGTCATGATGCATGTTAATTATCCTAATTGGTTGAGTAATTAGCGGATTAACGCTTCACGGAAGGACTTCTTCCACGCACCTAAGATAATAGGCAGTTAATCAAAGACGTTTTACAGCCCGAGTATACAACAATTATCTGATACAGTAGTCCTTTGGTTATGGATTTTCGACGATATTTGTATGGGATCGTGCATGTAATTTTTCATTGAAATTGAAAGTGATTAAAACCACTATGATATCAAAGACAGATAACATATTTTCAAAATAAAATCATTGTATAAACTTTAACACAAGTATCAACATACTAAAATGAGACATCACCAGTGGATTTGTTTACAATGCGGCCATTTGACCGACATGTGAAATAGACATATTTCATTGGTCGGGTCAAAGTTGAACATAGTGATGCTTTTGGAATGTAAGGTGGTTCTTCTCTTTTAATAGATAGGACAACCAGTTATTACGTTCACCGTTTACATTTAAAAAAAAAAAAAACAAGAGCACCGCCGAGCGTAGCATTATACGCCCGTGTTATATTGATCGAGTAGTACTATTTACTAGTGTGGCGACACCTTTAGGGGTTTCGCGGGAAAGAATGGAACAATCTAGAGGATTTCTATCAGTAGAGCTCATCCACAGAACTTGCCACTCAAAAGTTTGACACAGACCTAACGGATAAGTGCCAAACCTACCAATAATTTGGTAAAGAATTGGTTACTTTAATATGGGTACAAATTCAAAACGGTACGTTAAATTGTTTTTGGATGATAGCGCCGACTTTAAACAGTTATTGTGGATTTTATGTAAAAGATAGAAAAAATATAAAAATACCGTCTTTTCCGTCAGATCTTAAACATTTTTCGGTCAATGGACGACTTTTTCGTACAATGAACTGTTATTGAACAGGAGTGCGTTAAACGTAATTGTTTTTTGGAAAAATTCATTTTTTGCATGTTTGACCCCAAAATTAAGTATGATACCGATTTTTCCCAAAAATTTCACCAAGTTAGATAGCTAGATCGCATTAGACTCCATAACCTCAGAAATTTTTAGCAAAATCTATCGAGGAGTTTTCAAGGTCCCCAAGATGCAAATATATGCTGCTAAAAAGGAGAAAGTTGTCGCCTTTATCATTTCACATCCAGAGGATGTTCCGAATGAATTCGTCACTAATCCTCTAGATTGTTCCATTCTTTACTGAGAAGTATAATTACAACTAGGATATATGTATGTAAAAATATATTGCTAAATGGATAGTGGTAGACTGCTATATAATTCATATTCATTTCCAGGAAGGAAGAAGTTTAAAATATAATGTTAGGTCATGGCAGTGTTTTCATGTGTTAAGCATTGCATGCAGGAAGATTTTAGGAAACAAATACATTTTTTGTCTGAAATGTTTTGAGAACCTTTTTTTTAACCAACCTGAAATAATTTATATCTATAAAGCTTAATTATAATTTGAACTGTTGTCGTGATCTGTGCAGTATGATAAAAAGGTGTTTTAAGTTAAAAAAGGGGCATAACTCCTCCAAAAATAATCTGAAAAAGTTGTAATTCGAACTTGCACCAGATAATAACATCGTAAATGTGTATACCAAATTTCATTTGAATCCATAAATAGTTGTAGGCTCTGATGATCGGAAACCACATGGTCATACATACAAAAATTTCTAAGTTAAAAAAGGGGCATAACTCCTCCAAAAATAATCCGAAAAAGTTGTAATTCGAACTTGCACAAGGTATTACCATGGTAAAGCTGTATACCAAATTTCATTTGAATCCATAAATGTTTGTGGTCTCTATTGAACGGAATACAAATTTTAAACAGACGCCCGCCCGCCCGCCCGGACGGACAGCACCGTAACATAATACATCCCGTCATATGACGGGCGTATAAAAACTATCAGAATTCTCTGAACAATATTTTATAATTTACTTTCATATGAAATTTATTATATAAATGTTACATATGAAAAAAATTATATAGATCTAACAGTCTAATTATAAACTGCTTATCTCTATTATCATTATTTATTAAAAAGAGTTCAAATACTTAAAACATATAAATAAATATTTAAAATATTTATAATAAATAAATAAATAAATAAATAAATAAATAAAATTTTGAAACAAAATCAGGGTGAGATCTTGCTCCTGAAAAGTATGAGCCAACAAGAGCTCCGCATGGCAGAGCATGATACGCCCGTCAAATCTGCAAGTCATTTATGTGGATATTTTGTTTATTATGAACTATAAAGGGACTTATACAGTTCATATGAGCTGTTCATAATCAATAAGTCAATTCAATTATTCATCACAATGATACAAAATGCAGTGCACAAGTCAACAAGTACAATAAAAAACAATAGTAATTATTGAGACAATAACAATTGTTGTTTACATATTACGTATAAGCCTATGTCCACATTGTCATCAGGACAAACATGCTAACTATATGCCTGCTAAAGGTGATATCATTATAAGCTCAGTTGTATTTCTGATAATTACTGAAATATGCCCTGGACATAATTATATAAGTACCAAAAATTATAATAAAAACAATTATGTTTCTTAAGAACTGCAATTCTCTACATTGAGATCAAAGAGAATAACTAAAAATTATGGAAACTGGAGTTACAGTTCTTGTGCAATGTACTTTGTATCACTGTGTTAAGAAAATTTCAAGTTTCAAATCATTCAAACCATAGGTGTTAAAGTTATGATCCGGACAAACATGCGGGTAGTATTCAAAGGGAGATAACTCAAAAGTTAAGGAAGCTTGAGTTACTGTTCTTGTGCACTGCACTTCTCATCATTGTGATAAGTAAACATACCAAGTTTCAAAACATTCCAATCATGGTGTAAAAGTTATAATGCAGACAAACACTCTGGCAGCACACAAAGGGGAATTACTCAAAAATTAAGGAAGCTAGAGTAACGGTTCCTGTGCAATGCACTTGGCATCATCGTGGTAAGTAAGCATACCAAGTTTCAAGTCATTCTGACCATAGATGTCAAAGTTATGATCCGGCCAAACATGATAACAGCATTCAAAGGGGAATAACTCAAAAATTAAGGAAGCTAGAGTTACGGTTCCTGTGCACTACACTTCGCATTATCGTGGTAAGTAAGCATACCAAGTTTCAAGTCATTCTGACCATAGATGTCAAAGTTATGATCCGGCCAAACATGATAACAGCATTCAAAGGGGAATAACTCAAAAATTAAGGAAGCTAGAGTTACAGTTCCTGTGCACTGCACTTCGCATTATCAAGGTATGTAAGCATACCAAGTTTCAAGTCATTCTGACCATAGATGTCAAAGTTATGATCCGGCCAAACATGATAACAGCATTCAAAGGGGAATAACTCAAAAATTAAGGAAGCTAGAGTTACGGTTCCTGTGCACTGCACTTCGCATTATCGTGATATGTAAGCATACCAAGTTTCAAGTCATTCTGACCATAGATGTCAAAGTTATGGGCCGGACAAACCCGCCGCCAGTACGCCCGCCCGCCCATCCGCCCGCCCGGACACCCGCCCGGACGCCCGCCCGCCCGCCAAGGGTGATCCCATAATACGCCCCGTCTTTGACGGGCGTATAAAAATTAGCCAACTTTAACATTAAGGTGCCAGTTGATGACAAACTTAAGCAAATTATTAAAGATAAAACTGTTGCTTGATTAAGTTTGGCACATGTAAATAACTTGTTGTTGTCAGCAGCCCAAACATCTTGGGTTTTATTGTTAGATTAGATATACACAACAGAGTTCCTGATAATGGGTTTCAAAAATAAGGGCGACTTTGACTTCGCTTTTTCGGAAGTATAAGGCCAAGTTTTTTTAAACAAGGCAAAGTTATCATCCAACTTCGCCCTTATTTTGAGCCCTGGTTTTCTGTCATTCTTAATCACAATTTTAGTGTATTTCATAGAATTTCATGATTCCCAGTGTATAAAAATAATAAATAAATATTCAATGCAGTGACTTCATGTCATACAGTCTGAGTGTGTAGCCTGTCTCATATGAACTATAGTTAGACACAGATATCAAATAGCCAGCAGAAAATTACTACAAGAGGCCCAACAGGGCCTGTGGTGCTCAACTGGCAGGCCATACATGTCAACAAAAAACTAGCCCACCTAGGGACCACCCAAATCAAACAAAACTGGTTTCATTTGCCAATAACAAATTGATCAACAAATAAATATGTTATGGCCATTTTCCTGTTTCTTCTATTTATAGTAACAGCGGCCATCTTGGATTTAGGATCTGGCCGAAAATCACAAACTTTAATCTACTCCACCTAGGGACCTTCCACACCAAATTTGGTTTCATTTGGTCATGTGGTTTAAGAGAAGAAGATTTTCAAAGAATCAGCTATATTTAGCTGCTAATTTGCATATTGCGCCAATAACACGCCAATGAAAAAAGTAACTGAAAAACCTGTTACATATATTAAATGGCCGGAGTTCTAAATTCCAAATACCAAATTTGAACCAAATTAATCAACAAATAAATATTTTACGGCCATTTTCCTGTTTTTTTTTTAATTTATAGTAACAGCAGCCATCTTGGATTTAGGATCGGGCCGAAAATCACAGACTTTAATCTACTCCACCTAGGGACCTTCCACACTAAATTTGGTTTTATTTGGTCATGTGGTTTCAGAGAAGAAGATTTTCGAAGAATCAGCTATATTTAGCTGCCATTTTCCTGTTTGTTCTATTTATAGTAACAGCGGCCATCTTGGATTTAGGATCAGGCCGAAAATCACAAACTTTAATCTTCTCCACCTAGGGACCTTCCACACCAAATTTGGTTTCATTTGGTCATGTGGTTTCAGAGAAGGAGATTTTCAAAGAATCAGCTATATTTAGCTGCTAATTTGCATATTGCACTAATAACATGCCAACGAAAAAAGTTACGGAAAAACCTGTTACATATATTAAATGGCCAGAGTTCTACATTCTATATACCAAATTGATCAACAAATAAATATGTTATGGCCATTTTCCTGTTTCTTCTATTTATAGTAACAGCAGCCATCTTGGATTTAGGATCTGGCCAAAAAATCACAAACTTTAGTCTACTCCACCTAGGGACCTTCCACACCAAATTTGGTTTCATTTGGTCATGTGGTTCCAGAGAAGAAGATTGAAGTTTATGCACGCCATGCCAAAAGCTCAGCTGGCTATAGCCAGTTGAGATAATAAAATACATGTATGTGAGAGAGACATGGTATATCAGATTTATTTCTCTGTTACCTTCAGATCTGGGATGGGAAACTTATAATTTGTCGATAACATGTTCTGTTTCATTGTTACACTGTTGAGTTTATCAAATGTTTGTTGACAGGTTTTATCACCTGGAGCAGAAATTAACCAGAATTCTGTCATGACGAAAGGTAGATTTTATCTTTGCCTGAAAAACATAACAAAAAAAATATGAATTAAAAACTTAAATAAATAAATTCTAAATGTAACTGTAAGTGCATTGCTAGTCATACAGAAAATAAGAATTGAGTGTGTAGTGGATTAATTGTCTTTAAAGCCTGGGTAACCTTTTTATTTGTTATGATACAGCCACTTATTTGGATGATAAAGGTGTTTAGAAAATTTAATTGATTGTTTTTTAATGGTGGAGGAAATCGGAGTGCCCAGAGAACACCACATTTGGGAAGAAACCTTTTTGAGCAAATTTGTGGGAAAAATACTTTAAAAAGGATTATATTTTCACAAATTTTAGAAATTTGGCAACTAGTAATTTTAAATTTGTGAAAACTAATACCCATTATGGCATAAGTAAACCCTACACAAATGACTTGTTACCAGGTCAACATCAATTACAAAATCAGCACCAAAACAGTAAAAGAAAAAAAAATACTGTTTAATTTCCACTTATAATAATTTGGTCTCAGGTCTACTATGTTATTTTCCGGACCGGTTGATGATTTACAGATGACACCGTGCACCACAAACATATTAGCATGTTGTAATTTAGCATTTCCGACAATTTTGTCAGTGGGATCTTCAAGATTTTTTTTGTATAGACTGTTCTTTGAATAATACAGGGAAATTATTACAAACCCCACATAAAAAAAATTGTCATTTTTGCAGTTTACTGCAGTTTCAAATTATTCCTCATATTAATTAGTAACAGTGTTCAATTTGGTGGATTAGCTTACATTACTCACACTTGTCAGAGATAACTTTATCCGTGATTAAGACGGCTTCTTGATCATTACTGGAGCATGTCTAATTAATTCATTTCAGATGTCTGATGACAGAACACACGCTGTTAATCCGATAATTACCAGGTGCCCTTAATTAATATATTACTCGTATTATCTTTTGTAAACAATTTGAGGAAAAAATGTTGTTAATAATTTTAAATAAGTACGTCTTTAAGAGAAATAAAAGAGAAAAATTATTATTTTAAAGATATAAGAAAGCAATGTTTTATTATTTTTAATTACAAAATACATGTGTATGTCTTTTAGAATTAAATTGTGACTATGTCTTTTGTTCTGGACATTTCTTCTTTCGATCTAATCTTTGTTTCGTTATCATATTATCAAAATCCACTGTGCAATTATGTAAGTAATTAGACAAATTCATCTTTCCCAACAGTCTTGCAATATTTTCTTAATTACCACGAAAATAACGATATCTTCTTTATTATGTTGAAAAGTCACTTTACATGTTAAATTGTCAAGTGCATTTAGCTATTTCTATAACATCTAAATAAAGGTATCTTCTTAATAATGTTGAAAAATCGCCTTACATGTTAAATAATCAAATACATTTAGCTATGTCTTAAACTTTATATTTTAAGAGATTCAACACGAGTTATCTCCCTTCAATCGCCGTAGCCTGTCGATCAATAAAAAATTATAATCAATTTCTTCGTTATTTTTGCATAGATCAATATAAAATTTTTACATGATAAACTAGAGTATAATCTCTGATAAATATGTGAATTTTACCTCTTTACAGTGTCCCAAAACTTCCTTGGCGCGAGAAACTTCCCTGGGCTTTAGCCTGGGCTTAATTTACTCCCTGGGCTTATAATCGAGGTACCCTGTTGTAACTGCAGGCAGTGCTAGAGCTACATGCACCGTCGATGTTTTCCAAGTGGTCACAATATTATGTTAGGTGCATTATCATGAAGGGGAATCAATGGGGACTGCTTTTAATAGATAAATAATTACATCGGAGTATACATAATAAGAAGCCAAAGAATAACTTCTGATTTTGTATGACAAGAACATAAGAAATATTTTTGTTTCTAGGATAAAAAATGTGAAAATACGAGCGTTGCATTTAACTAATTCTTAAAGATAAATAAAATTGTAAAAACATATAAAACGACTAACTTCTCCTGATAAAACTGGACAAAATATGTGGAATGAAATGATTTTTTTGACAACTTTTACCAACAGCCGGTCCACTTTTCTTCACTATGTTGCCATTTTACGTTCACGTGACACTGTTTTTCCTGGTTGGTGACGTCACATGCAAATATATTGTAGAAATTGGATACGGACAGAAACAACCGGAACATAAATTTTAAATAATCTCTACCATTAGGTCGCAAGACTTCTGACTGTAGGATTTACAAAAATAAATAAATAAATAAAATTCCCTACCGAATAGTTAAATTTTTATCGAAAACAAGTGCCTGCAGATTTGAGCCAGAACTGAGATCAAATGAAAAAAATATAGATATCATGATTTAAATACAGCGAACTTTTTTTCCTTATGGCTTCAAATGTCGAATTCACTCCCGTAGCACGAAAGTAGTAAATTGTATAACTAATGTTTCATTTGAAGTAAAAAAAAAAAAAAAAAAAAAAAAAAAAAAAAAAAAAAAAAACCCATTTTTTCCAAATTACACGATTTTTATCAACAAAAGGTTTTGTTGGTTCAGTAATAGTAAATGATTTCATTCATTCATTTATCCATTCATTCATTCATATAGACGTTGTTGTAAGCTTCGCAGGGTTTGTATTGGCGCCGCTCTTTATCTTTGAAATCTATATTTTATTATGGTGATTATTATTATTATTATTATTATTATTATTATTATTATTATAAGGCATATCTGACTTTTAACCTTTATCAATATTAAAATCATTGAAGAACACTATAGCATAATTACAATTACATATGTACAATTCAATTCAATCATGCGGCAAATTTTATTCCATTTAAACCGTAGTACCGAAGGTGGCACAAAAGGTATATTTACACAATATACAAAACTTGATGCATGTATTATCTATATTCCAATACAGTTATAACAACATATATTGCCTGTATGTAAATTGGTATTCCAATAGCTATAATCAATAAAATCTTCATCCGATTTCTGTATTTAGTATTTTTTTGGAAAAAAGATTGTTTAAAAAGTAAATTGGATTCATATAATTTTGGAACTTTGGATCCATTAATTTTCTAATGTTTGGATGATTAACTTTTTTTATCAATCAACTTTTTTGCTCTTAATGTCACTGATGAGTAATAAATTTCCGAAATGTGCGCGTATGGCACAACGATATTAAACAGGTATGTTTGTTTGAAATCCACGTCTTGAAAGTGCAAGATTGAGGGTCCTGTAATCTTTCAATATATCAAGATACTTTTGGAGTAAAATTCCCCCGAGGGTATCCATAACTCAGCAGACAGTACTTTGTGTTGTAAGAAAATGTACAATTTAGCAAAATTTTCAGTGTCTTAATTTTTTTAATTGATTTAAACTTAGGTCTGTTTCTTCATCCAAGGCCCTAATTTATATCTGATAAATTATTTTTTATTTATAATATGAACTTGTAATATTTTTGGACTGCACACTTATTTTACTATAGTAGCTGGTTGATTGAAAGTTTTGCGCCAAATCAGTTATTTTTCAGCTTTTTGTAACGAGAAAATTTTTTTTATGAATCTCAAGAATAAATTTTAACAGTATTTTAACGGTTAAAAGTTTGTGTGATGTGTGGGTATGCAAGTGTGTCTGATCTGCATTGTAATGCAAGGACAAAGTATCAATGCTGCTCAATTAAGTATTGACATTAGAACAAACTCTTGGCTGAGGCACCACTGCGGTAGCTCAGTTGGTAGAGTGCATGCGCCGTAAGTGGAGAGTCGTAGGTTCGAACCCGGTCGGGTCTGATCCACGACTTGAAAGCGGGTAGTGACTGTTCTTTCGCCAAGCACTCGGCATTACGAAATGTAAGTCACGGTTCTTTCGGATGAGAACTTAAATGAGGTCCCCGGTGTCACGGTAGGCGCGGCACGATAAAGAACCCTGTATAATGCCATCAACGGAACGCACAGGCAAAATTTCTGCACTTTCAGCTATAGCTGGTGATGCCTTGATATAAGTGAAATATTCTTGACTGGAACGTTAAACACCAATACTCAACTCTAAACTCTTAGCTGAGGCATCAAATACAATTACTCAATCGGAAACTTGCGTTGAGACATCGCCAGATACAGTAGTCATATAAGTTTGGTTGGTAGTATTGTCAGACTTTATCAAACATCAAAACAAAGTTATGCCAGCGGTTTTTATTGCGGTTTTCATGTCGAATAAAAGACATTGAAAAACAATACGATATTCCGGAGAAGACGAAAAATGTTTTTGTTAAAAATCGAGTTGTCTCTCTTTGGTTGCAAAACTGTATTTAGGAAGGTTGCAGCAGAGACATTTATAACGAATATAAAGAGCCATTTTCTGCTATAGTGTACATTTGCATATGAAAACTTGAAAAAAAAAATAAAAAGCTTTAATTTTGATTTAAATCTTTATTTTTTTTATGCAGAAATATCCAAAATATGTAAAAACGAAAATGGTTTCAGCCCCAATTAACCCTGTTTAGTGTTTTGATTCATTTATTCAAAAAGACTCCATGCAATTAAAATCGTAAATTCTACAATGTACCTATCTCATGAAAAGAGCCTAAAACTTTTGAAAATTTAATATTAAAGCTCATATTCTTTTGTTATTTGTCTACCTTAACCTTGTTTTTTGTAATACAATCACCAAAACACATGTATGTAAGTCTTGCGTCAGAAAATAAATGTTCAAAGAAAACTGATTGTGAATGAAATATATTAATAAGCAACATTAGCTTCATAAAGTATACTCCTGTTAGATTAATAATATGGCTTATTTTACCAAATCACAATTTAGTGCTATGGCTAAATGTTTTGAATTAAACAAAGCAAAATCTATCTAGGAGTCTTTGGTTTCGACTTAATACATTGTCCCGTAAATGACATATCATATCCCGTACATGACATGCAAAAATAATGTCCATTTTTTGCTTTTAATTAGATAATAAAATAAAACCTTCTACCTTTAAACTACAACTAATGATAACTATTTACAATGTGTGTGTGTGTGTGTGTGTGTGTGTGTGTGTGTGTGCGCGGCGCGCGCGTGTGTACATATTGTAGAGGTGGCATGAAGTTCTTGTGTATATCAACCCCGTTTGCACTGTAATGCTTTGTGCTTGTTGATTAAATGTAAATTTGAATATGATTGAATAAATGTTAAAAAAATATATTATTGATAACTCACAACTTTTTATCTAAATGTTAACAGAAATTTCTTCCGTCCCGTAAATGACATTTATTTGGATGATTCCATTTTTTGAAAGAACGTCATCCGACACTGAAAATAATCTATTCGTTCTTCCAGTTGCAATGGGAGGTGATATAGTTTGGTGAATCTATTAGACGCTTTTTCACTTTTTGCCATGCAAGACACAAAGACTGTATCATCTGAATTGTCGAGTTCGATTACTTTTGCAATTGTATAATTTGTAATATATTCTTCATGGTATAAACGATTATTTACATCCTCAATGTTGTCATTACCTACTTGAATTTTATCCCAACACAAAATGTAACGTGTTTCTGTTTAAATAGCTGGTTTACATTATCTGTTGATCAATTAAAGTCAAAATCTAACGATATTGAGAAGAAGTCATTTACGGGATCATTCAACTGTCATTTATGGGATGTATTAAAACTCAGTTTTTGTGAGTACTAAAATAAATAATACCAAATTCTTTCGTCTAGTGAATAAATACAATTTTATCTAGGATTAAAATTTAGAATAATAAGATACAAAAGTAGCATGTACATAAGTAAAATTAACATTCAACAATGATATATTAAGAGCAAATATATTCCATAAAAGGTATTTTAAGCATCGCCAATTCTTTCTTCACATAATTGCATCAGGGATGCTTAAATACACAAACCTTATCATATAGTTTCTAAATAATAAAAACAATAAAGTGTTTTACTCTACAGGGTAGACAGGTCAGAAAACTTAAACAAACCAAAACATAAAGTAGTCATTTACGGGATGAAGTTGGTCATTTACTGGACCAATAAATGTAAAGTACATAATGTTAACACGATCATTTAATGAGTATCTATTTTACTTTATTACTTGTTTTATATATGTATTGTAACACTTGAAAGCATTTTTACACGTATTTTGATTAAGAGAAAAAAAAACCCCAAATACTTTGATAAAATTAATTACTTCCCATGAAACTTTCTTCCAAGTCAGCAAACAGGTGTTGTGAAAGGCCAATGATATTCAATAGCTTTGGTGATTATGTCAACATTAAATGGAAGTCCAAAAAAAAGAAAAAACCCGCAGATTCTGTCTTAATTTCCGGAATTATAATAAGATTTAATCCCGTAAGTGACGTCACGTAAATGACATAATAGTCCAAATCAAACTTTTAAAGCGTTTTGGTCGTAGTAATGCCTACTTGTGGCAGTTTTCTTTGATGTTTCTATTTATCATTGACAAAAGTAGCATTATATCTCAATGGAAAAAAACAAGTATTCTTTTAACACATTTTACAGTTAATGCTTTTTCTCATGGTCTCGTAAATGACAGATAAATATTACGCAATCTGTTGTAGCTAGAAAATCACTTCAGTTATAAATAAAGCATTACGGATTGCTATTTTAATAGTGATTTTAGCTTTTTCTTCAATCTTTGAAAAGTTTTAAACAATTTTAAGTAGGAAAATTGATTTAATTAACACTGCGATCCTTTGAGTAATTTCTTGTCCCGTAAATGACAGTCTATTTTGGACAAGTATCAATCTATGATTTTTGAAATGATATCACTTTATTAAAAATGGTTTCTGATATTTTTTTCAATGTTTAGCTGTTGTTGATGGGAAAAAAAAAAGTTTTTCCCTAAATTTAAGTGGTTTCATTAGGTAAGTTTTGTAAAAGAAAGAATTTATTTAGATTTTGGACAAACGTTTTTTCACCCATCTCATTCTTTGCACATGGCATTTTATCACTAAAAATCACGTATATCAAAAGCCAAGCATTTTCATAAAAAGCAATAATTCTTTCAAAGAAACCTAGATAATTAGTTTATTTCTTTTATATTCATTATGAATGATGTCACAGTTTGTTGGACAGCAATTGTACACTTTAACAGAAAATGGCTCTATAACGTTATATAGTCTCTGGTTGCAGACGGGTCTGAACAAATGTATATATATATAAGTAATATATAAATTCTTTCCAGTGTTTAAACTAACTTTCCGCACAAAAGACGACTGACGTTATAGTATGTCTCTGGTTGCAGACGGGTCTGAACAGGATATATATATATATATTAGTAATACATAAATTCTTTCCAGTGTTTAAACTAACTTCCAGGACAAAAGACGACTGAGGAAATCACAAACAAAAAGATGGCTGAGGGAAACGCGGCAGAGGACATGAACAGACGTCTACAAGCTGTCAATTTAGAAGGCGACAACGAAAAAAAAACGGAAGATTATATTGAAGAAAATGAAGTACACCCAGACTGGAAACGTTTTATCCTTGAAGACGAATCAATTACAAATGGATTGAAAAAAGCAGTGACATTTTTAAATGATAATGTAGGCGAATATATACCACAGGACAACAGAATTTTAAGGGCTTTCCATTTTAAAAGTCCAAGCAATATTAAGGCTGTCATTCTTGGACACGATCCTATTCCAAACGCTGCTCTAGCAACAGGATTAGCATTTTCCTTACCCAGTGAAAAGACAGAAAAGAACCTACCGAAAGATGAAACGGGAAAACCAGTAAACGGAATATCAGTTATTAAAGTTAACAAAGCTATTTGTGAAGCACTGGGAGTTCCTTATGAGGATGAATCGAGTTTGTGTAACGAATATTTGGCAAAAAACGGGATCCTTCTGCTTAATTCAGCATTAACGGTTGGTAGATATAGTGGAGACAGGCTCCGGCGGGAACATTTTGATGCATGGAAGGATTTTACATTTAGTCTTCTGAAGAAACTGATAAAGATAAAAAATGAAAGGAATGAAGACCTGATTATATTATGTTGGGGAGATAACGCAAAGGATATCGATGAACAACTTCAAAAGAAATTTAAGAAAAATAAAAGTATCAAAGAAAACATAATGACGGATTGTGACCACCCCACGTGGCCACGGGAAGAATCCGACAATAACTTCAAAACTAAAGCTCCTGAGCAATTCAAAAAGATTTTAGAGAAACATCCAGACATTTTTAAAAAGCAACAATAACTACGGTTCTTATTTTGTCGGTACAAAATAAAAAAACTGTTCATTTTTCTGGTTAATCTATTGTTTTAAGAACTGATTAAGGAACGTTTTAATTCTTGTATTATTTGAAGGATATTACTCGCGATTAATTCATAATATAGTAAATAATTTAGTTTAAACATAGAAAGTGTATCTCTCGTAATCCGTATTGTAATTATAGGTAGGTAAAATAATTTACATAAGATATTTTGATTGTATCCTGTTTTATTGTAATGCATGTGTTATCTATTTGTATGTTTCTTTTTAAAATTATAAATGTTTAAACTTTTAAAAAAGTCGTGTTAATTTTAAATAATTTAATTTTTTTTTAAATTTTCTAATTACCTTTGATATTATATAAATGTTGTGGTATACATATCTACCTACTTTGGGTAATGGCTCGGGCGAGGTTCAAAACCATTCCTGTGGTATGGAAGCCCATGGGAGACATTTATAATTAATAAACTTATTAATAATCACTCTAATATTTAAATGTCAGACATTAAACTTTAATACTTTAAAATGAACCACTTAAAATTTCAATCAAACTTTTGGCAACGATTTAACAGTTAATAGGAATCACAAAGAAATCCACAAAGTTACTCATCTGATAAAAATACAAATACATGTACTAGTAGATACATAATAATTATGATGAAAGTAATAGGTTATTGTTATTATTTTATTATCATAGTGTCTCATAAGTCTTTTAGGCTGGATTGTAACATATGTTTTATTGTTTTATGATTTTCTGTTTGTTTTTAGTGAATTATATCATGTGACACTGAAATACAAGGTAAATTATTCGGAAAAACAAAATCGCTAAATATTTCACTATGGTTATCTTGAATCATTTTTCTTAATTATATATATATATCTACTGGAATATTTTACATAGAAGTGCACAGAAATCTAACCGCCATGTCACAAATGTGTAAAATTCTTTTACAGATTTGAATCAATGATTTTAATACATATGTAATATGTACATGTAATGTTTTGCATAATTTATAAAGTAACAGATTAATTAATATTGTTTATTTTATTTTTTAACAAAAATGATTTCTATATATAGAAAGTTTTCAAAGTTTGGCTGAAACAAGATATTTAGATTTGGTGCTGTTACAGAGCATATCCAAACAAACACATCCGTTGTAGTTGTCATAACATAAATCACATGATCTGGTATTTATTTATACAGACTGCTTATAGTGGTTATGGTTCGTTGGGTTCATTCACATTGATCCAACATTTGAAAATTCACTATTCACACTTATCCAACATTTGATTTACGCACCATTGGATTTAAGATTATTTACCTGTGTTGTGATCAGTTAGTTTTCACTACCAGAATAAAAGTTCCTTAACTTCAAAAAGTAAACCATAAATAAAAAGTAAACATGTTGATTTTTTAAAATTAATTTTACTTATTTCCTACCTTATTAAAATTTAAAAATTATATTTAAAGAAAAATATTAAAAACTAAGAATTAAAAATAACTACTATAAGAAATAAATATGTCAATTTTTAGAATTATTAAAAATGTGATGCCTGATTAATTTTATAGAAATTCAAAAATGGTACTTTTTATCCAATAGTGTTTATTGATGTTATCATTAAAATGTGATGGGCTTAATCATTTTGATGTGATATGTATTTTCAAGAATTATTTGATAGTGTTCTTTTTACTTATGTGATTGTGCTTATTGATGTTATTATCTAAAATGTGATGCAGTTACTGTAACATATTGCTTAATGTCATTTGTTAAAAAAAAACAAAATCGCTAAATATTTCACTATGGTTAACTTGAATTCATTTTTCTTAATTATATAGATCTACTGGAATATTTTACATAGAAGTGCACAGAAATTTAACCGCCATGTCACAAATATGTAAAATTCTTTTACAGATTTGCTACTTGAATATTTAACATAGAAGTGCACAGAAATTTAACCGCCATGTCACAAATGTTTAAAATTCTTTTACAGATTTGCTACTGGAATATTTTACATAGAAGTGCACAGAAATCTAACCGCCATGTCACAAATGTGTAAAATTCTTTTACAGATTTGCTACTTGAATATTTAACATAGAAGTGCACAGAAATTTAACCGCCATGTCACAAATGTGTAAAATTCTTTTACAGATTTGCTACTTGAATATTTAACATAGAAGTGCACAGAAATTTAAACGCCATGTCACAAATGTGTAAAATTCTTTTACAGATTTGCAACTGGAATATTTTACATAGAAGTGCACAGAAATCTAACCGCCATGTCACAAATGTGTAAAATTCTTTTACAGATTTGAATCAATGATTTTAATACATATATAATGTGTACATGTAATGTTTTGCATCATTTATAATTAAAATTAGGTTTTGTGTGAAATAAAGTAACAGATTAATTAATATTGTTTATTTTATTTTTAACAAAACTGATTCCTATATATAGAAAGTTTTCAAAGAAAAATGTATTGCGTCACAGTCAAGATTCCTTCATGATTATCGAGGTTTTCAGTTTTTGGTTTGGTGGAGGTAACTGAGTGCCCGAAAAACACCTATCTCTGACAACGGCTTGACAAACTTTCTTACTTTAGGATCTGAATTAAGTCGGACTGAATAAGACAACCTCGTATTTTGAAAACTCTAGAGAATACAGAAGTGATCGTGCATCAATGAATACATTTGCATATTTGAGATACCGGCATAGTTCCACATTCCTTTCATTCTCCCTTCCGGGGCACCAAACCGTGGAAATTCACGTGTTTATTTTTAATTGTCAATTTTTTTCAAAATTTTTTACTTTGCTTTTCTTATTGTGATTTCAACATGGACCGGTATATTTGTGTTTGATTGCATTCCAGAAATTAACTTGCTGTTCATATTGAATTGCTTGAATTTGAATCTACATTTAAAATTCCATAGTTTTGATAAATATCTAGACTATAAAGTTGTGTGATATTAAAACCACTAAACGATTTCAATAAATAAATAAATAAATAAATAAATAAATAAATAATTGAAAAATTATAAAAACATTACTTGTAAAAAATAAAAGAAAAGAATAAACAATATATATAATGTACTAAATGCAAAAACTTTCCTAATACGAAAATTCGATAAGCACCCTGTTGCTTGATTTTTTATTACATAATTTAAACGTTGGCTGCTTTTCAGAACAGAAGAAATAATTAAATGATATCAGCGCTGACGTGTAATTGTAAAGTCACATGCAGTGAAATTGTTTAATTGAAATATTTTTTGCAGAATGTTTAGTGCATTGATCTGTGTTTTATCAATACCTTCGCGTTGTTTATTACGTGGTGCTTAATTCAGACTAAATTGATTTTAAATTCAAAGGAACGGCATTTATGCAGCAGTTTGTTACAAACAGTGTTATGTATAGAAGGCGTTGGCTTATATATATATATATATATATATATATATATATATATATATATATATATATATATATATATATATATATATATATGATTTTGAATATATATAACACAGCGTCAATGATTATTTTTGATAGGTAAAATCAACAACCGTTAACATTTCAATAAAGTCTTTATTGCAAAATACAGTTATTTCAATTGCAGAATTTTTTGCAAAAAGGTGATAAAATTTGTTTGGGACGTTGTACAGGTGCATTGACGTAATGCATCAAAATAGATATGCGCATTTAGTTAATAATCCTATTTTCTCATAAAGTTTATTAAAATTTAATCCTAAATCATCTTTTTGTTAAAGTTTCATAAAGATTTTAAAACTATTCAAAATAGTTTTAAAAGACATAAATCGGTAAACAATTTTTAATACTAAAAATGACACGCTTGCTTACATAATTTACATGCAGCATTTTAGTATTTTGAAAGAAACGACAAAAAATTATGCAATTTCAAAAACATTTAAAATTGTAAACAAATTCAAAATAAAAGCAATGCTGTTTATTGTTACTGTGACAAATTCTTATATTTTATGTGACATTTCAAAATTTGACAACGCCTCTATTGGCGTTCAGTTGTGTTTACAAGTTGCCTTTTTGTCGTCAATAAACAACATAGTGGGTTTGTATATTCAATTGAAAAAAGGCGTTTAAAAGAAGTGAAGTGGGATCTTTTTTTTTTTACTCCCCATCAAAATTTTTGACCTATATCAAGATGGTCAGTTGTTGGAGAAAACCTGAGTGCCAATAGAAAACCACCAAACTTCGGCAAGGAAACTGACTGAAAAATTTTTCACACTTAGATTTGCCCCTAGAAGGATTCGAACCTAGGCTATGAGAGGCATTGTGATCCGTAAGTGCGCGCTCTAGACCAATTGGCCACCGGTCAAGGTCTGAAAAGTTTGCGGTAAGTAGGCACCCTTACCATGGACATGTGTAGTTTAGTTTTAGTTTAAATATCATTCATCCTATGTTGAAAAGTAAACAATATGAAATATACACGTGACAAATGGGATTCAGTAACATGTGTTGAACATGTTAAAAAGTAAACAATATGAAATATACACGTGACAAATGGGATTCAGTAACATGTGTTGAACATGTTAAAAAGTAAACAATATGAAATATACA
Organism: Tegillarca granosa; assembly: GCA_029721355.1. Classification (NCBI taxonomy): domain Eukaryota; kingdom Metazoa; phylum Mollusca; class Bivalvia; order Arcoida; family Arcidae; genus Tegillarca; species Tegillarca granosa. The sequence goes on along the minus strand of CM056601.1, from coordinate 26,816,270 downwards.
AGTGACAAATCGGATTCAGTAACAAGTGTTGAACATGTCGAAAAGTAAACAGTATGAAATATACAAGCGACAAATGGGATTCAGTGACAAGTGTTGAACATGTTGAAAAGTAAACGGTATGAAATATACAAGTGACAAATGGGATTCAGTAACAAGTGTTGAACATGTTGAAAAGTAAACAATATGAAATATACAAGTGACAAATGGGATTCAGAAACAAGTGTTGAACACTTTTGAAAACTGTCTCCTAGAAATATTAGATTTAAATTATCTTCTCATATGCGTATTTCAAATAGAAAAGATACCAAACAGAACACCGTTAACGTTATTGCATCCAGAAAAAAAACATATATATTTTCTTTAATGTTTTTTCATGAATGTATGTCTTGCCATAATTTGCCATGTTTACTTTATCGTTTCTATGGTAATCCAAACAGTATATTGAAATTGACATGATTGATAGTTCACTTCAAAATCTTAAATGTCATTTCACGGTTTTCGTATTGCAAAAGATTTACAAAACTAATGAAAACAAGTTTATAACATTACTGCACTTAAAATAAACTTTGTTTATTCACTTACCGAGATCTTATTTACAAATCATTTAATTTGAACTTAATTGACCTTGAAAGTTATTCCTATCATAAAAGTATAAGGAAGCGATTTAAAAACTTTGAGCTATCCAGACCTTAATGGCGCAGATAAACTTTTTATTTATTGTCTCGTAAAAACTTCAATATTGAACTCAAGTTCTTATGATCTTTGTGATTTAAGGGCTTTCTCTTTATACCTTTCTCATAAAAGTATAGTTAGAAAAACAAATTGTGTGTTTAGAGCTCTTGGTTGATTTGTTTGAGGCTAAAAATAGACGCCGGAATTTGATCTTGTCTTGTCGGAAATGGCTAGACAGAGTCATGAGTAAATTAACCTTGTACAACGATAGTCAATGCCAGCGACCAAAAATAAATAAATAAATAAATAAATGACTTTAAATCGAATTTATATATATATATATATATATATATATATATATATATATATATATATATATATATATAAATGAAAAAATGAATGAATGAATAAATAAGTTAAAATAATAAGTAAATAAATAAACAAATGAATGAATAAATAAATGAATGAATGGAAAATAAATAATAAATAAGTTAAAATCAAAAATAAATAAATAAAGCATCGATATTATAGCCGTCTGTTGGTGCCATATAAATATTTCAAATCACAAGAAACAAAAACAAGATAAACACTCGGGACATGTCTAAATTGAAAATTTGAGATCAGATGTTCCGGAACTGCATAGCGTCTTCTAATTCGCGAGCACAAACGTTTTGAACAGTGCGACAAAGTTTAAATACGATGAATGCACTATCTAAAAAAATAATCTAAAAAAAAAAAAACAAATAACGGATTTGCAGCTTTTGCAGCAATGTAATAAAATGAAGGTTTATTTTTTCATAAACGTGGATTTATTTGTTTGTTTGGCATAACATTTTTATCACCAAAACACAGTTAAGTTAATTACTAAAATATAGATAAAGAACGCAAGTCGGATGTCCATTTCATGTATAATATATACAGCTGTTGCCCAGGTAAATCGATTTCACTTAATTTTTAATTAGTTAAAGTAACTTCCGCACAAAAGACGACTGACGGTATATATGTCTCTGGTTGCAGACGGGTCTGAACAGGATATATATATATATATTAATAATACATAAATTTTTTCCAGTGTTTAAACTAACTTCCCGGACAAAAGACGACTGAGGAAATCACAAACAAAAAGATGGCTGAGGGAAACGCGGCAGAGGACATGAACAGACGTCTACAAGCTGTCAATTTAAAAGACGTCAAAGAAAAAAATCCGAAAGATTATATTGAAGAAAATTAAGTACACCCAGACTGGGAACGTTTTATCCTTGAAGACGAATCAATTACAAATGGATTGAAAAAAGCAGTGACATTTTTAAATGATAATGTAGGCGAATATATACCACAGGACAACAGAATTTTAAGGGCTTTCCATTTTAAAAGTCCAAGCAATATTAAGGCTGTCATTCTTGGACACGATCCTATTCCAAACGCTGCTCTAGCAACAGGATTAGCATTTTCATTACCCAGTGAAAAGACAGAAAAGAACCTACCGAAAGATGAAACGGGAAAACCAGTAACGGGAATATCAGTTATAAAAGTTAACAAAGCTATTTGTGAAGCACTGGGAGTTCCTTATGAGGATGAATCGAGTTTGTGTAACGAATATTTGGCAAAAAACGGGATCCTTCTGCTTAATTCAGCATTAACGGCTGGTAGATATAGTGAAGACAGGCTCCGGCCGGAAAATTTTGATGCATGGAAGGATTTTACATTTAGTCTTCTGAAGAAACTGATAAAGATAAAAAATGAAAGGAATGAAGACCTGATTATATTAATTATGCTGGGGAGATAACGCAAAGGATATCGATGAACAACTTCAAAAGAAATTTAAGAAAAATAAAAGTATCAAAGAAAACATAATGACGGATTGTGACCACCCCACGTGGCCACGGGAAGAATCCGACAATAACTTCAAAACTAAAGCTCCTGAGCAATTCAAAAAGATTTTAGAGAAACATCCAGACATTTTTAAAAAGCAACAGTAACTAAGGTTCTTATTTTGTCGGTACAAAATATATATATATAGATAAAAACTGTTCATTTTTCCGGTTGATGTATTGTTTTAAGTACTGATTAAGGAACGTTTTAATTCTTGTATTATTTGAAGGACATTACCCGGGATTAAATCATAATATAGTAAATAATTTAGTTTAAACATAGAAAGTGTATCTCTCGTCATCCGTATTGTAATTATAGGTAGGTAAAATAATTTACATAAGATATTTTGATTGTATCCTGTTTTATTGTAATGCATGTGTTATCTATTTGTATGTTTCTTTTAAAAATTATAAGTATAGTTTAAATTTTAAAAAATTCGTGTTGATTTTAAATAATTTAATTTATTTTTAATTTTCTAATTACCTTTGATATTATATAAATTTGTGGTATACACATACATATCAACATACTTTGGAAAATGGTTCGGGCGAGGTTCAAAACCATTCCTGTGGTATGGAAGCCCAAGAGAGACATTAACAATTAATAAACTTTATAAATCACTTTAATATTTAAATTTCAGACATTAAATTTTAATACTTTAAAATGAACCACTTAAAATTTCAATCAAATTTTTGTCAACGATTTAACAGTTTATAGGAACCACAAAGAAATTCACAAAGTTACTCATCTGATAAAATACGACTTTATTGACTTAAGGCCTCAGGCCCATATCACAATACATTACAATTAATCAATGGCGGTATAAATACATAGCACAAAATACAGCTTTCTAAATAACAGTATTTGCAAACCTTTCTCTTAATCAGTTAATGGGTAATATACATGTATATACATGCTCAGATTTTTTACAACAGTTATATTTTTTGAAGACATAAGTATAATAAATTTCTGATTAGTTGGGTTTTTGAAATATTTTAAAGAAATGTATCTATGTCTTATATTGTCGTAAGCATTACAAATAAGTACAAAGTGGTACTCATCTTCTATACATTTTAAATGACAAAATCTACATAATCTATTCTCCCTTTTTATACCATTATGTCTACCCGTTTCAATAGCTAAATTAGATGAACCTACCCTAAATATTGCTAATGATGTAAGATGGGAGAGTTATAGTTCTTGAATAAGATGGCGGTAAAAAAAATCACGGTGTATTTTGGTATTTAAAACTGTTTGAAGACTGTTTAAAGATAAGAATACAAATATATGCATAATAATTATGATGAAAGTAATAGGTTATTGTTATTATTTTATTATCATAGTGTCTCATAAGTCTTTTAGGCTGGATTGTATAATATGTTTTATTGTTTTATGATTTTCTGTTTGTTTTTAGTGAATTATTCATGTGACACTGAAATACAAAGTAAATTCTTCGGGAAAAACAAAATCGCTAAATATTTCACTATGGTTAACTTGAATTCATTTTTCTTAATTATATAGATCTACTGGAATATTTTACATAGAAGTGCACAGAAATTTAACCGCCATGTCACAAATGTTAAAAATTCTTTTACAGATTTGCTACTGGAATATTTTACATAGAAGTGCACAGAAATCTAACCGCCATGTCACAAATGTGTAAAATTCTTTTACAGATTTGCTACTTGAATATTTAACATAGAAGTGCACAGAAATTTAACCGCCATGTCACAAATGTTTAAAATTCTTTTACAGATTTGCTACTGGAATATTTTACATAGAAGTGCACAGAAATCTAACCGCCATGTCACAAATGTGTAAAATTCTTTTACAGATTTGAATCAATGATTTTAATACATATATAATGTGTATATGTAATGTTTTGCATAATTTATAATTAAAATTAGGTTTTGTGTGAAATAAAGTAACAGATTAATTAATATTGTTTATTTTATTTTTAACAAAACTGATTCCTATATATAGAAAGTTTTCAAAGAAAAATGTATTGCGTCACAGTCAAGATTCCTTCATGATTATCGAGGTTTTTGGTTTGGTGGAGGTAACTGAGGGCCCGAAAAAACACCTATCTCTGACAACGGCTTGTACGGGTTGATCTGTCTCTGGTATGTACAACAAGTACTGAAGCCCTTAACGCGAGAACCATCTACTACCTACACGGAAGTATTCGTTGCGATCTGCATTGACGTACGCTCCTTTCCTTCCATGCAGGGCCCGAAATATGGCCTTTCCAGAGTAGTTCGTTTTCCAAACACCCCACCCCCTTTCCCGCTGAAATAAATGTTTTTACAGAGCTCCATATAAAATACATACAGTTACAAAAATAGTTACAATTGTTTTACACATTTTTTACATCATTAGCTTTGACCCAAGAATTAAATTTTTTGGGCCAATGCAACCATTTAACGAAATATTGCTTATTAGCCCCCTTCCCTCGTGTTTTAAAAATTGTTTCGACTTTCCACATGTCATCATCTCTAACCTCAATTTTTTGCAATTCGGATTGATAAAACGTCCCTTTGATTTCCTCCCCATCATAGTCTTTGATTCTATAGACAGGTAAGCCACCCCGTAATATTTTTTGTGAAATGGTGAAGATTTCACCCGTCCACCGCTCATCGTATTCGCGACTAAAAATATTTTTCAAATGCGAGATTCTAACTTTGTCCCCCACTTTGAATATGAATGGTTTCCGAATTCTTTTTACTTTTCCAACATATATTTCTTTTTTGGGCCAATACATCCGCCACCAGATATTAGTTTCCTTGTTTTTGGTTACTTTGTCTGGAGCCATACCGATAGTACGATGATACGTTTGGTTATAACTATCGGCAAAGGACTGTAACTTGTTGACATAAACATACGACTGCTTATATGTAAAATAACGGTAAATTCTACTTTTTATGGTTTTGATGGCTCGTTCAGACACCGCCGCCTTACTTTCGTTGTAAGCTAGTAAATGTTCTATGTTCTCTCTTTTGAACAAAGCTTGAACTATTTTAGCTTTAAATTCTTGCCCCGAATCTGTCCTGATTCGGTTAGGTTTGCGTCCTTCTTTTAAAATATCTTTGAACGCTTCGGCAACTGTGACACCCTTTTTGTCTTTAAGTGGACGTAGCCACACGTACTTTGAAAAAACGTCGATGACTAACAACACGTACTGTATGTCGTCGTTGTACTTGGCAAATTTCACCATATCCGTTAAATCGGCAGACCACTGGTCATCAATCCCCGTCACCATGATTCTATTCCTTTTTAACGTTCTTCTTACCGGACGTTGTAGGCTATAGGACTCTTGTCTTTGCAACCATTTTCTAATTTTATATTTGCTAATGACAAATTTGCCATCTCTTTTTACAAATCTGTATAATTTATCTGGACCGGAGAAAGCAGCCGGTGTTTTCGGGTTATAATAGATTTCTTTTAAATACTCTTCCCAGTGTGGCATGTTTACACTTTGCTGGTCTGATCTATAATGAAAGAACCTGCTTAATATGTTCCATATATAGTAAATTCACTCGCCATCCTCCTCATCGTCTCCATCAGATTCATTTTCTGTATCAGATTCATCCTCTGTATCAGATTCATTGTCATCATCCATTTCTTCAATGAGTGACTGGAGCTCATGTTTATATTTCCCTACAGCCATTTTTATAGCCCTAATCCAGTCATAACCGTCATCTATATACAGCTGAACTTTGGCCATGACCTTTTTATGAAGTTTTCCATTCTTTAATTGTAGTATATATTGTATAATTTGCATGTATCGAACCATCAGAGATCTCAAATCTTCGTCTTTCAATTTTCTGTTAGCCTTTGGTTTTGCCTCGTTTTCCGACATTCCATCTTGAATATATTTATTATACTTTCTATCCCAATCACCATTTTTATCTTTTTTACCCAAGTCTATAAGATGTTCAAAGGCGTCATCTTCATGGTCTTCGTCCCACCGAGTCTTCTTATGTTCACGACCATCATCATCGAGCTCATGTTTACGTTAAGTTGGTGTGTCTAATGTTCTCAATTCGGCATATTGCTTACGCGGGTAATAATCCGGTGGTTCAAGTGTTCTCAGTTCCGCATATTGATTTGGCAATTCGCCGTTTGATTTTTCTGGACACCACTTTTTAACGTGTCGCTGTAGGTCGTGGTGGTCTGCAAACATAGTACCACAATCGTCACAAGATGCCATATCACACGTCTGATCGCTTTGAAAGTCTTCTGAAGAATGAGATAAACCTGTTGCCTCTGGTCCTTTTATAGCTTCACACCCTGTGTCTGATATCTGTTCTGTTTTCTGGTTCATTATATTACACTGTAGACGCTGCGATTCAGGTGTGGCCGGTTTAAGATCTATCATCAAGTAGCCATACGGTTTGGCGGTAGCTTCCTCAAATTTGTCTAATAAATAATTGACTTTTCCAGGATACATTTGCCTTGCCAGAGTCATAACTTGTTGTTTATCGATAAGATTTTTAAACAAAATGAGATAATGACAATACAGATTCTGGTTAATAGCAATGATTGAAAGGTTTCTATGATGACTCCCTTCAGTAAATAAATCGTTAATTCTAGCATCTTTTACAGACATGAGGTCATCGAGTATAATGAGATTTCTAACTTTAGGATTTAAGAAACTATCCTTATCCAAATTTAATGGTATCCCTTGAATAAACTCCACTGCTGGATACACCGTATTTTTGATGACGTCATACAATGGCTGCCATCGTCTATAAAGCCATATGATTCTCTCCGGAGGTAGATCTATCTTATGTCTATTCTGTTGTAACAACGTTTTAACAAGAAATGTCTTGCCACATGACGTGGGTCCTGAACAAACAGCTGTAAATGGATGAAGAAATCTAAACTCTGGGAGCTGTCCTTGTAGATACAACTGCGGTGGTAACTGCGGCGGCGGTGGCGGCAACTGCGGCGGCGGCGGTAACTGCGGTGGCGGTGGTGGCAACTGCGGCGGCGGCGGTGATGATGTATGGTGTTTAATTCTCATGTGTCGTAACATTACATCTCTTCTTGAGAGATATACACCGCAAACGGGACATTGGTTTGACATGTTTACACCACAGGGGCTTGGTGTCAGGATTTCGGTATTTTTGTTTCAAAGATTATTTATTGGTGTTTTTATTACATGCGAGGTTGGTACTAGTTCATACATATCGATAACTTTGCCTGAAATCCATTTTTAAAAAACTTTAAAAAATTCCGATATATATAACATTAAAAAACAAACGGGACGAAAGTCGCCATTTTGAAAATCTACCCCTCGCTTGGAAAAAAAATCGTGAAAAATCAGCCAATCAATATTTTCAAATAATTTTTGTCTGTTTCAACTTCTAAAAGCCTATCCTTTACATTCCTTTCTCCGTTTTCTTCAAAACGATCGATATCTATTTGAATTTTTCCACCAAACTCAAAATCGGACCAACTTCCAGAGAAATGCAACGTTCTTCTTGTTTTCTTTGTAAATCCCATCTCTGAACTTGGAGACCGCTGGCAAGGGACGCAACTCGCGAACGTAGAGAAGCTCCGAGATTTTACATTGCTGCAATGGTAAGTCCAAATGAGTTCCGAATTTTCCGCCAAATTTAAACTGATGAAAATGACAGAAAGTGGGAAACGCCAGAAGAAATAATGGCGACAAATAAATTTCTAGTGTCTTGGTAAGTTTTTAAAAATACAATTTTATGATAAATATTTTAGATGCCAAAAATGAATAAAATTTAAAAAATGATAATAATAATAATAAAAATAAAAGATAAATATCTTTTTTAATATCTTCAAAAATTCAATTTCTATGGATGGTTGAAAAAAATAAGTAGGTCCTGATGAAAAGGTCTCTTCTTGGGCTTATGACGTGCTAGTATATCTCTATGTAATCACATATTTGAATTTTGACATCACTGAAACCACTGAGAATACTTTGTCATTATAATATTTCAAGCCTGTAAAAATGTGGTGGCTTTTTTTAAAGTCACTTTTAAGACTTCAAAAGAGGTTTTGGTCTCAGTTTATACAGAAAATGTAACTTCTTTATTATCTTTTATCAATAAATATGTCTGTGAAACTTTGAAACTGGTAAATGGTTTTCTTTGTCTTGCTTTCAAAATATAGATCTATATATATATATATATTTTTTTTAAGGTTGGCCGAGAATATAACATACTGTGAAAATGGAGTATTGGAACTCTGTGAGATAGAATAAAGGCTGTCTTCTGTGCATTCAACCTATAAAATTGGCAGAATTATAAAAAAAGTTTTTAAAAATGTTCCCACAAAAGTTCAAAGAAGCAAATCTAACTGGAAAAAACTAACCAGAGTGTTTTTTGGGTTAAAGTGGAAAAATTTGGAAAATGATGACATCCAGTTAAAAGATATTCCCATAGTTGCAGGTGAAGATTTTTTTATAATGCAAAATTCTGACTCCGTTGTAAAGCTAGGTCACCTTACAGACACAGTTGTTAATGGGAATAAACTATTAATGGAAATTGTTTTTCACTTCTCTGGTAACTGGGAGTTGGTGATTTGTGGGAAGAAAATTTTGCTTACTCATTTGAACATAAATAACCATTTTCAGTTTAACCGGGCAAGTATTAAAGGTGTTCTTGAAAGTGTTGCAAATATAAAATTATGTTCTGGTGTGTCAGTAGATAAAGCTTGTGAAAATTATGATATTCAGAATCAGAAAAATATTCTAAAAGAACTAAGGTCTACCAATAACATAACTGACACTATACTACGCAAAACAAACTGCAAGATAGTGATTTCCTTATTATCATACTCTAATGTTTGTGAAAACTGTAAACAGCTCTTGAAAAATATACCAGACACCTATAATGAAACAGAAACTGTAGAACTTACAATGGCAGATGATGTGGATATGAATAAAATAATGCAAAGCCTGCTGGAAGCCATGCCTGAAAAAATGGGAATTTTTCTCAAGTCTCAGATTAACAATGTAAATATAAATCCAAAATCTAGAAGGTGGAATAGGCAAATAATTAGAATGTGTTTAACTCTGTATTGTCGTTCACCCCAAGGTTACACCGATTTACAAGAAGGTGGGCATATGGTATTACTATCTCAAAGACTACTGCAGATGTATAAAAATAGAGTTGAGCAAAAAGTGGGAATAAATAAGGATATGATACAGTGGATGTGCAATGAAGCCCTAGTGCAAAACTTACCAGCTGAGGGTTATGAGGGTGGTTTGATAATTGATGAGATGACCATTCAAGAAGATCTTCAACTCCGAAAAACTGGGGATGCTTTTGAGTTAGTGGGATTTACAGAATGCTCAGAAGAGTCAATAAGTATGGATATCTTGATATCTGGTAAAAAGTCAGTTAAGCTAGCAACACATGTATTACAGTTAGTATTTCTAGGTCTGACAGGTTTCAGATTTCCAGTTGCAAACTTCCCCACTAAAGGTGCTAGTGCATCTGAATTATATCTTGTATTCTGGAAAGCTGTGAAAATGTTAGGTATATATGGATTCACAATCAGATACATTAGTATGGATGGGGCTCAGAGTAATAGAGACTTGATGAATATGCTTTTGAATAGAAAAACATCTGATACAATCACTTCTATGATGGTGGAAAATATTTTTGATCCATTAAAGCCTAAAATTTTTATAATAAGTGATTATTCACATGTGATAAAGAAGGTGAGAAACAGTATATGCAAGAGTGGTCAGGCAGCAACACATAAAAGATTACTTTTATATGGGTCCTACTTTATCATGTGGGAACACTGGTATCAAGCATATCAATGGGATATGTCCACAAACCCATTTAAAGTGTATCAACAATTAACACAGGATCATTTTTTCTTGACAAACATGTCCAAGATGAGAAATTATCTTGCTGAGGATGTCCTAAATGACAATATGTTACATCTCATGCAGTGTTACCAGAAGTCTCTTGGGGAGGCTGGTGAAAAGTTAAATAGAAGTATTGAACTTTTAAAACATACCTCTGTGTTGATTAAAAACTTCAGAGATAAAAGACCAATAACCAATTCAGATGATGATAGACTGAAGCAGAATAGGAATGTTTTACAATGGTTCACAGAGTGGGAAAGTGACATAAAAAGTAATATGGATGTTAAAGATAAAGAAAAATCTTTAATTACTTATCAGACAAGAGAGGATCTTGCTTCACTCATAATAGGTTTTGATCAAATGTGTAAGCACAAGTTAAAATCATCTGCATCTTCTATCTATCCATACAGAATCAATAGTGATGTTATAGAAAACATTTTTTGTCAGCAGAGAGGGATTTACAATGGTTTAAACACAAACCCAACATACTTAAGTTACAGCCGTACAATAAACACTGTTATACAAGGCGAAACTTCAATATCGAGAAAATCTAACACTGGTGCTAGAACTGGTGCTGTAGTATCAAATAAAAGTTGTAAAACATAAATTTCTTATAAAAAAGGTAAAGAAAAACAAATAAGTATAGAAAAACTCTACAATAATCAGGCTTGATAATTTGCTATTGAAAACTCAACTCTTATTTGATTATTCTTTAATTTTCAAGATTTCAGCTTATGCTGTCTTTGTTTTTGTTTTTTGTTTGTTTTTAAAAAGAAGAAGAATCTGTAAAAAAAATTTGTTTTTGATCAATGACACATTGACAAAGATTTCATCTGTTTGATTACATGTTCATGTTTGGCTTGTAGATTTATAATGTGCAGATAGTTTGATTTTGCAGAAGCCATAGTCATATTTGGTTTTGACCTTTTAATAGAAATCATATTTACATTTTGTTCTTGGTAGGGTAACCCATGTGTTGGAGATACTATTTCTGAAATTTGAATTTTTTACTATGCAGAATACAACTTGTATAAATATCTGAAACATCACCAAGTTTTGTTATTATTTTTTTTATTAAAATATCACAATTCCCTTACTACCTTGGGCCTCGGTGGCCAAGTGGTCTAAAGCATGCAATTACAGATCACAGTGCCTCTCACCACCTGGGTTCGAATCCCACTCGGGACACATCCTAGTGTGAGAAAGTTTGTCAATTCACTTGTCGAAGGTCGGTGGTTATCTCCAAGCACTCCGGTTTCCTCCATCATCCCAGAAGTGACCGCCTCGAAATAAGTTATATAGATGACTAAGTTTATTACATTGTTCATCTATTCAGTTGCAGGTATTATTGATAAATTAGCATTCAGATTGGCATAATAATTAGGTTAGTAGCCAAATATCATAATATAAAAACATAACTGTATGATATTTCCTATTTCACAAAGTTATATCTAATACAGTTGTCTGAAAAAATAAAAATAAACAAGTCTGACTGACACATTCCACATCCTAAACCAATATTTGTTGATTTTTTTTTTAAATTCTTTGAGGGTTGAATTTTTTCGGTTACATTCTCCTCCACAGTTTAACATTCAGTGGAAAAGCAACTTGTCTCTCACCAGAGTCCTTGCAATATGAAACTACTAGTATTAAGCAGATCAATAAATTCACTAAACAACCTTACAAACTAACATTTTAAAAGATTAATCCTAGAGATTATTAATAAGTGTTCTTGTTGCAAATTACTGAAATTTTTTTAATGCATTAAACAGCATACAAGTTTAGGGACCACAGTGGCCAAGTGGTTAAGATGTAAGTCTACATATCAAAGATCTCTCACTTCTGTAAATTCAAATTCTGCTCAGGTTGTATGTGAGAAAGTAGATTTTCTTTGCTATTGTCCTTACTGGTTGGCTCAGTGTCAGTATACTTTGATCGAGTGGGATATTGTGTATGTCAGTGACACAATTCTTTAGTGAGCTAACACATAAAAGTCACCATCAGTGCACACAACTACAATGCAGAATATAAAAATACACCTGCATGCACTCATACACCTCATTGAATTTTGTATAGATAAATCCTTGTGATTAATAACCATGAATGACTGAAAAAATTTTGATGCTACGTTGAACATAAATCAAACAATAAAACTGTATTTGACATTAAACATGTGACAGGTGTCACATGCCAGGCTGGAGATGCTTACTTTTTCAAAACAACCAAAAACTTCAAGCACTTCTGTTGGAGGCAAGCTTTTTTCAAGTTTACTATTTAAAAATTTTGTTTAGCCCAAAAGTTTGGTATTTTTATGTGTACCTGTAATTACAGTACATGTTTATATAAGATTGACATATTATGCTATGTTGGCTGCATATTATTTGAAATGTTGTACACACATAGCTATTTGTTAAATAACTGAAGTGATAATGAAATTTGTAATTGGAACACTATTTCAGTACAATAAACATTTTTATTATAATTTTTAAATACATTTACCACATTTAAAAGAACTAACCACACTACCTGAGGTTTCTCATAGTACATTGTGCCACTGATCTTTAACCTAAAGATTTTAAGTCATTACACACACATTGGACATGTGTAAACTGTTTCTTGGGCAGAACATTTTATCCAGTCTTCTTCTTCTTCTAGACCCACACATTCTCTATGATACCAGATTGAACATGAATCACAGCAAATCCAGTCTTCAGGTTCAACATAGTATTTGGCACAAATGCCACATGACTCATCTGAATCTCCATATTTTTTTTTATTTCTAGAAGGATTTTTCCTTTGTCTAATTGATTTAACTTTTGCCTTCATTTTACTACAGTACTTTCTCTTTTTACCCCTTCGAATTCCTGATGTAGATGCTTCACTCTCACTTTGCACATCTATCTGCACACTTTTTTCTACTGCTTCTACTGTTGATTGTTCACTACTCACTGGTGTTTGTTCATGTATCACTACAACTGCTGATGCAGATAGTTCACTATCACTATGCAATGCTGTATGTTCACTTTCCATTATTGATTTTGATGTTGATTGTTCACTATCACTGTGACCTTCACTTTGCTGTTCAACTGTTTGACCACCTTGTATAGACAGTGACTGTTTGACTGGCACCCCTAAAACATTTGGAAATGGAATTTCAGAACTTTGTGAAATTGTTTTTACAAGCAAATCAACCATATAGTCTTTGGTTTTTCTAAATGACACTTTCACACCATATGCCTGTAAAATCTGAATGATATCTTTCTTACTGAAAGATAAATGAAAATCTTGATTTTGTAAAATTTCACTTTTTAATCTTAAATGTGAAACTAATTTATTTTGTGATTTGTCGTTTAAGATAAATTTCATATCCAAGTTAACAGTGGACTTTTTCCCCTTTTCCATAACTTTTTTTCTTAAAGCTTTACCTTTTTCTCTTCTGACTGCTGCTAGATAATCCTTACGGAACTGTGCAACTGCAACTGACAAAAAAAGATTGACCATTTTCTTAAATAGTATATCTAAATTGTCTGTAGTTTCAACCAAAGATCTACAAGTTTCAGATACTATAGCACAGACATCAATTTTCTCTTCACAAGTTATTTCAATAGCTTTCCTCAAATAGCAATAACAATTGATAAAAGATTCTCTGATTTGATAGTCATTAAGTATCTGATCTCTTACATAACTAAACAAATGCTTCTTGTGTTCAATAAGCTTATTCATATTAAGATGTTTTCTTATCCTCTTTTCTAGCCCTTCAAAAAACTCAAAAAGCTTGTCATTGATGTTTACAAGACTTTCTGCCACATTCTGCTTTCTTTTAGTTTCTTCTAAGGTTTCTTCATAAAAAGTTGTCTGTGCAATTTCTGATGCATCTTCTACCATCTGCCCAATAATGTCTAATTGTTTTTAAGGCAATTTACCTCTTCATCCAATCCAGGTGAAAATAAAATATTTTGCATAGCTCTGGACAAATGGTACCTGGTTTTGGCAACAACATATCCACCAATGTAACGCAACTTTCCACGACCTGCATCTGAAATTTCCTTCTCTAAACTTGGATTAATTTCTAAAGTTTCAGACAGTTCAATGGACTTTGTGTAATCTTTTAGTATATCACCCTGCATTAAAAATAAAATATTTACTAGCAATTGTCGAACTATACTCTGTTTGTCAATTTTTTCAACAGATGAAGAAAATTCCTTAGAATTCAATAATAAATTGAAGTTTCTATAAAATTTAGAAAAGCTTTTTTGTGCAAAGTTTCCTGATGGCTCTTTACACGAATGAAGTAAGTCTTTCAATTTCATTTCATATTGTCTGTACCATTCACAAATAGTTTCTTTTTCAGACAGAATTTTGGTGACTGCTTCTCTGGCCGATGTTTCTTCTGGACTATCAAAAAAATCTAACATTGCTCTTTCACACAAACATTTTACTTTCTGCATTTCCCTTGGTTCCTCTGGTCTGAAATAAGAATGGTCACTGTCAATATCTATGCTTTCCTCATTGCCATCAATATACTGCAGAACACTTTCTGTTAAGTCCAGTTCATTAAAGTCTGAATCCAAATCTTTTGCTTCTTGTTCTGTCTCACAATGAGCTACCTGTTCATCATTAACCAACAGAAATTTATTTTTACAGCAGTTAAGAAAAGAATTCACTTCTCCAACAGTAAAGTTTTTCTCCAACTCATAGATTACTGATGGATGTTTTTTAAGCTGAGTTGGTCTGTAATTAATAACACGCAAGGTTTGACTTGTTTCTGCTCTTCCTACAGCTACTCCAATCTGACCTGCAAAGTTAGCATTTCTGCAATCAATTTCAAGTACCTGTAATGACATACCCTGAGACTTGTGTATTGTAATGCCATATGCTAACTTAATTGGATATTGTCGTCTGGTTGCTACATTTACATTTTTCAATGGGTCATATTTTGTAAATGTTTGTTTTGTAACCGTGGCAAGCATTTGTTTTCCATGAACTATGAACTCTATTCTAATGACATCACTTTCAATTTCTATGACTGTTCCAATCATACCATTAAGCAAAATGTCATTCAAATTTTTCAGTAACATGACTTTTGCAAAAACCTTTAAACCAAGACGTTTTGGTGCTAGCATTTTCTTCAAATAAAATACATCACCTTCATCTTCTGACTCAAAAATATGTAATGTTCCAGCCAAAGAATTTAACTGTGAATAATTGTAAATGTCAACATCCAAATTCCTAGAAAATAATTTAACTATTTGCTGATCAGTGATATCAACAGGTCTTGACAAGCTTTGCATAAACATATTTGTTTCATGACTTGGTTCTCCTCTTTCAAGTTCACGGACAGCCTTTATTAACACTGGTTCACTTGTTCTGTGTATTTTTGTCAGGTGCACAGTGTGGGGGAAGTATTCACCAAAAATACTGCTTTCAAAACAGTAATGTCCAAAATCACCATATAATTCATCTTTAATTGGGGGCAACTGGAAAAAATCTCCACATAATATAACTTGCATCGACCCAAAAAAAGTCCCCCCCCCCCTTAAATGTCTACATAAAAATTCTACCTGCTCAAAAAGTTTTTTGCTTAGCATGGAAACCTCATCAATAATTAAAACATCTGTTTCTAGAATGTTTTTTTAATGTTTTTATGGTGTTCATCATTTAAAATTAAATCCAAGAGTCTTGCGTTCGTGTGTCTTCCATCTTCTAACCCAGCAAATTTATGCAATGTGTTTGCATGCATCCCTGGATATTGTAGGCAAGCAATTCCAGTATAGCAGGTCAAGGAAACATTTTTGCCATTTTGTCTCAAATACTTCACAACTTCTTTTATAGTGTATGTTTTCCCTGTACCGCCTTGGCCAGTGATAAGCATGTTGTGTCCTGATTCAATTAATCTAAATGCTATTTCCTGTTCTTCATCCATTTTTCAATGGTTTTTTTCCTCATATACACAATTATTTTCTCATCAACACAATATTTTCGCGGAAAATTAGGAACTCATTTGGACTTACCATTGCAGCAATGTAAAATCTCGGAGCTCCTCTACGTTCGCGAGTTGCGTCCCTTGCCAGCGGTCTCCAAGTTCAGAGATGGGATTTACAAAGAAAACAAGAAGAACGTTGCATTTCTCTGGAAGTTGGTCCGATTTTGAGTTTGGTGGAAAAATTCAAATAGATATCGATCGTTTTGAAGAAAACGGAGAAAGGAATGTAAAGGATAGGCTTTTAGAAGTTGAAACAGACAAAAATTATTTGAAAATATTGATTGGCTGATTTTTCACGATTTTTTTTCCAAGCGAGGGGTAGATTTTCAAAATGGCGACTTTCGTCCCTTGTGTTTTTTAATGTTATATATATCGGAATTTTTTAAAGTTTTTTAAAAATGGATTTCAGGCAAAGTTATCGATATGTATGAACTAGTACCAACCTCGCATGTAATAAAAACACCAATAAATAATCTTTGAAACAAAAATACCGAAATCCTGACACCAAGCCCCTGTGGTTTACACCTCGAACGTCAATAGTAAAATGAGAAAAATGACTGGTTTCACTCTTTATATATACGCCAGTGGCCATGTGGTAAGGTGTGTATTCCATCATCTAGTATGTATCGCTTGTCATCATATGCAGATAGCGTTGTTTCATTTAGTTTTACTGTGTAAATAGCATTGGCGGTCCGTTCTAAAAAGATGCATAGACTCCATCTGGGTTTCTCTGGGAAAGAGGCATTCTTTATACAAATCATGACGTAGCTTTGATTCGATGACGGCTTTGCTGACTCCTTTGGCTGTCCTCTTTTCTTCATCGCCTATACATTTTAGCTCTGAGACCTAAAAATTCTTTTACAGGAACTGATGAAGTTTCGTCTTTCATTTTCACAATGACCTTTTTATTGGTGATGTCATAGAGGGGATGTTTTTTTCGGGTAACCACTAAAATCGAAAAGATCTTTGTCTTCTTCCATATCCTGATAGATAATCCTCTGTATTTACTTCATAACAAAGTGAATCTGTGTCTGTGAACAAAAGCTGTGCACGATCGTCATATTTCTTTTTCATGTAATTGTAATGAAAGTCATACACCGTAACGATCGTATTATGAACAGTTCGTAAGTTATCGAGGAAAGAATGCTAATTTAATCTTAGGGTTTTATAACAGGTACTGTGATAATATTTAACAAAGAACATACCACAATATATTAACAATGCTTCTCTTCTATACATGTATGCATACGCCTGTCTTCCGCATGAGCCAACTCAATAATGATTTAAACTTTGAAATTTTATTGTCTTTATATAGGTCACGCTAGGAATTTTTTTAGGGGAATCCCCTTTATTGCACAATCAATTGCAATCATGTATCGACTTGTTTAAAGAATGTTCTAGAATACATTAAGTCGCGTATGAGCATGTACCGGAACGAATTATTATCGTTATCGGTATATGGGGATTATGTACAAACGTTTTGAACTTTGTAAATAAATATTTGTAAATAAAACTGATCGTATTTGTCTTTATTTAAAGCGCAAACACGGAGTAAAACGAATGGAAGACACTATATGTTAACACCTACTCATGTGGAACACAACTACGCTTATATATATACATGTCGGAACAGGACGTGTCTCGAATTGTCAAAATTATAAAATTGAAAGAGAACCTTTGAAGATCGTTGTTAAGCTTGACAATATTTAAGTATTGAGTAGGGACACACACACACACACACACACACACACACACACACACACACACACACACACACACACACACTGAATGTACTTGACTGTACCGCACCGCCGGTTTTAAAGTTTGTCGTCTGCTATAAAGGTAGTCCTTATCATTTCATGGATGAGTAATCACAGATATAAATAACACCTAAGGCGATCTCCGTCCCTCACACCAAGGAGGGACGGCCTCGGAGGGACAAGACTCCCCATATTAAAGTAACGGGGGAAATCGACCGGAAGTGAGCCAGAACCCTGGTTTTTCCTCTACTACTAGTCGCGCTGAGCAGCAGTTGCTAAGGCACTTTTAAATTCCAGAACGGTTTTAGCATTCACACATGTTTCGGGCACAAAATTCCAATCCTTTACAGTTTTTGGTATGAATGAATTTTTGAAAATATCTGTCTGGCAAGTCACTAATTTCAAAGGTTTAGAGTTTGTTCTACGCTGGACACGAGTGTTATAGCTCAAATCTAAGGTATCAGTAGGTAGCGCCACCAGGTCGTTAAGAATCTTATAAAGAAACACAAGACGTTGTTCTCTTCTGCGGTTTGTAAGGGCTTCCAGCCGAGACTATTCATCATATCTGTGACACTACTTTTACAGCTATAATCATTTTTGACAAATCTGGCAGCACGACGTTGAACACTTTCTATTTTGTTTATATCCTTTTGTAGGTACGGATCCCAAACAGTACACGAATAGTTCAAAACAGAACGAACTAACGAGATGTAAGCAGTTTCTTTAAAGGAAATGTTGCTATGTTAAAGATTTCTTCGCACAAAGCCAAGAATACTATAAGCACGATTACAGATCTTAGATATATGTGTTGTCCACTTAAGATCATCACTAATTATAACACCAAGATAAGGGTTTTCTTTAACTTGTTCTAGATTATGATCGTTCACTTGTTCTAGATTATGATCGTTCAAGGAGTATCTATATGTAGTTGGGAACTTTTTACGATGAATAGACATAATATAACATTTAGAAGCGTTGAACTTCATTCCCCACATTTGCGCCCAATTTTGGAGTGAAAATAAGTCTTGCTGTAATTTTAAGTGATCATCAAACGATTTTATACTTCTGTATAATAAACAGTCATCAGCAAATAAGCGGACTTTAGATTTCACATTATTCGGGAGGTCATTAATATGACATAAAAAGAGAAGTGGCCCTAAGACAGTCCCCTGTGGGACGCCAGAATCAACTGAGCAAGGGTTTGATGATATTCCATCAATAACGACGCGCTGGTGGCGGTTCATAAGGAAATTTTTGATCCAGAGATTTACATTCCCGCGTATTCAGTAATTCGAAAGTTTGTGGAGCAGTTTGCGATGAGGCACCGTATCGAACGCCTTACTGAAGTCCAGTATTACTAAATCAATTTGTTCTCTATTATCATAAGATTTCATAATGTCATGCATTGTATTTATTAATTGTGTCTCGCACGAATGACCACTGCGAAAGCCATGTTGTAAATGAGTGAGGATCTTATGTTTCTCTAGATGATTGAGGATACTTTTAGAAATTATATGTTCAAGTGTCTTACAACACACGCTAGTTAACGAGACCGGTCTATAGTTGCTCGGAAGGTGTTTATTTCCTTTCTTAAATATCGGTGAAATATTGGCATTTTGCCAATCACTTGGGAGTTTGCCAGTATTTATACTTTGTTGAAATATTGATGTTATTGCTGTTGCTAGTTCTTTCGCACAGGATTTAAGAATCATATTTGGTATTTCATCGGGCCCACTTGCCTTTTTAATATTTAAATTATGTAGAGGTTTATAAACACCATCTACCTTGATCTGTAAATCTTGCATATTAGGATAACTCTGTCCCGTAATATCTGGCAGTTCAGCATTAGGGTTCTCTACGGTAAACACTGATTTAAACTGTGCATTTAGTAACTCCGCTTTAGTAGCACTGTCATGATATAAAACACCATTACTTTTGATGGCTGCGACGCCGATACTGTCATTACGTTTAGCCTTTATGTACTTCCAAAAGGATTTATTATTACCATCCTCTAAGCTTTTGTTTAATGTTTCATTAACATAATTCCAATGAGCGTTTCTGATGTTTTTTTGTAATTTTCTTTTATGAAGTCTATATTTATCCCAATCTTCCTGTTTATTAGAATGTTTAGCAAATTGATATAGTTTATGTTTACGCCTTATACTCTTTTTGAGCTGCGAGGTTATCCACGGCATACTATGCTTCTTTGCTGACAACTTTGTTGGTATATTGTCATTCATGATGTTTAAAATACCGGTTTTAAGTTCATTCCACCTATCATTTACTGATGAGGTTAAATTTATTACTTTATTAGATAGATCTTCCATTTTATTATTGATGTTTGACCAGTCTGCTTTTTTAAATTTATAAATTTTGCGTCGTTTCGTTTTATTATATATTGGCTTTATGTCCGAGTCTGTTACTACAAGATCGTGGTCCGAAAAGCCTGGCGCTGTATCACAAGATTTTACTAGGCTTGGATAATTTGTGAAATATAAATCGAGGTTGTTGTCAAGACGTGTTTTATCTAGCTGCATTTGATATAAACCTGCATCCTGTGAAATTTCTAACAGTTTATGATGTTGATTAATTTGACTTAAATTATTTTTCACCGTTTGGTTTGACCAGTTTATGTGGGGGAGATTAAAGTCACCACTAAGAATAAGTATTTTTTCTTTACTTTTAGTTCTTATGTTATTTATCGACTTGTCAAGCACTTCAAGGGAAGTAATATCGGCACTAGGGGGCGATAATAACAGCCAATAATGGCATTTTTACTTTTTGTTTGCATTTCGGCCCATACGACTTCACATTTACTGTCACTATTTTCCACTTCTAAGGTCTCAAATCTATCATGGAACGCAACAAAAACGCCGCCACCATTCTTGTTACTATCCTTACGGTAGACATTTTTATGGTACCCCTCGGGGAAAATTTCTGCATTTTTATGCTCGATAGATAACCAGGACTCAGTACCTAGAATAACATCTGGTTTGAAGTAGTCAATGCATTCTGTTAAGTCGGTGCGTTTATTTCTAATGCTCTGACAATTCATGGTTAAAACACGTAGGTTTAGACACGGTGCCTTCGGTGCACTAGTTTCAGTGCAAGTTGAGCTGGTGGACGATAAGTGTCTGTGTGCTTTTGGGACAACTAGTGGCTGTGAAGTTCACACTGATACATATTCCAGATGGTATTTTTTGTTGGTACCTCAATAAAGGAAATGTAATTAATACTGTTGGTGTATGAACAGTTATAACATTATATAAGCAAAGTAGGAAGACTACGTTGTTTACAATGGACGACGCCATCTTGGATTCGCCGACCTGGTGGGCCCCACTGTAAAAGTTAAATCAGCAGCACATATCGTATGTATGGACTGAGATACACTGGATTTCCATTGAATTCACACAGTTTAAGAATATAATACGCTGTTTATGTCAACAGGTAGTGGCTCCAAAGGTCCAAAATTAAAGAAAGTTAATGCTGCTCTGTTTCCGGTGGTGTTGACTTTAGCGCATGCGCACACACATGTCTAAATTGAAAATTTGAGATCAAATGTTCCGGAACTGGATAGCGTCTTCTTATTCGCGAGCACAAACGTTTTGAACAGTGCGACAAAGTTTAAATACGATGAATGCACTATCTAAAAAAATAATCTTTAAAAGAAACAAATAACGGATTTGCAGCTTTTGCAGCAATGTAATAAAATGAAGGTTTATTTTTTCATAAACGTGGATTTATTTGTTTGGTTGGCATAACATTTTGATCACCAAAACACAATTAAGTTAATTACTAAAATATAGATAAAGAACGCAAGTCGGATGTCCATTTCATGTATAATATCACAGGCACTTGTTTCTGTCAGTAATGAGGTAAGTCATGACCAATATTACCTAATAATATAACAAGGTGTCCAACGAAGGACTCTAAATTTTTTACATGGCTCCTCTTCGGACTACGTTTTCTGCTATTAAAATATTTATAATCATGTCCTACCTTACATCGTTTGATTCAGAAATAATTTCTCTTTACAACTGAACAGATTGTAATATCCCACATTTCGCCTCCTGTTCGTTTCGGTCTCATATTTTCACCGAACCGTGACCGCCATAACACGGGACCTCGTTTATCTTAAGTTCTCATCCGAAAGAACTGTGACTTTCATTTCATTATGCCAAGTGCTTGGCGAAAGAATAGTCACTACCCACTTTCAAAGTCTTGGGTCAGACCCGGCAGGGGTTCAAACCCATGACCCACCATTTACGAAGCAAGCACTCTACCAACTGAGCTACTAAAGTGGTTTATTTATCATAAGGGAATTCTGGTTACAAGATTGGATTATGATAAAATATAAACAGCACTGTGTCAGACAGTCTTCTGAGAACCAGATTTTTTTTCATATAATTGGTACTGAACTTCTTTGTTAAATGGTATTTTCAAATAATTTATCCTTCATTTATTCCTGGACCATTTTTACTGTATGGACTTTTTACCGATTTATGTATAACTTTTATGTTTTTCTCAACTATACAATTTCAAGAAAATCCCAAGTTGAACTGTTTTTAAATATTTATGGAAAAAAAAAATTACAATTACCAAACATACTTTGACAGAATTGAAATTTGACAATTTTTCATTAATAAGTTCAATATAATTTTCAGTAATTTTGTTTGTTTGTTTGTTTGTTTGTTTTTTTTTTTTTTTTTTTTTTTTTTTTTTTTTTTTTTTTTTTTTTTTTTTTGGGGGGGGGGATGATTGAAACATGCTTTAATGGAATTCATTAGACTCAAACCCAAAGCCTTTTCATACAAGTGGGATGTTCTACCAAATGAGCTAATTGGCCACCTATCAAGTCTGGCCTGCAAAATTTCTCTTCCTAATTTTCATTCAAATACCTTGATTTGACATCAGGTTCAACCCTGGGGTCAAGCTTTTGGTTGACCATATCCCATGGTTTGTTATGACCCCAAATGTGACAGGAAAAGGGAAAAATTTGGATTTTACCCCCCAGGTATCTTTCTGGTACTAGTGACTATCTACCAGTGTGGAGTCTGCCAAATTGAATACAACCAAGCAAGCAATTTAGTTTATAAGGAAAATATATCATCGTAAATACCTTTAAAAGCTTACATAAAACATGAGTACCAATGTCTGTCACTTCTGGGTGATTTGATTCACTGAAAGATTTAGGTTCATATCTTCCAAAGCTAATTACACCAGACTTATGTTTATTTGAGGCTTCTCCTAAAACAAAATTCAGATCCTCACTAGGATATAAATCTGACCAACTCATTCCCATAATGCAATATCCATTTTTTAGGTTTCTTTTTTTAATGGCACGAAAAAGTCAGTGACAAGATACTGAAATTAGTTTGTTTTTTTATGATAACGGCTGGTTATATTCCACTTACTCTCGATAATGTCTATCGCAGGAAGCCATTGCACATTCTTTCCACAAATGAAAGCTTCCAAGAAAACTGTTAATAATTCCTTGACATATTAAGCCCGGTGATAAGGTGATACACTATAGTAAATGACATATCAACCCTCATGATAAGGTAATACACCATAGTCAATGACATATCAACCGCGTTAACAAATGGCCTATTATTGATGATATTTATTATACTAAATACTTTATCTATATTTTTTGTGTTTTTATGGCATCTAAAAAGTAAACATTTATAACATAGTTAGACGATATTGTCTATTTTGAAAATGGTAAAAATTTCATACAATTTGACATGTCTTTAAACATGCAATTTATTAATAGCTTTATTATTTTTTTAATGATACAATTTAAAAATTTCATATAATTTATAATTGCTGAAATTATAGGATATATTGATTAGATTACTGTTCATTATAATAAATTGACAAAATACTTCTACAAAAATACAAAATACTTTACTTTGTATGATGCCATTTGTCTGGACATTTATAATTATCTTCCCTATTTGACATGTTAACCACACCTTTACCTAGATGCTATATGTATCAAGCTCAAAGCCTGATGATTTGTGTTTTTATTGTACATCATGTGTGTGTGTGTATATGTGTGAATGTAGACAGCAAGTGGTAAAGCTGATGTATATTATCATGATCATTTTTGCTTTATTTATTAATCTGTCATAAATATTTATGAGTGCCTAAGCCTAAATTGTAGAGGCTTAGGTGATTCAAACAAAAGAAAGGATGTATTTAAATATCTCAGAAGTAAAAATTGTTCAATTTATTTGCTGCAAGATGTTCATTGGGTAGCTAATGATATTAATTATATACGATCTCAGTGGGGATACGACCTGGTATGTAAGTCCAAGTACTAGAGACTCTAGAGGAGTAGCTGTTCTTTTAATAACAATTTCGAATTCAAAATTATCAGGGTTAGACGTGAGAGTGAAGGAAATTTTATCATTCTAGATGTAGAAATTATGAATAAGTTTACATTAACTGTTATTAATTTATATGGGCCTAACCAGGATAAACCTGACTTTTATTCCAATTTAAGTAATATTATTGAAGATTGTCTATCAGATTTCATCATATTTGGTGGTGACTGGAACTTAGTACAAGATGTTTCATTAGATTATAATAACTACAAACATATTAATAATCCTCGGGCTAGGGAAGTGGTATTTAATATTAAAAATAAGTTCAATCTAAAGGATCCTTGGAGAGTAAATAATCCAGAGTTAAAACGATTTACTTGGTCAAAGAAAAATCCAGTAAAAAGGGCATGTTTAGATTTTTTTCTTGTTTAAGAAGAACTTCTTAATTTCATTGAAAATCCATCAGTAAGTCCTGGTTATAGAACTGATCATTCTTTTGTTGAAATTGATATCAAGCTGACAAATTTTGTGAAAGGAAAAGGGTTTTGGAAATTCAATAACTCATTGCTGAAAAATCCTGACTATATAAAAAAGGTTAAAAATGTAGTTAAGGAAGTGATTGAGAAATATGCTTTATTGCCTTATAACAGAGATAACACTGAATGAGTTGATAGGGAAAAATTCAGTTTGCTATAGATGACCAAATTTTTTTTAGAATTATTATTGATGGAAATTCGAGGTACGACTATTTCCTTTTCCAGTTACTTAAAAAAGCTTAAAAAAAACTCAGAAGAAATATTAGAAAAACAAATATTATTAGTTGATGAAATATTATGTTTATATCCAAATTCAAAGGTTCTTTTAGAAATTTTAGAAGAAATTAAACTAGAGCTTGAAAAAATTAGAAAAGATGACCTGAAGGGTTTATGTATAAGAACTAAGGCAAAATTTATTGAGGAAGGCGAGAAACCTATGAAATATTTTCTTAGCTTGGAAAAACGAAATTACACGAATAAAACAATCACAGAAATAATAAATAGCTCTGGCAAAAAAATTAATGATCAAAAAATGATTCTGAATGAAGTTAGGTCCTTTTATAGCAAACTTTATACTAATATAGATGATACATTATATAATGTTGATTTAGACGAATCTTTGAAAACATATTCAGTTAGTAAATTAAGTAAGGATTCTGCTGCTTTATTAGAAGGAAATATAACTTACAGAGAAGTATTAGATGCTTTGAAACATTTAAAAAATGAAAAATCACCTGGAACTGATGGCTTTACAACAGAATTCTTTAAGTTTTTCTGGAATGATTTAGGTCACTTTATTGTCAGATCTTTCAAACATAGTTATCATACAGGGAAATTGTCTATTACTCAGAAGCAAGGGATTATATCTATGTTACCAAAAGGTGATAAACCAAGAATGTTTTTAAAAAACTGGAGGCCTATTTCTCTTCTCAACACTACTTATAAAATACTCTCAACATGTCTAGCTAATCGACTCAAGCTTTTTTTAGATGATATAGTTCATGAAAATCAAAAAGGTTTTTTATCTGGTAGGCACATTGGAGAAAATACCAGATTAGTGTATGACTTGATGAAATATACAGAAAATCATAATATACAAGGACTTCTTCTTCTAGTTGATTTTGAGAAGGCTTTTGACTCCGTTTCATGGAAATTTATCTTCAATGTTCTAAAATTTTATCATTTCGGTAAGGATTTCACGAAATGGATTCAAATTTTATTTAATTCCCCATCCTTATGTGTTCTACAAAATGGTATTTCCTCAGATTTTTTCAATATGGGTCGCGGATGCCGTCAAGGCGATCCAATTTCACCATATATTTTCTTACTTGTTGTTGAAATTCTTGGTATTTTAATTAGAAATAATAATAGTATTAAAGGTATTGTAACTAAGAATAAAGAATATAAGTTGTTTCAGTATGCAGATGATACCGGTATTTTTTTAGATGGAAATGAAAAATCGCTTAAGAAGATTTTAGATTTATTGGACCAGTTTTCTAAATATTCAGGGTTAAAACCAAACATTGAAAAAACAAAAGCTGTATGGATTGGATCAAAAAAACAATGTGAAGATAAATTATGCCCAGAGTTAAATTTACAATATTCAAACGATCCTTTTAGTATTCTTGGTATTACTTTCAGTACAAATTTCGAGGAAATAAATAAATTAAATTACGATCAGAAATTAACTGAAATAGATAAATTGATCAGTAGTTGGAAAAGAAGAAACTTAACTGTCTTAGGAAAAATAGTGGTGGTTAAAACGCTACTCATACCAAAGTTAACACATTTGTTTTTTGGTCTTCCAAAACCTGATAAAAAAAGTTTCAAAAAATCTTGAAAGAACTTTGTTTAGCTATATATGGGACACTAGAGATAGAATCTCAGTTGGTTAAAGACTATAAAGACGGTGGTTGTAAAATGATTCATTTAGAATTTTTCATTAAATCTTTGAAAATTACTTGGATAAGAAGACTGTTAAATACTGAATCTTCTTGGAAAAATCTATTTTTGGATGTGCATAATCTGCGGATAGAAAATTTTCATATATTTGGTAATAGTTTTATTCAAAATCTATCAAATACAATAAAAAATCCTTTTTAGAAAGAAGTCTTCGAAGCCTTTTTGGAGTTTTATAATTTAATTTCCTCTCAAAATACTGATGTACTTCAAAATCCTTTATGGTATAATTCATTTATAAAAATTGGTGGTACTCCTGTGTATTTCCAAAGCTGGCACGATAAAGGTATAGATTTTATTTATCATTTACTTGATGAAAATGGGTACTTTTTACATTCTGAAAGCTTTTGTAGAAAATATGGAATTACTTGTCCAGTTACTGTCTTTTATGGACTGAAAAAAGCTATACAGACCAGCTGGCCCGGTATTGGGCAGGGCGATATTGTAATTAATCGTCCTTGTGGACAGAAACCCTTTAGTTTACTATTAAAAACAAAAAAGGTACAAAAGATATTTATAAAGTTTTTATTAAGTCATTGCATTATAATACTTCTTATCAAGAAAAGTGGTATAAAACTTCTGACATTGAAACAAGAAATAAATTTGACTGGGATAAAATACATCAAAATATAATTAACTCTACAAACAATGTAAAACTTAGATGGTTTCAGTATCGTATGGTACATAGAATTATTGCTACCAACAAATTATTGTATACAATGAAGATAAGTGATAGTCCATATTGTAGTTTTTGTCAGTCAGAAATAGAGTCTATCTGCCATCTTTTTGTAGATTGTAATATTGTAAATAATTTGTGGGTAGAAATTGAAAACTGGATATTTGACAGAACTTCAGTTTTGTTAAACTATTCAAGAAAAGAATATATATTTTTGAAGACTGGGAATTTTTTCAATATTAGTAATCTGTTAGTAATGTTAACAAAAAATACGTCTATAGACAACATTATAGAAAACAAAAATTAAGTATAAATGAAATCAAATTCGATATATGTATCATATCAATGGTAATTTTGACAAATTCAATATAAGATGGAAAAATTTTCATGTTTTATTCAAAGAGGCATAACTCTTTTTTGACTCCAATTCTTTATGTATTATTAAGGTGAATAAGCCTTGTCTTTGGCACATTCTTATATCAACATGCTGTCTGGTGTATATGCTGAGTGAAAGTGTGTGTAAATGTTGTTACTGTCTTATACAAATATTGTAAAAAATTTAAAATAGAAATAAAAAAAAAAAACCGCGTTGATAAGGTTATTCATCACAGTTAATGATATATCAACCCCGGTGACAGGGTTATACATGACAGTTAATGATATATACCACCCCGGTGCAAATGCTTTTTAACACCAGACATGTTTGTTACAGGCCATACCGGGACTCGAAACTCGGACCTTATCAATTTTATTGAGAGGGTCAACTGATTGAACAGCCAGACACCTATCAAGACTTGTCAACCATATTTCTCACCTTCTGTTTTTTTTTTTTCAATATAACTAGATCTAATTCGAATCTAAACTACCAGGTTTCCTTCGTGGTGTATAATAAACTAAATGTTGAATTGGAAACGACAAGAGCAACAAATCCGAAGGCGTCGCGCAAGCGCATTAGGTCCGATGATAAGACCGGTGGTAAGATCGTAAATGTTATATAAAACATACTTTCTACTGTGAATGAAAAGACAACATCCGCCATGTTGTATATCACTGACATGAGATGTGTTGCTATGAGTAGGCGTGGCATAATAGATCTCTCCAAACAGCATCTTTAATCTTCGGTCAAAGGTCTAATGTTACCGCTAGGAGTCGCTTTGACTTATCACTTCCTAATAGAAACGATACCTATAAGCGTTTAGCAACGAAAATAAACAAATAAATAAAAAAATCCAGTTCTTTTTTTAAGTTGACAATAATCATTTAAGTTTTATAAAGCACAGACGAATACATCTGATTTGGCTTAGACACTGCTAACCGCTTAAAAACAGACGGGTCTGAACATGATATATATATAGTGTATATCATAGTAATATATAAATTCTTCCCAGTGTTTAAACTGACTTTGCGGACAAAGGACGACTGTGTATATTACTAAACAAAAGATCACTGAGGACATTACCAAACAGAAGATGGCTGATGGAATTGATGAAATTGCCGAAGGTTTACAAAATGCCCGTATCGACGACGATTCGGAAATTCAACAAATTATTGACGAAAATAATGTACACACAGATTGGAAATGTTTTATCCTTGAAGACGAATCAATTAAAAATGGATTGAACGAAGCAGTGACATTTTTAAATAAATATGACGGCGAATATATCCCAGATCGTAAAAAAAATTTAAGGGCCTTCCATAGAGATTTTGAATGTCCAAGCAAAATCAAGGCTGTCATTCTTGGACACGATCCTATTCCAGACACTGGACTTGCAACAGGATTAGCCTTTTCCTTCCCCGATGGAATGACAGAAGGGGACCTGTCAGGATACACGGAAGAATCAGTTTTAAAAGTTAACAATGCTATTCGCAAAGCACTGGAAGACCATACTTATTCTTACGAGAATGGATCGAGTTTGTGTAACGAATATTTGGCAAAAAACGGGATCCTTCTGCTTAATACAGCATTAACGGTTGGTAGTGAAGACAAGCCGCGTCGGCTGGAACATTTTCGAGAATGGAAGGATTTTACATTTAGTCTTCTGAAGAAACTGTTATCAAGAAATGAAGACCTGTTTATTTTATGCTGGGGAACTAACGCAGAGAAGATCGGTAAACGACTTCAAGGGAAATCTTCTGAAAACAATATAATGATGAATTGTCACCATCCCACGTTTCCAAGGAACAACAATAACTTTGATACTGAAGCTCCTAAGCAATTCAAAAAGATTTTAAAGAAACATCCAAACATTTTTAAAAGGCAACAGTAACTACGGTTCATATTTTGTCGGCACAAAAAAAAACTGTTCGTTTTTCGGGTTGATCTATTTTTTTAAGTGCTGATTAAGGAACATTTTAATTCCTGTATGTAGGACATTACTCTGGATTAATTCATAATATAGTAAATAATTTAGTTTAAACATAGAAAGTGTATCTCTCGTAATCCGTATTGTAATTATAGGTAGGTAAAATAATTTACACAAGATATTTTGATTGTATTCCGTGAAATTAATGAAATGCATGTATTATATATTATAGGTTTATTTTAGAAATTATAAAAATTGTTAAAACTTTAAAAAAAAAAAGATTTTAAATAACATAATTTTTTAATTTTCTGTTTACATTTGATATTGTATAAATTTTGTGGTTTAGACATACATATCAACCTACTTTGGAAAATGGCTCGGGCTAGGTTCAAAACCATTCCTGTGGTATGGAAGCCCAAGAGAGACATTTCACAATTAATAATCTTATAAACAATCACTCTTATATTTAAATTTCTGATATTAAATTTTAATATTTTAAAATGAACCACTTTCAAACTTAAAACTTTTGTCAACGATTTAACAGTTAATAGGAATCACAAAGAAATTCACGAAGTTACTCATCTGATAATAATACAAATTTATACATAATAATGATGATGAAACTTATAGATTATTATTATTATTTTATTATTATGGTGTCTCATTTATGTCTTTTAGGATGAATGGTAAATGTTTTATGCAGCTTCTATATGTTTTTAGTGAATTATATCACGTGACATTGAAATAAACGTATGAACTCCGACTTCGAACGTCAGACCGCAGAATTTTTTTCAATCATGATGCAAATATATAATTAATTATAGTTCATTCATAAGGAAACACGAACTGAGCATGCACACTTAAGGAAATATGGAGGCTCGGCAACTATCGTAATATCGATAAAAAAATGAGTATAAAGCGCATTTTTCTTCTAAAAAGTTGATTGAAATTTATTTTAAACAGTGTTATATGTTGTTAGAAACCATAATTCAACGGAAAAAATCCAAAACAAGGAAAATAAAACCGCTTTATATTGCTTTATATTATTTACCCCTATCGGAACAATGAAATCAAAGAATGGTAATGTAAACAGTAAAAGAAACTCGGAATTTTCTAAAACATCAAAAACAAGCCAAAAATAAAAAGCATAATCGTTCATTAAGATCTAATTGACTCGAAATCTTTTTTGACTTCATCTTCACCGTGCATTGTCATGAACCCATCATGAATTTACCACCAGGCAAAAAGTTATTGGTGATTTTTTTTCACAGATGCGACTGCCTCGGTTGCCATAGGTACGGTAATGCAAGGGCGTAAAACACATTTACTCTATCCCACAGTACTTAGCAAAGAAAAAGTTCCCGCCCTAGATCTTTCATCTAAATTGCTGATTAACTAAGTTATTCTTGGTAAGGAATTTAAAATTAGCCAAATTTCTACAAATTGTGAAAATATAGGCCTTTTTAAAGTATTTTTCAACAAATTTGCTAAAATAGGTTACTTTTTGAAGGAATTCCTCAGAAAATAGTAGCCAATGGCGATTTTGGCTACCCTGAAAGGAAACATAGGTTTAGAAATTTTATTGAAAGTAGTCAAGGAATCTTTAGATCCCTTAATTTTTGCATTTAAAAAAATCTTTTAACATATAAGTTGATTGACCTTATTAGATTTGTTCATATTAAAAGCCAAACATAAAAAATGGTCTCCTTGGCTACAATGAATAAATATTTGTTAATATTTCTGGTAAATCTTTTCAAATGAAATCCTGCATGAAACAAAGATATTGAGAGAATTTTTTCAAAATCTATTTCTAGTGGGTCTATTAAATAGGTGATTTGTTTTATACAGTTTTTGTTCAATAGAATTTCAATTATACATGTATGCATATGTATGTAGTATCATATAAATTTATAAAAATATATGGTTTGGAATTCTTTATGGTGTTTGTTTTTTTTCTATTAATCTTGGATTACTAGTAATACATTAGAATGTCAATCACACATTTATTGCTTAACTGAGATTTTCCTCAATCACTTGTTAACATAAAGAAAGGTTGGCAATTTATCATCTTCAAATAAAATATTTAAATAAAAAATTTTAATAAATAATAAAAGTTAAAGCTATACAAAAACAAAACCCAGACACTATCATTTTGAGGAAAATCTTAGTCTAGGAATAAAGTGAGATTGGAAGTGGAATGAAGTAATGGTGTTATACACCCAAGTTAAGATTCTTTCACTTATGTCAAGGCAGTCATTGCTGGATCGTTAAGAAAACTGGAGTACCTAGAGAAATCAGCCAACCTTCAACAAATGAAATGACAAACTTTCTCACAATATTTAGTAGGATCTGCAGGATTTGTACCCAATTGTGATAACACTACAAAATATGCCTTATCCTCTTTAAACTGCATTAACAACTGGGGTAGAGTGTTTGTTTTGTACATTTGTATAATTTTGAGCTTGAAACTTGAGTTTTATTACCAGGAAGGCCCAACAAAGACTCAAAAGAGCCATGCACTCTGCATTTAGAATTAAAATACCATATTGGTTTCTGAACAACTTGTTCCCAAACCAAGATAATTTGCACCCATCCACATATGTCATTGAGAGGTTTAATAATATCTGATAAAATATGAAATATTAAAAAATCATTAAAATGATTTCCAACAATACCTTAAATGTGCGAAATAATTTAATGAAATTAATTAAAAGATAAAAAAAATATATGTGGTTTAGATTTTAAAAATCTGTTAATTGTCTTGGGTACAAGTTGTCTTGGGTTGGGTACGAGTTGTCTTGATGAAGAAAATGCATGGGTATGACTAGTTGTCTTGGATACAAGTTGTCTGGACACCCCAGTATTTTGGTGTTTATGATCAGAACTAATACTGTTAACTTTGGTAACTACAGCTGGTGATATCTTAATATAAGTGAAAAAAAAATCATGATTGGATGTAAAACTTCAATCAATTATTCATGTATGCAGCCTTTTTGATTTGATAAAGATCCTTTTAGGAAAAAAATCGCATCATGAAATGCACAGCAGCTGCCTTTAGAAGTGAAATAATCTTGACGGGCATGTTCTTTACATAAAAGTCACATTACACTTACATTTCACTAAGTAAAATAATCTTGACTTCAATATCAATCCTGATCGAATCAAATCAAATGAATTGCATTTTGCACCATATTGCACATTTAGATTTAATTTTTCTTTTATTACATTACATATAATTGCATATTAACAATAAATTTGCACATAATTAAATAATAATTAATTGATAAATACAAAAGTTAAAAGCTTTTGACACATACATGTGGATTATGTAAAAATAATTATAATTATAATAAAATTTTTAGTAGTATATGTAGGGCATCTGCTTCGTTGAATAAGAAGAAAAGGTATAAAAGTGATGGGGCATAGCACATTTATTGATTTATTACAGTTCAAGCAAACAACCATATTGCAATTAATGCTTAAATCACAAATAATTTAATCCAATGTGTCTATGCCGTATGATATTAAACATTGTCATTCAGAATGACTTAGTAAATACTGCCAGTACTATCCAGTTACCACCAGAAAGAATTTTAACAGTTACAGTTTAAAAATATTGAGGAATTAATTTGAGGAAGAAATAATTGGTTCCATAAAAAGTGTCAACAACGCACATGATGTCCAAATTTGATTGATTGTTCCAATAAGAGAAATTGGGATTATCTGGTCAAAAATATGAAATGTTTTGATTTTGTTAATTGCACGTTCAACATGTATCCTCTCTGCAGCAATACTTTGAGTTTCCAAAACATCACAACCTGGCATTTGACCTTGTAAATGTAGGAAAGGAGGAATATTCATCTTTACACCAATATTATCTTACAGGTCTTGAATATTAAACCCCTTGTCAGCCATTATGCTGTCCCCATAATCAAACGGTAGAAGAAGTAGACCACTTCTGGCAGTAATATCTCTGTCTGAAATGCAGCCGGTGTACAATTGACTAACAAATGAAATACTTCCACATGGAGCAATACCAATTAATCCTTTCAGTGTATTTGCACTTTTATAGTGACTGTAAGTCTGAGATTTCAGTAGCAACGATGATGGCATTTCACACTTGATCTCCCTACAGTCAATAATAACACGAGTTGATGGATATTTCTTTTTCATTGAATCAGGCATATGTTCCATTACTTGACGCTTTGTGGGCCATATATTAAGAGAACCAAGGCGTAAATAAACAAAGTTTGCCCACGTTATAGTTATATTGCTAACAGTAGCAACTGATACAGAAAAACAGTTAGCAAGATCATGTTCAAATAGTCCAGCCTTTATCTACACAGAAACATAAAAAAAACTAGTTTGCAGGAGATAGTTTGCATGGCCTCCCTTGTACTTGTCTTTCCTTTTTGTCGTCCTAAATGCTAAAATGCAATGTAACATTTTCACCATTAGTCCAGGGTTCAGAAAATCAAGAACTTGAACAAACACATGACGGTTGGAAAAACCAGTGTAAAATGGAAAGTCTACATCTTTTATGTTATCAACGGAGAACACACTGTCTTGTAACTGAGATTTCAATGATTCATTTTCTAAACTTATTTTCACATTTGATTTCTCTAAACTGCTAAGTTTTTGTTCAAGTTTCTTCAATTTTTCAGTCAGTAAATAATTTTCAGCCATGATTTGCTCATCAGTTTTTTGAAGAATTTTTGCACTGTTATCACTTTTTTCCTGAGAAATGTCTTCCAAAACAGAAAAGGGTACAAGTATTGTGTCAGTAGTTGAAGTATTTTCGTCATTATTTGAAAGTGTATCTAACGTTCTGTGTTCTACTGTGCTGCTACAAGATTGTGGTGTTGTATTTTGTTGCAACTTGTTCAATGGTCTACACTTTTTTCCTTATAAATGTGCTTCTTGGATTTCCAGCATTCAAACAATGTTGGCACTGCTCCAGGCAAAAGAGTGCGACGGCCACTTAACCCATGTACCTCTGTCCATTTTTCTTCAAAGTGCAACGAACAAACTTTTGTAGCTTCATCTGAAAGTTTTCATCAATGTCCCTGCGAATATTCACAAGCCACTGCTTACGTTGTTCTGTTCCAGCTGGTGGGAATCTGTGGTAGCTCAAACGACCATGGTTTTCAATGATTTTATAAATATACCTGAGACTTCTTTTTAGTTCCTAAAAATTTGCAGTAGAGACACCGTGGGAAGAGGGGGGCTGTTATAAATTTTTAGTTTTTTTTAATCTGTGGTAGAGAGATTTAGTTATAAATATTGTAGATCAAGCTAAGTAAATATCCGTAAAAAAATCAGTTTCATGTACACAGCCTAAATTTATTGACCGTCGATAAATTCTTGCATATTGATATCTGTAAACAGACCGGAACGTGTCATCAGGTCTAGACCTGAAATACATGGCTCCAAACGGCTTTTTTATGATACTGATGTTGCCGTTTCGGAGCCATGATGCCATCCTATATAAAAACAGGGGAAATTACACTGACCTACATGCAGGTTATAAATTTCTTATAATAACAGGATTTACGGGTGTCTGAACGATTTCATTGTATATTGCCTTACCAGAAACATTAATGAATCGATCCGCGATTTTTATTCAACCAAGTTAGTAAAAATATCCAAGTTTTTAATCCATTTGTATAAGCTATCGGCGCAAATATTTTTTGCGGGTCGCCATGTTTTAAATATGCATTACTAGGCCTCGCGCATGCGTGCAATTATATTTTTCAACGGGACATCGAGTACTTATTTGTTTTAAGCAATCTCATCGATGACTTTTAAACCTGGATTTGACACCAGCTTCCAATAAAAATAAAATATGTTCACAATTATTGGAATTTAAGCCATTTGATTGAAAATCCCTCATTTTCGCGCATGCCCGAAGCCTAGTAATGCACATTTTAAACATGGCGACCCGCAAAAAATATTTGCGCCGATAGCTTATACAAATGGATTAAAAACTTGGATATTTTTACTAACTTGGTTGAATAAAAATCGCGGATCGATTCATTAATGTTTCTGGTAA
This sequence comes from Tegillarca granosa, assembly GCA_029721355.1. NCBI lineage: Eukaryota > Metazoa > Mollusca > Bivalvia > Arcoida > Arcidae > Tegillarca > Tegillarca granosa. Next base: position 26,780,267 of record CM056601.1, on the reverse strand, counting down.
GGCAATATACAATGAGATCGTTCAGACACCCGTAAATCCTGTTATTATAAGAAATTTATAACCTGCATGTAGGTCAGTGTAATTTCCCCTGTTTTTATATAGGATGGCATCATGGCTCCGAAACGGCAACATCAGTATCATAAAAAAGCCGTTCGGAGCCATGTATTTCAGGTCTACATCAGGTCATACCCGCTGATGACTAATAAAATGAAAAATACAGACAATATAATGGATTATATTTATTTAACCACTTAAATAATAAAATAATAATATTTACCTTTTAGCTTTGTAATGTCATCCGATTATACTTCGTCTTTTGAGTGATAATATGAAGCGATCAGGAAACTGGTTAACACACTGAGATACCTTATACATATCAATATGGCGTCTGAATGCACTATTGCCTAATATGACGTCACATCAAGAACGATAACTCGGCACATCTACTATTTGAAAGGGTGTAAAAACCAAATTTGTACAAATTCCATCGAGGTTGATGTTACCAAAAGTCAGACTTCAATGTCAAAGTTTACTTTGGGCCCAGTTTATTAAAGTATTTGGTTTTTACTTGGGGCTCAGTTTATTAAAGTTTTTGGTTACACTTGTGGCTCAGTTTATTAAAGTATTTGGTGCTACTTGGGGTTTGGTTTTTTCAAGTATTTGGTTTAATTTGGGCTCAGTTTATTAAAGTATTTGGTTATATTTTTGGCTCAGTTTATTCAAGTATTTGGTTTTACTTGGGGCTCATGATATATCAACCCCGGTGATAAGGTTATACATCACAGCAAATGATATATCAACCCTGATGATAAGGTTATACATGACAGTAAATGATATATCAACCCCGGTGATAAGGTTATACATGACAGTAAATCGATAAGGTTATACATCACAGTTAATGATATATCAACCCCGGTGACAGGGTTATACATGACAGTAAATGATATATCAACCCCGGTGATAAGATTATACATGACAGTGAATTGATAAGGTTATTCATCACAGTTAATGATATATCAACCCCGGTGACAGGGATATACATGACAGTAAATGATATATCAACCCCGGTGATAAGATTATACATGACAGTAAATGATATATCAACCCCGGTGATAAGGTTATACATCACAGTAAATGATATATCAACCCCGGTGATAAGGTTATACATGACAGTAAATGATATATCAACCCCGTTGATAAGATTATTCATCACAGTTAATGATATATACCACCCCGGTGCAAATGCTTTTTAACACCGCAGACATGTTTGTTACAGGCCATACCGGGACTCGAAACTCGGACCTTATCAATTCTATTGAGAGGGTCAACTGATTGAACAGCCAGACACCTATCAAGACTTGTCAACCATATTTCTCACCTTCTTGTTTTTTTTCAATATAACTAGATCTACTTTGAATCTAAACTAACAGGTTTCTTTCGTGGTGTATAATAAACTAAATGTTGAAGAGCAACAAATCCGAAGGCGTCGCGCAAGCGCATTAGGTCCGGTGATAAGACCGGTGGTAAGATCGTAAATGTTATATAAAACATACCTCCTCCTGTGAATGAAAAGACAACATCCGCCATATTGTATATCACTGACATGAGAAGTGTTGCTTTATGAGTAGGCGTGGCATAGTAGATCTCTCCAAACAGCATCTTGAATCTTCGGTCAAAGGTCTAAGGTTACCGCTAGGAGTCGCTTTGACCTATCACTTTCTAATAGAAACGATGCATATAAGCGTTTAGCAACAAAAATAAACAAATAAATAAAAAAAAATCCAGTTCCTTTTTGAAGTTGACAATAATCATTTAAGTTTTATAAAACACAGAAGAATACAGCTGATTTGGCTTAGACACTGCATAGGCAGCTATCATGTACATTGTCCTACTTCACCTGTACAACGATCTACAGTTCAGTGTCTTGCGAGCGGTATAAGGAAATGTAGAACAGGTAAACAGTTTTTATTCTGTTAAAAAGAAACAAAAAACGATATAAAAATTGTCCACGTATAATTAAGTTCCTTATGAAATCCCGGTTATTTCAATATTTTTTGTAAAATTTTAGGACGTCGGGAAGTTTCGTCCATTTTAAGTTAAAAATATAGCAGTTTTATACGGCAACCTCAAGTACGTTACTTATTCAACATTCATTTACTTATTCAACATTGAATAAGTAACTAACTTGAGATCCATCATAATACTCAAGTAAGTTACTTATTCAACATTCAACACCTATTGTTTATTAAATACAATACAGATATATAGCCTAAACGGCTACGTGTACAAAAATGATTGTTGTCATTTTGATGTCATTACCGACCAAAATTTCCACCCAAGATATAACTTAGATTGAATGGGGATTATTAGGATAACAAGTCGGTACTTTCCCGAAATTCATTTTATTAACTCTAGTGCATAAATAGACGGATATCGACGAATGATTGTTAGTTTGTTAGCCTTAGTTATCATGTTTAATATCATCTAGGTTAAAAGAGGATTACAGGGATAACCAGAGAGTTATTACGCGAAATTTGTCCATATACTAGTAAACCGCCATGTGTCAATGATTGTTCGTTCCTCTTACAGGCAGTGACGGAGGCTTCGTGTACACAATTCTATGACGCCAATTTATTTCTACAGGCTACCTTAGTTATCACATTTAACATCATCAAAACTGAAAGAGGATTACAAGTAAAACCAGAGACATGATTTAGCCCTATAATATAATACGGACATGTATAAACGAATGTTCGTTGCTGTTATAGGCATTGATAGAAGTTGCGTGTACAAAATTGTTTGATGCCATTTTGTTGCCAGTGCCAACATTCATTACTATGCTCAATATCATTATGATTGAAAGGGGACTACTAGGGTAACCATAGAGTCATTAAGCATGATTTGTCCCCATAATAAAATACATACATGTATAAACGAATATTTATTGTTGTTATAGGCATTGAAAGACTTTGCGTGCACAAAATTCTTTGATGCAATTTTGTTGCCAGTGCCAACCTTCATTATTATGCTCAATATGATTATGTTTAAAAGAGGACTACTAGGGTAACCATAGAGTCATTAAGCATGATTTAACCATATAATATAATACAGAAATGTATTAACGAATGTTGGTTGCTGTTATAGGCATTGACAGAAGTTGCGTGTACAAAATTGTTTGATGCCATTTTGTTGCCAGTGTCAACTCTCACTATCATGTTCAATATCATTATGATTGAAAGAGGACTACTAGGGTACAAGAGTCATTGAGCATGATTTGTCCCAATAATATAATACAGACATGTATAAACGAATGTTCGTTGCTGTTATAGGCATTGACAGAAGTTGCGTGTACAAAATTGTTTGATGCCATTTTGTTGCCAATGTCAACCTTCATAATTATGTTCAATATGATTATGTTTAAGAGGACTACTAGGATAACCATAGAGTCATTAAGCATGATTTAACCCTATAATATAATACAGAAATGAATAAACGAATGTTCATTGCTGTAATAGGCATTGACGGAATTTTCATGTACAAAATTGTCTGATGCCATTTTGTTGCCAGTGCCAACCTTCATTATTATGCTAAATATCATTATAATTGAAAAGGGACCACTAGGATAACCACAGAGTCATTAAGCATGATTTCTCCCGATAATATAATACAGAGATGTATAAACGAATGTTGGTTGCTGTTATAGGCATTGACAGACGTTGCGTGTACAAAATTGTTTGATGCCATTTTGTTGCCAGTGCCAACATTCATTATTATGCTCAATATCATTGTGATTGAAAGGGGACTACTAGGGTAACCATCGAGTCATTAAGCATGATTTGTCTCTATAATATAATACAGACATGTATAAATGAATGATTGTTGCTGTTATAGGCATTGACAGAAGTTGCGTGTACAAAATTGTTTGATGCCATTTTATTGCCAGTGCCAACATTCATTATTATGCTCAATATCATTGTGATTGAAAGGGGACTATTAGGGTAACCATAGAGTCATTAAGCATAATTTGTCCCCATAATAAAATACATACATGTATAAACGAATATTTATTGTTGTTATAGGCATTGAAAGACTTTGCGTGCACAAAATTCTTTGATGCAATTTTGTTGCCAGTGCCAACCTTCATTATTATGCTCAATATGATTATGTTTAAAAGAGGACTACTAGGGTAACCATAGAGTCATTAAGCATGATTTAACCCTATAATATAATACAGAAATGTATTAACGAATGTTGGTTGCTGTTATAGGCATTGACAGAAGTTGCGTGTACAAAATTGTTTGATGCCATTTTGTTGCCAGTGTCAACTCTCACTATCATGTTCAATATCATTATGATTGAAAGAGGACTACTAGGGTAACCATAGAGTCATTGAGCATGATTTGTCCCGATAATATAATACAGACATGTATAAACGAATGTTCGTTGCTGTTATAGGCATTGACAGAAGTTGCGTGTACAAAATTGTTTGATGCCATTTTGTTGCCAATGTCAACCTTCATAATTATGTTCAATATCATTATGATTGAAAGAGGATTATTAAGGTAACCATCGAGTCATTAAGCATGATTTAACCCTATAATATAATACAGACATGTATAAGCGAATATACATTGTTGTTATAGGCATTGACAGACTTTCCGTGTACAAAATTCTTTGATGCAATTTTGTTGCCAGTGCCAACATTCATTTTTATCTTCAATATCATTATGTTTGAAAGAGGACGACTAGGGTAACCATAGAGTCATTAAGCATGATTTGTCTCGATAATATAATACAGACATGTAAACGAATATTCGTTGCTGTTATAGGCATTGATAGAAGTTGCGTGTACAAAATTGTTTGATGCCATTTTTTGCCTGTGCCAACATTCATTACTATGCTCAATATCATTATGATTGAAAGGGGACTACTAGGGTAACCATAGAGTCATTTAGCATGATTTGTCCCAATAATATAATACAGACATGTATCAATCAACGAATATTCGTTGCTGTTATAGGCATTGATAGAAGTTTGGTGTACAAAATTGTTTGATGCCATTTTGTTGCCAGTGCCAACATTCATTACTATGCTCAATATCATTATGATTGAAAGGGGACTACTAGGGTAACCATAGAGTCATTTAGCATGATTTGTCCCAATAATATAATACAGACATGTATCAACGAATATTTTTTGTTGTTATAGGCATTGAAAGACTTTGCGTGGACAAAATTCTTTGATGCAATTTTGTTGCCAGTGCCAACCTTCATTATTATGCTCAATATGATTATGTTTAAGAGGACTACTAGGATAACCATAGAGTCATTAAGCATGATTTAACCCATTTAATATAATACAGAAATGAATAAACGAATGTTCATTGCTGTAATAGGCATTGACGGAATTTCCATGTACAAAATTGTCTGATGCCATTTTGTTGCCAGTGCCAACCTTCATTATTATGCTAAATATCATTATAATTGAAAGGGGACCACTAGGATAACCACAAAGTCATTAAGCATGATTTCTCCCGATAATATAATACAGAGATGTATAAACGAATGTTGGTTGCTGTTATAGGCATTGACAGACGTTGCGTGTACAAAATTGTTTGATGCCATTTTGTTGCCAGTGCCAACATTCATTATTATGCTCAATATCATTGTGATTGAAAGGGGACTACTAGGGTAACCATCGAGTCATTAAGCATGATTTGTCTCTATAATATAATACAGACATGTATAAATGAATGATTGTTGCTGTTATAGGCATTGACAGAAGTTGCGTGTACAAAATTGTTTGATGCCATTTTATTGCCAGTGCCAACATTCATTATTATGCTCAATATCATTGTGATTGAAAGGGGACTATTAGGGTAACCATAGAGTCATTAAGCATAATTTGTCCCAATAATATAATACAGACATGTATAAACGAATTTTGGTTGCTGTTATAGGCATTGACAGTAGTTGCGTGTACAAAATTGTTTCAGGCCATTTTGTTGCCAGTGTCAACCTTCATTATCATATTCAATATTATTATGATTGAAAGAGGACTACTAGGGTAACGATAGAGTAATTAAGCATGATTTGTCTCTATAATATAATACAGACATGTATAACGAATGATTGTTGCTGTTATAGGCATTGATAGAAGTTGCGTGTACAAAATTGTTTGATGCCATTTTATTGCCAGTGCCAACATTCATTATCATGTTCAATATTATTATGATTGAAAGAGGACTACTTGGGTAACCATAGAGTCATTGAGCATAATTTGTCCCAATTATATAATACAGACATGTATAAACGAATGTTCGTTGCTGTTATAGGCATTGACAGAAGTTGCGTGCACAAAATTGTTTGATGCCATTTTGTTGCCAGTGTCAACCTTCATTATCATGTTCAATAACATTATGATTGAAAGAGGACTACTAGGGTAACCATAGAGTCATTAAGCATGAATTGTCCCGATAATATAATACAGACATGTATAAACCAATGTTGTTTGCTGTTATAGTTATTGATAGAAGTTGCGTGTACAAAATTGTTTGATGCCATTTTGTTGCCAGTGCCAATATTCATTAATATGCTCAATATCATTATGATTGAAAGTGAAATACTAGGGTAACCATAGAGTCATTAAGCATGATTTGTCTCTATAATATAATACAAACATGTATAAACGAATGTTTATTGTTGTTATAGGCATTGAAAGACTTTGCGTGCACAAAATTCTTTGATGCCATTTTGTTGCCTGTGCCAACCTTCATTATTATGTTCAATATAATTATGTTAAAAAGAGGACTACTAGGGTAACGATAGAGTCATTAAGCATGATTTGTCTCTATAATATAATACAGACATGTATAAACGAATATCCGTTGCTGTTATAGGCATTGATAGAAGTTGCGTGTACAAAATTGTTTGATGCAATTTTGTTGCAAGTGCCAACATTCATTACTATGATCAATATCATTATGATTGAAAGGGGACTACTAGGGTAACCATAGAGTCATTAAGCATGATTTGTCTCTATAATATAATACAGAAATGTATAAACGAATATTCGTTACTGTTATTGGCATTGATAGAAGTTGCGTGTACAAAATTGTTTGATGCCATTTTGTTGCCAGTGCCAACATTCATTACTATGATCAATATCATTATGATTGAAAGGGGACTACTAGGATAACCATAGAGTCATTAAGCATGATTTGTCTCTATAATATAATACAAACATGTATAAATGAATGATTGTTGCTGTTATAGGCATTGACAGAAGTTGCGTGTACAAAATTGTTTGATGCCATTTTTCTGCCAGTGCCAACATTCATTACTATGATCAATATCATTGTGATTGAAAGGGGACTACTAGGGTAACCATAGAGTCATTGAGCATGTTTTGTCTCTATAATATAATACCTACATGTATAAATGAATGATTGTTGCTATTATAGGCATTGACAGAAGTTGCGTGTACAAAATTGTTTGATGCCATTTTATTGCCAGTGCCAACATTCATTATTATGCTCAATATCATTATGCTTGAAAGAGGACTATTAGGGTAACCATAGAGTCATTGAGCATGATTTGCCCCAATAATATAATACAGACATGTATAAACGAATGTTGGTTGTTTTTATAGGCATTGACAGACGTTGCGTGTACAAAATTGTTTGATGCCATTTTGTTGCCAGTGCCAACATTCATTACAATGATCAATATCATTATGATTGAAAGAGGACTACTAGGGTAACCATAGAGTCTTTAAGCATGATTTGTTCGTATAATATAATACAGACATGTTTGAAGGAATGTTGGTTTCTGTTATAGGTATTGACAGACGTTACGAGTACAAAATTGTTTGATGCCATTTTGTTGCCAATGTCAACTCTCATTATCATGTTCAATATCATTATGATTGAAAGAGGACTACTAGGGTAACCATAGAGTCATTGAGCATGATTTGCCCCAATAATATAATACAGACATGTATAAACGAATGTTGGTTGTTGTTATAGGCATTGACAGACGTTGCGTGTACAAAATTGTTTGATGCCATTTTATTGCCAGTGCAAACATTTATTATTATGCTCAATATCATTGTGATTGAAAGGGGACTACTAGGGTAACCATAGAGTCATTAAGCATAATTTGTCCCAATAATATAATACAGACATTTATAAACGAATGTTGGTTGCTGTTATAGGCATTGACAGAAGTTGCGTGTACAAAATTGTTTTATGCCATTTTGTTGCCAGTGTCAACCTTCATTATCATATTCAATATGATTATGATTAAAAGAGGACTACTAGGGTAACCATAGAGTCATTTAGCATGATTTGTCTCTATAATATAATACAGACATGTATAAACGAATATTCGTTGCTGTTATAGGCATTGATAGAAGTTGCGTGTACAAATTTGTTTGATGCCATTTTGTTGCCAGTGCCAACATTCATTATCATGTTCAATATTATTATGATTGAAAGAGGACTACTTGGGTAACCATAGAGTCATTGAGCATAATTTGTCCCAATAATATAATACAGACATGTATAAACGAATGTTCGTTGCTGTTATAGGCATTGACAGAAGTTGCGTGTACAAAATTGTTTTAGGCCATTTTGTTCCCAGTGTCAACCTTCATTATCATATTCAATATTATTATTATTGAAAGAGGACTACTAGGGTAACCATAGAGTCATTAAGCATGATTTGTCTCTATAATATAATACAGACATGTATAAACGAATATTCGTTGCTGTTATAGGCATTGATAGAAGTTGCGTGTACAAAATTGTTTGATGCCATTTTGTTGCCAGTGCCAACATTCATTACTATGATCAATATCATTATGATTGAAGAGGGCTACTAGGGTAACCATAGAGTCATTAAGCATGATTTGTCTCTATAATATAATACAGACATGTATAAATGAATGATTGTTGCTATTATAGGCATTGACAGAAGTTGCGTGTACAAAATTGTTTGATGCCATTTTATTGCCAGTGCCAACATTCATTATTATGCTCAATATCATTCTGATTGAAAGAGGACTACTAGGGTAACCATAGAGTCATTGAGCATGATTTGTCCCAATAATATAATACAGACATGTATAAACGAATGTTGGTTGTTGTTATAGGCATTGACAGACGTTGCGTGTACAAAATTGTTTGATGCAATTTTGTTGCCAATGTCAACTCTCATTATCATATTCAATATCATTATGATTGAAAGAGGACTACTAGGGTAACCATAGAATCATTGAGCATGATTTGCCCCAATAATATCATACAGACATGTATAAACGAATGTTGGTTGTTGTTATAGGCATTGACAGACGTTGCGTGTACAAAATTGTTTGATGCCCTTTTGTTGCCAGTGCAAACATTCATTAGTATGCTCAATATCATTGTGATTGAAAGGGGACTACTAGGGTAACTATAGAGTCATTAAGCATAATTTGTCCCAATAATATAATACAGACATGTATAAACGAATGTTGGTTGCTGTTATAGGCATTGATAGAAGTTGCGTGTACAAAATTGTTTTATGCCATTTTGTTGCCAGTGTCAACCTTCATTATCATATTCAATATGATTATGATTAAAAGAGGACTACTAGGGTAACCATAGAGTAATTAAGCATGATTTGTCTCTATAATATAATACAGACATGTATAAACGAGTATTCGTTGCTGTTATAGGCATTGATAGAAGTTGCGTGTACAAATTTGTTTGATGCCATTTTGTTGCCAGTGCCAACATTCATTATCATGTTCAATATTATTATGATTGAAAGAGGACTACTTGGGTAACCATAGAGTCATTGAGCATAATTTGTCCCAATAATATAATACAGACATGTATAAACGAATGTTCGTTGCTGTTATAGGCATTGACAGAAGTTGCGTGTACAAAATTGTTTGATGCCATTTTGTTGCCAGTGTCAACCTTCATTATCATGTTCAATATTATTATGATTGAAAGAGGACTACTACGGTAACCATAGAGTAATTAAGCATGATTTGTCTCTATAATATAATACAGACATGTATAAACGAATATTCGTTCCTGTTATAGGCATTGATAGAAGTTGCGTGTACAAAATTGTTTGATGCCATTTTGTTGCCAGTGCCAACATTCATTACTATGATCAATATCATTATGATTAAAAGGGGACTACTAGGTTAACAATAGAGTCATTAAGCATGATTTGTCTCTATAAAATAATAAACATGTATAAATGAATGATTGTTGCTGTTATAGGCTTTGACAGAAGTTGCGTGTACAAAATTGTTTGATGCCATTTTATCGCCAGTGCCAACATTCATGATTATGCTCAATATCATTGTGATTGAAAGGGGACTATTAGGGTAACCATAGAGTCATTAAGCATAATTTGTCCCAATAATATAATACAGACATGTATAAACGAATGTTGGTTGTTGTTATAGGCATTGACAGAAGTTGCGTGTACAAAATTGTTTTAGGCCATTTTGTTGCCAGTGTCAACCTTCATTATCATATTCAATATTATTATGATTGACAGAGGACTACTAGGGTAACCATAGAGTCATTAAGCATGATTTGTCTCTATAATATAATACAGACATGTATAAACGAATATTCGTTGCTGTTATAGGCATTGACAGAAGTTGCGTGTACAAAATTGTTTGATGCCATTTTATTGCCAGTGCAAACATTCATTATTATGCTCAATATCATTGTGATTGAAAGAGGACTACTAGGGTAACCATAGAATCATTGAGCATGATTTGCCCCAATAATATAATACAGACATGTATAAACGAATGTTGGTTGCTGTTATAGGCATTGACAGAAGTTGCGTGTACAAAATTGTTTGATGCCATTTTGTTGCCAGTGCCAACATTCATTACTATGATCAATATCATTATGATTGAAAGGGGATTACTAGGGTAACCATAGAGTCATTAAGCATGATTTGTCTCTATAATATAATACAGACATGTATAAATGAATGATTGTTGCTGTTATAGGCATTGACAGAAGTTGCGTGTACAAAATTGTTTGATGCCATTTTATTGCCAGTGCAAACATTCATTATTATGCTCAATATCATTGTGATTGAAAGAGGACTACTAGGGTAACCATAGAATCATTGAGCATGATTTGCCCCAATAATATAATACAGACATGTATAAATGAATGATTGTTGCTGTTATAGGCATTGACAGAAGTTGCGTGTACAAAATTGTTTGATGCCATTTTATTGCCAGTGCCAACATTCATTATTATGCTCAATATCATTGTGATTGAAAGGGGACTACTAGGGTAACTATAGAGTCATTAAGCATAATTTGTCCCAATAATATAATACAGACATGTATAAACGAATGTTCGTTGCTGTTATAGGCATTGACAGAAGTTGCGTGTACAAAATTGTTTGATGCCATTTTGTTGCCAGTGTCAACCTTCATTATCATGTTCATATTATTATGATTGAAAGGGGATTACTAGGGTAACCATAGAGTCATTAAGCATGATTTGTCTCTATAATATAATACAGACATGTATAAACGAATATTCGTTGCTGTTATAGGCATTGACAGAAGTTGCGTGTACAAAATTGTTTGATGCCATTTTGTTGCCGTTGCCAACATTCATTACTATGATCAATATCATTATGATTGAAAGGGAACTACTAGGGTAACCATAGAGTCATTAAGCATGATTTGTCTCTATAATATAATACAGACATGTATAAATGAATGATTGTTGCTGTTATAGGCATTGACAGAAGTTGCGTGTACAAAATTGTTTGATGCCATTTTATTGCCAGTGCAAACATTCATTATTATGCTCAATATCATTGTGATTGAAAGGGGACTACTAGGGTAACCATAGAGTCATTGAGCATGATTTGTCCCAATAATATAATACAGATATGAATGAACGAATGTTGGTTGCTGCTGTAGGCATCTACAGAAGTTGCGTGTACAAAATTGTTTGATGCCATTTTGTTGCCAGTGTCAACATTCATTATCATGTTCAATATCATTATGATTGAAAGAGGACTACTAGGGTAACCATAGTTTCATTAAGCATAATTTGCCTCGATAATATAATATAGACATTTATAAACGAATGTTGGTTCCTGTTATAGGCATTGACAAAAATTGCGTGTACAAAATTGTATGATGCCATTTTGTTGTTAGTGCCAGCCTTAATTATCATGTTCAATATCATTATGATTGAAAGAGGACTACTAGGTTAACCGTAGAGTCATTAAGCATGATTTTTCCCGATAACATAAAACAGGCACGTATAAACGAATGTTGGTTGCTGTTGTAGACATCTACAGAAGTTGCGTGTACAAAATTGTTTGATGCCATTTTGTTGCCAGTGTCAACTTTCATTATCATGTTCAATATCATTATGATTGAAAGAGGACTACTAGGGTAACCATAGAGTCATTAAGCATGATTTTTACCGATAACATAAAACACACATGTATAAACGAATGTTAGCTGCTGTTATAGGCATTGACAGAAGTTGCGTGTACAAAATTGTTTGATGACATTTTGTTGCCAGTGTCAACCTTCATTATCATATTCAATATTATTATGAGTGAAAGAGGACTACTAGGGTAACCATAGAGTCATTAAGCATGATTTGTCTCTATAATATAATACAGACATGTATAAATGAATGTTGGTTGTTGTTATAGGCATTGACAGATGTTGCGTGTACAAAATTGTTTGATGCCATTTTGTTGCCAGTGCCAACATTCATTACCGTTATCAATATCATTATGATTGAAAGAGGACTACTAGGGTAACCATAGAGTCATTAAGCATGATTTGTTCGTATAATATAATACAGACATGTTTGAAGGAATGTTGGTTGCTGTTATAGGCATTGACAGACGTTACGAGTACAAAATTTTTTGATGCCATTTTGTTGCCAATGTCAACTCTCATTATCATGTTCAATATCATTATGATTGAAAGAGGACCACTAGGGTAACCATAGAGTCATTGAGCATGATTTGTCCCAATAATATAATACAGACATGTATAAACGAATGTTGGTTGTTGTTATAGGCATTGACAGACGTTGCGTGTACAAAATAGTTTGATGCCATTTTATTGCCAGTGCCAACATTCATTATTATGCTCAATATCATTGTGATTGAAACGGGACTACTAGGGTAACCATAGAGTCATTGAGCATGATTTGTCCCAATTATATAATACAGACATGTATAAACGAATGTTGGTTGTTGTTATAGGCATTGACAGACGTTGCGTGTACAAAATTGTTTGATGCCATTTTATTGCCATTACCAACATTCATTATTATGCTCAATATCATTGTGATTGAAACAAGACTACCAGGGTAACCATAGAGTCATTGAGCATGATTTGTCCCAATTATATAATACAGACATGTATAAACGAATGTTGGTTGCTGCTGTAGGCATCTACAGAAGTTGCGTGTACAAAATTGTTTGATGCCATTTTATTGCCAGTGCAAACATTCATTATTATGCTCAATATCATTGTGATTGAAAGGGGACTACTAGGGTAACCATAGAGTCATTGAGCATGATTTGTCCCAATAATATAATACAGACATGTATAAACGAATGTTGGTTGTTGTTATAGGCATTGACAGACGTTGCGTGTACAAAATTGTTTTATGCCATTTTGTTGCCAGTGTCAACCTTCATTATCATGTTCAATATTATTATGATTGAAAGAGGACTACAAGGGTAACCATAGAGTCATTAAGCATGCTTTGTCTCTATAATATAATACAGACATGTATAAACGAATGTTGGTTGTTGTTATAGGCATTGACAGACGTTGCGTGTACAAAATTGTTTTATGCCATTTTGTTGCCAGTGCCAACATTCATTAGTATGCTCAATATCATTGTGATTGAAAGGGGACTACTAGGGTAACCATAGAGTCATTAAACATAATTTATCCCTATAATATAATACAAACATGTATAAACGAATGTTCGTTGCTGTTATAGGCATTGACAGAAGTTGCGTGTACAAAATTGTTTGATGACATTTTGTTGCCAGTGTCAACCTTCATTATCATGTTGAATATTATTATGATTGAAAGAGGACTACTAGGGTAACCATAGAGTCATTAAGCATGATTTGTCTCTATAATATAATACAGACATGTATAAATGAATGATTGTTGCTGTTATAGGCATTGACAGATGTTGCGTGTACAAAATTGTTTGATGCCATTTTGTTGCCAGTGCCAACATTCATTACCATTATCAATATCATTATGATTGAAAGAGGACTACTAGGGTAACCATAGAGTCATTAAGCATGATTTGTTCGTATAATATAATACAGACATGTTTGAAGGAATGTTGGTTGCTGTTATAGGCATTGACAGACGTTACGAGTACAAAATTTTTTGATGCCATTTTGTTGCCAATGTCAACTCTCCTTGTCATGTTCAATATCATTATGATTGAAAGAGGACTACTAGGGTAACCATAGAGTCATTGAGCATGATTTGTCCCAATAATATAATACAGACATGTATAAACAAATGTTGGTTGTTGTTATAGGCATTGACAGACGTTGCGTGTACAAAATTGTTTGATGCCATTTTATTGCCAGTGCCAACATTCATTATTATGCTCAATATCATTGTGATTGAAAGGGGACTACTAGGGTAACCATAGAGTCATTGAGCATGATTTGTCCCAATTATATAATACAGACATGTATAAACGAATGTTGGTTGTTGTTATAGGCATTGACAGACGTTGCGTGTACAAAATTGTTTGATGCCATTTTGTTGCCAGTGCCAACATTCATTATTATGCTCAATATCATTGTGATTGAAAGGGGACTACTAGGGTAACTATAGAGTCATTAAGCATAATTTGTCCCAATAATATTATACAGACATGTATAAACGAATGTTCGTTGCTGTTATAGGCATTGACAGAAGTTGCGTGTACAAAATTGTTTGATGCCATTTTGTTGCCAGTGTCAACCTTCATTATCATGTTCATATTATTATGATTGAAAGGGGATTACTAGGGTAACCATAGAGTCATTAAGCATGATTTGTCTCTATAATATAATACAGACATGTATAAATGAATGATTGTTGCTGTTATAGGCATTGACAGAAGTTGTACAAAATTGTTTGATGCCATTTTGTTGCCAGTGCCAACATTCATTATTATGCTCAATATCATTGTGATTGAAAGGGGACAACTAGGGTAACCATAGAGTCATTGAGCATGATTTGTCCCAATAATATAATACAGATATGAATGAACGAATGTTGGTTGCTGCTGTAGGCATCTACAGAAGTTGCGTGTACAAAATTGTTTGATGCCATTTTGTTGCCAGTGTCAACATTCATTATCATGTTCAATATCATTATGATTGAAAGAGGACTACTAGGGTAACCATAGTTTCATTAAGCATAATTTGCCTCGATAATATAATATAGACATGTATAAACGAATGTTGGTTCCTGTTATAGGCATTGACAAAAATTGCGTGTACAAAATTGTATGATGCCATTTTGTTGTTAGTGCCAGCCTTAATTATCATGTTCAATATCATTATGATTGAAAGAGGACTACTAGGGTAACCGTAGAGTCATTAAGCATGATTTTTCCCGATAACATAAAACAGGCACGTATAAACGAATGTTGGTTGCTGTTGTAGACATCTACAGAAGTTCCGTGTACAAAATTGTTTGATGCCATTTTGTTGCCAGTGTCAACTTTCATTATCATGTTCAATATCATTATGATTGAAAGAGGACTACTAGGGTAACCATAGAGTCATTAAGCATGATTTTTACCGATAACATAAAACACACATGTATAAACGAATGTTAGCTGCTGTTATAGGCATTGACAGAAGTTGCGTGTACAAAATTGTTTGATGACATTTTGTTGCCAGTGTCAACCTTCATTATCATATTCAATATTATTATGAGTGAAAGAGGACTACTAGGGTAACCATAGAGTCATTAAGCATGATTTGTCTCTATAATATAATACAGACATGTATAAATGAATGATTGTTGCTGTTATAGGCATTGACAGATGTTGCGTGTACAAAATTGTTTGATGCCATTTTGTTGCCAGTGCCAACATTCATTACCGTTATCAATATCATTATGATTGAAAGAGGACTACTAGGGTAACCATAGAGTCATTAAGCATGATTTGTTCGTATAATATAATACAGACATGTTTGAAGGAATGTTGGTTGCTGTTATAGGCATTGACAGACGTTACGAGTACAAAATTTTTTGATGCCATTTTGTTGCCAATGTCAACTCTCATTATCATGTTCAATATCATTATGATTGAAAGAGGACCACTAGGGTAACCATAGAGTCATTGAGCATGATTTGTCCCAATAATATAATACAGACATGTATAAACGAATGTTGGTTGTTGTTATAGGCATTGACAGACGTTGCGTGTACAAAATTGTTTGATGCCATTTTATTGCCAGTGCCAACATTCATTATTATGCTCAATATCATTGTGATTGAAAGGGGACTACTAGGGTAACCATAGAGTCATTGAGCATGATTTGTCCCAATTATAAAATACAGACATGTATAAACGAATGTTGGTTGTTGTTATAGGCATTGACAGACGTTGCGTGTACAAAATTGTTTGATGCCATTTTATTGCCATTACCAACATTCATTATTATGCTCAATATCATTGTGATTGAAACAAGACTACCAGGGTAACCATACAGTCATTGAGCATAATTTGTCCCAATTATATAATACAGACATGTATAAACGAATGTTGGTTGTTGTTATAGGCATTGACAGAAGTTGCGTGTACAAAATTGTTTGATGCCATTTTATTGCCAGTGCAAACATTCATTATTATGCTCAATATCATTGTGATTGAAAGGGGACTACTAGGGTAACCATAGAGTCATTGAGCATGATTTGTCCCAATAATATAATACAGACATGTATAAACGAATGTTGGTTGTTGTTATAGGCATTGACAGACGTTGCGTGTACAAAATTGTTTTATGCCATTTTGTTGCCAGTGTCAACCTTCATTATCATGTTCAATATTATTATGATTGAAAGAGGACTACAAGGGTAACCATAGAGTCATTAAGCATGATTTGTCTCTATAATATAATACAGAAATGTATAAACGAATATTCGTTACTGTTATAGGCATTGACAGACGTTGCGTGTACAAAATTGTTTTATGCCATTTTGTTGCCAGTGCCAACATTCATTAGTATGCTCAATATCATTGTGATTGAAAGGGGACTACTAGGGTAACCATAGAGTCATTAAGCATAATTTGTCCCAATAATATAATACAGACATGTATAAACGAATGTTCGTTGCTGTTATAGGCATTGACAGAAGTTGCGTGTACAAAATTGTTTGATGACATTTTGTTGCCAGGGTCAACCTTCATTATCATGTTGAATATTATTATGATTGAAAGAGGACTACTAGGGTAACCATAGAGTCATTAAGCATGATTTGTCTCTATAATATAATACAGACATGTATAAATGAATGATTGTTGCTGTTATAGGCATTGACAGATGTTGCGTGTACAAAATTGTTTGATGCCATTTTGTTGCCAGTGCCAACATTCATTACCATTATCAATATCATTATGATTGAAAGAGGACTACTAGGGTAACCATAGAGTCATTAAGCATGATTTGTTCGTATAATATAATACAGACATGTTTGAAGGAATGTTGGTTGCTGTTATAGGCATTGACAGACGTTACGAGTACAAAATTTTTTGATGCCATTTTGTTGCCAATGTCAACTCTCCTTGTCATGTTCAATATCATTATGATTGAAAGAGGACTACTAGGGTAACCATAGAGTCATTCAGCATGATTTGTCCCAATAATATAATACAGACATGTATAAACAAATGTTGGTTGTTGTTATAGGCATTGACAGACGTTGCGTGTACAAAATTGTTTGATGCCATTTTATTGCCAGTGCCAACATTCATTATTATGCTCAATATCATTGTGATTGAAAGGGGACTACTAGGGTAACCATAGAGTCATTGAGCATGATTTGTCCCAATTATATAATACAGACATGTATAAACGAATGTTGGTTGTTGTTATAGGCATTGACAGACGTTGCGTGTACAAAATTATTTGATGCCATTTTATTGCCAGTGCCAACATTCATTATTATGCTCAATATCATTGTGATTGAAACAAGACTACCAGGGTAACCATAGAGTCATTGAGCATGATATGTCCCAATTATATAATACAGACATGTATAAACGAATGTTGGTTGTTGTTATAGGCATTGACAGACGTTGCGTGTACAAAATTGTTTGATGCCATTTTGTTGCCAGTGCCAACATTCATTATTATGCTCAATATCATTGTGATTGAAAAGGGACTACTAGGGTAACTATAGAGTCATTAAGCATAATTTGTCCCAATAATATTATACAGACATGTATACACGAATGTTCGTTGCTGTTATAGGCATTGACAGAAGTTGCGTGTACAAAATTGTTTGATGCCATTTTGTTGCCAGTGTCAACCTTCATTATCATGTTCATATTATTATGATTGAAAGGGGATTACTAGGGTAACCATAGAGTCATTAAGCATGATTTGTCCCAATAATATAATACAGACATGTATAAACGAATATTCGTTGCTGTTATAGGCATTGATAGAAGTTGCGTGTACAAAATTGTTTGATGCCATTTTGTTGCCGTTGCCAACATTCATTACTATGATCAATATCATTATGATTGAAAGGGGATTACTAGGGTAACCATAGAGTCATTGAGCATGATTTGTCCCAATTATATAATACAGACATGTATAAACGAATGTTCGTTGCTGTTATAGGCATTGACAGAAGTTGCGTGTACAAAATTGTTTGATGCCATTTTATTCCCAGTGCAAACATTCATTATTATGCTCAATATCATTGTGATTGAAAGGGGACTACTAGGGTAACCATAGAGTCATTGAACATGATTTTTCCCAATAATATAATACAGACATGTATAAACGAATGTTGGTTGTTGTTATAGGCATTGACAGACGTTGCGTGTACAAAATTGTTTGATGTCATTTTATTGCCAGTGCCAACATTCATTATTATGCTCAATATCATTGTGATTGAAAGGGGACTACTAGGGTAACCATAGAGTCATTAAGCATAATTTGTCCCAATAATATAATACAGACATGTATAAACGAATGTTCGTTGCTGTTATAGGCATTGACAGAAGTTGCGTGTACAAAATTGTTTGATGTCATTTTGTTGCCCGTACCAACCTTCATTATCATGTTTAATATCATTATGATTGAAAGAGGATTACTAGGGTAACCATAGAGTGATTGAGCATGATTTGTCCCGATAATATAATACAGACATGTATAAACGAATGTTGGTTGCTGTTATATGCATTGACAGAAGTTGTACAAAATTGTTTGATGCCATTTTGTTGCCAGTGCCAACATTCATTATTATGCTCAACATCATTATGATTGAAAGGGGACTACTAGGGTAACCATAGAGTCATGAAGCCTGGTTTGTCACTATAATTTAATACAAACATGGATGGACTAATTTTCGTGTCTTCGATAGGCATTGAGAGAAGTTGCCATGTGAAACTAGAAGTGTGTTTTAATAAACGATTGCGAGACATTCCAACTGCCTAGGCTTTATTAACTGCAGTCAGACGATGCCTCATTGTGGTAAAATGAACAAAAAGGGTCACAGATGCCAATGATTTAACAAAATGTGGAGCTTCTTGCAGAAATAAACATAGGCAAAAAAATTAAATAAATAAATAAATAAATAAATAAATAAATAATAAAAGAAAAGGCATACATTCATAATTAAACATACACGGAGAGCTAATGATTACTGAAGTTTTTAAAAGCACTAGATCTTGGTAGATATATAATATAGAGATATTAAGATGCCATTAACATTTAATATACATATGGTAAAAGGTGATTTACTTTTATGTCCAGTATAGTTAAACGTCACAAAAGCTACATGAACCGGTAGTGAGTGAGTGTGAAAGTGTTTTCTATCTGCAGTTTACTAGTACGCGCTAACGATTACTTTTACAGTGCTAGTAAACTCGCCCGCAATGTCGCAAATAAACATTTCAGACCGGTATCGAACGAACCAGTAAAGACTTAATCTAAGGTAAAACCACGGTGTAGATAATTGTTTTAGTTTAAAGGCTAACGCCTTATCAACCGGGCGACTGCGGTGTAACTCCGTATAGCGGTGTTGCAGCATAAACGTGCTACAACACGTCTATGCGGGGAATTTTGGCGCATAAAGAGGATGCCTATATGCGGCAAAAGCGCTACCTTCCGCCCTATAAAGAAAACATTTAAATACGATCTATAATACTCTTCATTATCATCATCTACACCTCCATCATCATTACCACCTTCACTAAAAACACCACTAATACCACCACCACAACCACCATCACCATCTTCATCATCACTATCATTGTCATCGGGGCCTCCGAGACTGAATTGCTAGAGTCGCCAACCCATTCTCGCTTAGGTCCCATCCGCATGGGTTCGAATTCCGACCGGACCTGACGTCTTAATGGGATAGAATTTTTATGAGGGTATCTCCTGGCTGACTTGAGGAAGGTCGATGGTTCTACCTAGATGCTTGATTCGACTATTACGGACAATCGGGTATCTTGGATCTACCTCCATCTATAACTGGCCGGGTGTCACTATGTGACAGAAATAATGTTGTTGTCATCGGCGTCATCATAATCTTCACCATCGCAAACACAATCATCATTATCAAAATACAAAATAACTGATAGAAACTTTCGAAACATCACAATAATAATAATAATATATTAAAGAATTGATAACGACCGCAAGCGCGTAAAAAACATGTTTTTTTTATTGAAAAATCACGATGTATACGAACAACGGAACCGGAAATCAAATATATTTCAGCTATTATTATTTATTATGTTTTAAAGAAAATATAAACAGATAGTCAATAAAATTACAAAGCAGGGCAATATGTCTTTAAAATTTTTAATTGAGTTTGGAGTAACATAAGTCGAATTGTAACTGTTATCAACGGCGGCATTTTACTCGGCTTCGGTAATTAGAGATTAGAAGGGATTAGCGTACCTATCAAATTTAATTGTCCGTGACGGTACTCAATATCAATTTGTTAATTAATACTAATTGATAAGATAGATAACTAGAATTACTCGGTTCACTTCTCTAATAATTATCGATATCTGGTTGTTTTAATTAACATTGATTACACATCGTTAAAAAAACTTTTGAAGTTAATTTTTTTTATAGATTTTTAAACTACAGACCAAATTTTACTTCCAGTTATAGAGGGTATTCGAATTTTAGAAGTTTGAGTTATCGAAGTTGTCCTAATGTAATTTATATATAAAACCGATCGGGACAAAATAATGACTTCGAGTTATCCGTGGTAATCGAGATATCGAAGTTTGAGTTATTGAAGTTCTACTGTACGGTATTTCGATTTAAACATACAAATTTGCAGAGAAATACATAGCGATCTGATTGTACCTTTTATATCATTTCGATTTAAGCGAAATTTCGATTCAACCGATTTCTAATTAACGAGAGTCGACTGTTAGTTTAAAGTGATGTGATATTCCATAACATACCATTTAATTCAAACAATATGTGTAAAATTTAGTTTTGAATCTTTGCAGAAATCTCTATGTATGTTAATTAAAGACATTTACATCAAAACTGAAAAACAGCAGCAAAACTCGCAATTCTGCTTCTTAGGTAGAAAATCTGTATCTGCATCGAGTAAACAATTTTTCTTACACAAATCCAAATATACATTTCGTCGTAGTTTCGGGAATTTTGACAGTTTACACGTAAGGACAAATCCCTTATCTACTTATATTTGTAGTTTCGGGATTTTTGATGACAACATTTATATCTAATAGAGATACGGGAATTTTGATACATGTTTTTTATCAACTTTCTGATTGGTCTTTGGGTCCAGTATTTTCAAAAAAAGAGCGGGAACTTTAAATATTGCAATGTAATAAAAAACACCCAGAGAGCAAAATTGCAGATACTGGATTTTTGAACGGTGCCGACGTAATACATTCGCCGAAAACTTATTCTTTGCAAACGGCTTGTTTCCAAATGAAAAGCCGTTTAACTCGGAGCCTCACATGAGATCCGAGCTGTTTGTCGTCTGAATTATACATGTACATGTACTTGCAAATTTCTTTTAATGAAAGTTAAAAATCAGCAGATGATTAAAGTTGCAGATGAAATGTATTTGGCGCAAAAGGAGTTTATCATTTATAATCATTAATCCGTTTTTGTCGAGTTATAAGCACTTTTTAAGTTTCGAACTAAGTAGTTAAAATTAGTCCTCTTTATGCGTCAAAAAGGCATCCTTGCGCAGTATATAAGCAACACCGTCTTTATGTGTTGAACACTGCCGCATAAACATGTCAAACATCTTTATGTTGTAATTTCTCGCATAGACGTGTCGGGCGCGTTTATGTGGCGCTACACTGCGGGCAATCCACCATTATATTGCTTGTTATGCCAGTTCTTCACTATGAAATGTTAATACATTTTGGCAACCAAGGTAGCTTTCAATTTCGGTTTATTGCTTTCTTTCGGCAAATATAAAAATTGGTGTAATTTCCATGCATCCAAACATCAAATGCACGATAAAAGCAATTTTCACCAACCTACTTTTACTAAGACAGTTTCAAGACACAGTTAATTGTTTATAAAGAGTGCAAATGGTTGGCTCGGCAATGGAAAAGCTAACAATATTATCATTAAAATTTTCTTATTTTGCACATAATATTGAAAACAAAAAATAATACAAAAATATAACAATAGAAATAAATAAATAAATAAATAAATAAATAAATAAATAAATAAATAAATAAATAAATAAAATACTACTACATTTAACGTTTACTGTTTTGTTACCCCCGCTCCAACGAAGTTGGCGGGGGATATAGAAATGGGTTCCGTCCGTTCGTCTGTTCGTCCATTGGTCCATTAGTCTGTTCGTCCGTTCGTCCGTCACAAGTACAATGTTAAGTTTTTTCGTTAAAGTTTTACAACCAGTTAAAATTCTTATTTTAAGAAATTAATATTCTAATTTATCTTTAAACATGTGTATATGTTTTTACATAATTTATTGACCAGAAAACCCATCTAGAACAAAATGTTAACCTTTTGCGTTAAAGTTTGCTACATGTTTTATATAAGGATTTAAGAATAGCAAGTTAATAATAATAAATTCATACCAAAAAGAAATAGTGCAATTACTTCAAAAGTGTTTACATATTTCTCTGCAACATTTTAATACCTGCAATTTTAGTATTTCTTGATAAAATTGCATATTTTATATAAAAATGTACATTCTGAGAAAATGAACTTGCTCATTTATTTTATAGGATTTTCTCTAGATATCATGTAATCATTAAAAGAAGTTAAACATATATACATGGTTTTTTGGTTTTTTAAGTGGTTCAGTATTTTTTGGGGGTAAATATGTCAATTTTAAAAAGAAAACACTGATTTTGAGAAAATTCTTTTTTGTGGCTATTATCAATTTACTGTTATCTTTGATGTAGTTCTTTATATTGGGTGGGTATTTTAGTGTAGGATTTTATTTTTCTAAAAAAATATACATTTATTATTTATTATACAAAAATTTAAAAAAAGGGATGATGATTATTATGCTACTGCTGTTGATGACAATGATGATGATGATGTTGAATTTATGCTAGGGATGATGTTTAGTTTTATTAATGAGGATGATGATGCTCTTGATAATTTTCATACAGTGGAACATACTTTTAATGAATATCATTAAGTTAGCAAAATTAGTGATATGTAATAGTGATTATTACATTGTTACATATATATTTTTTTCATTAATAGCAAATTACATGTGGAATTTTTCAACCAACAACTTATCTCTTTGATGATGATGCTGATGAACAAATTTTCTCTTTTATTATTTCCTGTTTTTCAAAATGATGTTATATATTTTAACATATGCATTTAAACCTAAATAGCTTATAATCACTTTTGTTTTCAATGAATACAACATCAACAACAAAAATTAAAAAAAAAACATGAGAAAAAGAATCAAGTTATATCCATGCGTTACTGATGAAAAATGCTTACTACTTATGGATATTGTTGATATTATGATTGAAATATTAAATGTCATTTAAAAACATTATAGTTTTCTGTCATTGTTAAGATAACAAAAGACTCTAACATGATATTAAATATATTAGTTGTAATCACTGAAACTATTGGTAGAAAATAGAAAGTTAGTAGAGCGGGGGATCTGAATGACAATGTCTTCTTGTTACATGTATATAAGACAACCTTTCCTACATATAGCGGAAAAGTTACTTCATTTGACATTCTTTGATTAATATACATGTATATAGCGTTGCTACTAAATATAGTGGTTCGACATCTCTCACAGACTCGGTTCGAATCCTAGTTTGAGAAAAATGTCAGTTTGCTTGCCGAAGGTCAGTGGTTTACCCGAGTATTCCGGTTTCCTCCATCATCACATAACAGTCCATTTATAAAGTGAAAAATCTTGACTACGTTATAAAACACCATTACTCAACTGATACTAGCGAAGTAATTTGTTTCAGGGAAGAATGAGATAACGGACAGAATTTTTACAGTTTCTGAAGTCGTCACGACGTCTGACAGTCGTCAGTCGTTTTTAACACTATAAAACTACCCTTTAATCGACATTCTGGTCAAAGGCAGACAATACTTTGCATAGTGTAAACAATTTTATAATTTTTTTTTTTTTTTTTTTTTTTTTTTTTTATTTGGTTTGTGTACCCCGTTTCAAATGTCTGTGGCCTGGTTCGTCCTATTGAATATCTGAATCTGTAATTCGTTGCCCAATAAGCCAGCTGTACTGTGTTTATGGTGATTTCAAAAAACATCAACTTTACTTTGAGGAAACTTGTTACTTCTTACAAATAATGTTTTTGAAGGATAAAAAACATTTAATACTTTCAAATTTTCACCGTGCAGCTTACTTTAGTGCGGTAAGCAAACACAATCTCGAAATATTTTGTGCTGACGACATATTTTGTCGATATACGTTATAATGTACATCTTATTAGTTCGGTTATGTGTTTGTCCTTGACAAAATTATGAATTTTTCTTAAAAATACTTTTCATTTTAATTTTTTTTTGCGTCATACATTTATTTCCAAAACATAATAGCGGTAACGCAATATTTCGGCATTTAAATACTAGGTTAAAGGGGTTAAACCCGTTATCACTAAAAATTATTTATTTATTTATTTATTTATTTATTTATTTATTTATTTATTTATTTATTTATTTTTAAAACGCTTAAGTTTTTCTCTCCGGCACAAATTTATATTCTGCGAATTATAGCTATAAAGACTTATTTAGAACTCGTTACTAATGCTATGTAAAGCATTTTCAAGTTTACCAGTTTCAATATTTCAAATATTTCAGAAACATTACTAATGCACAGGACAGACAAAATAATTTGAAGCACATCTATCTAAATAGATCCACTTCGACCTGGATAAACATTTAAAAAATCTTTTACATTTATTCTAGCGCTTTCATCCCTTATGGGACTTTTCAAGAAGACTCCAGGTCGAAGTTTGTTATTTATTATACATGTATATGATACTGTGTACTGCTTTACAAACTCTTTGGAATATATATATATATATATATATATATATATATATATATATATATATATATATATATATATATATATATATATATGACAGGTTTCAATGCTGATTTAAATGTGATAAACGTTTTATCTTTTTGAAAAATTTTTCAACTCCCCTTAATAAAATCAGTATACGATGAATTTCAGACAGAAGATAAGGGCAATTATCCAGTTTGTTAGTTGGTCGTAAATGACTGATATTATAATAAATATGGTCAAAATCTGCTGAATTTACTATTATCGCCAAATAAACTATATGACTGGAATTATTATCCAGGGTCCTTACCAGCATGTGGTTGCCGGTAACTGTTCTAACCATCAACTGTACTGATCATCATATTAAAAAATGTTTAACATAATACTACCCCTCCTGCCTTATTGTCTCAAAACGACTTAATATCAATAACAGACGTTAAATTGCCCACTGTTAAAGTATCTCGTATTTAAATAAAATGTTCATCATTGTTTGATTAATCTGAAGTTCTTGACAATTAAGGATGTGTGAAAAAGATTACTGTGTCAATTCCTGTTTACAAATTTGCTCGCTGTCTAGTTTATTTATAACTTTTGTACAAGATTAAATATTATCCTTCTCACTTGACTTTTACTCTAAATTACTTTTCGTCTACCATTAGCAAGTTTATGTCACATTTGCTTCTGCATTTTAAAAGCTGGTTGCAGCCTTGGTAAATTTATTCCTTTTGAACGTAGCTGAATATGTGTCTTTGTTTTTTCGCTTGATGTTTTTCTTATTCTTATTTTATTTTTCGCTTAGACTTATTTAGATTTCTCGTAGTGATTTTCGCGAAGTTCTTTATTATTACTGTATTACTATTATTATTATTTCATTTTATTTTTATTTTTTCGCGTAAACTTATTTTGATTTTCTCGTGGTGCGATGCATGGATGCTGTTTAAATGCTTAGCTTCTATTCAATTATGTTATTCAAGAAAGTCATAATTATATTTTTTTTATTTTAATTAAAGAATTCTTAAAGCAAAAAATCACAATATCAGAAAAAGGTATATGCTGATCAATATAAATGTATTGGTCATTTCGTTTTCTAAAACAATAAAATTATTAACGATTCTAATAGCTCACTATGAACCCATCTGGTCAAAAAGCAATTGAAATGTTTTAAGTATGTATTTCATAAGTATCGTTCTTGTTAAATCATTTTCGATCCGTTCATTTGCAATAAGAAAAACTAATGTCTATCTAATGTAAAAATAAAATAAAGAAAATATCGCTGAATTATGGGAATATATTTTGTTACGATTAGTCAAATTAATTTTGTAAAATAATAATAAAAAAAACACTTTAATGCCCTTTACAATTTACAGACTAATAAATGTCCTTTGTGTATTTAACAGGATTATTGAAAGAACAGATGCGAGATTTATTTCACCGTCCATCAACCTATTTCAAATCACTCAAAAATTTTAAAATGATTATTTATGCACAACACTTGTTAAGTCAATATATTCACATACCAGCATTCAGAAATTAAAGCAACCAACAGTCGTTTATACATGTCTGTATTATATTATAAAGTTAATTCATCCTTAATGACTCTATGGTTACCCTGCGCATGTCATGGCTAGGAGACGTGTTGTTTTTTCACTCCACTAAAATGTAAAAAACAACGTATAAAAATTGTGTGTAGAGGAGCCAAAAAATCACAGATTAAATTGCACAAGTCACCCATCATCATATTTAAGTAAGAAATAATGAAAAACTCTTTAAAACACTGTATTTGATGAACTTCTTATTATACTTATGTGATAAAATATCTTTATGAGAAGTACTCACATCGGAATGCCAGTTCATATTATGTTTATATAGATATCGCTAAATCGACCAGTCACATACCTTACTATAGTATTAAATTTGTTATGTCCGAGTCGGATGATACATTAAGTATCCCAGAAAGTAAAAGACAGAGACGATTTACTAATACTTCTGTACCCGATACTTCTTATTTTTGTACACCTACGATGGCCACAATGTCAGCAGTTTCAACACCAAACCACTTGCCATATCAACCCATGTTTGCACCTCCGTCTCCTCAATATCAACAATTTACATGTACCCTCCCAGAAGAGGAAGTAACAAAAATTACAAAATTGATTCAGTCGTCTCTACAGACTGAAATAGTTAAAGAAATTAAAACAGTCATTTCTTACATGTTTGATGAATTTGCAAAGGAAATGAAAAATGAAATAAAAACGCTTAAAAATGAAAATGATGCCTTACGGTCAGAAAATGAAAGTCTCAAATTAAGCATCGACGAACTAGAACAATACTCGAGACGAAACGCAATCCGGATCACAGGAATACGTGAAAACGAAAACGAAACAACCGACGAGTTGGTCAAGGATCTTGCCAAAAAAATCGACGTTGATATAAACGATACTGATATTGATCGTTCCCACAGATCAGGAAAACCCGGTACTAACAGGCAAATTCTCATTAAATTCACAAACTATAACATAAAGAGACGTTTAATGAAAGCCCGCGGTAAACTGTTGTCAGCTGAGGGATGCCGCAATATATATATTCGGAGGACTTGACGAAACGTCGCCAGTCTCTATTTCAGGGAGACCGTCAGCTCCTCAAAGAAAAAAAATAACTAAAGTTTGGACCTGGGACGGCAAAGTATTCTTAACTGACATTAATCTACAAAAACACAAGATTGATTGTCATAACGATTTGTCAAAGTTCACGTGTGCATCTCCACTTTATTCTGACATCCTACAAAGTAGTGTATCCGCGCAAGGAGCTCATGGACCTCATCGTTGATTGAATACAATTTTCTAGTTCACTAGTTTATATACACATTATATCTAGTAAATATAATTATTAACATTAACCCTTACATTATACAGTAGCTTGTTAACATTATATGTAAAGGTACTGATATTGTCCATATGTTTATTAATAGTTTTCAAAACTCCTAAATGTTATAAAAGTGTACTGATGTAAAAATGTATTTATATAGTTCAGCGGTGCGGTGTTGATCTTGGTTTATTGCGTAGAATGGTACATTTTCTCCCAAAATTTTAAGTGGCTCTCTCTCTCTCTCTCTCTCTCTCTCTCTCTCTCTCTCTCTCTCTCACACACACACACACACACACACACACACACACACACACATTTTATAAACAACAAGTGCATAAGTATTTATTTAATTCACATTACACACGTTAACAACAACAACAACAACAACACACACACACACACACCCTAAGGGTTTTGTTTTGCTTATTATTTTCATTATTATTATAATTAATATTATTATATAAACTTTATGTATATATCGACATATTATATGTAGTATAACAATATATTCCATAATATCTAAATAACAAATAGTACATGTTAAAATGTTGTGTTAACGTACTTTGTAATTATGTAGGTTTTTATCTTTATATAATCTCTCTCTCTCTCTCTCTCTCTCTCTCTCTCTCTCTCTCTCATACCCACTTAATAAAATTAAATTGCGCTTAAAACACTATATTATCTTTAGCGTATCAAATTTCATAACTATGGCATGAATATTTATTATTTATATTGTAATATCAATATTGTAAGTGAATAATGTAAAGCCGTATATGGCAGGGCTTCTTTGAATGATAAGCACTATAGAAACTTGTAGGTAGGGCTACCCAATCACTTGCTACCCTGTTCTGCTTATCATACAATTAAGTCATGCTATTAAAGCAACTCTTTTTAATCTCTTCTCTTTCTCTTTCTCCCTAATAAAGCTTAAAAAAGTTATTATTATTATGTGACTTTATATGTTAATATCCTGGCATATTATACGTGCTATATCAAGCAATATACTAAATATTAATTATATGTATATAATATACTTGTTTATCTGTACATACGTATACACATATATGTTTATATCTACATTTTTTTTTTTTTTTAATAAATTGTTACATGTGTTAAAACGTTGTGTTACCGTATATACGTGTTTATCTGTACATACGTATACACATATATGTTTATATTTACATTTTTATATGTGTTAAAACGTCGTGTTACCGTATATACATGTTTATCTGTACATACGTATACACATATATGTTTATATTTCCATTTTTATATGTATTAAAACGTCGTGTTACCGTATATACGTGTTTATCTGTACATACGTATACACATATATGTTTATATTTACATTTTTTATATGTGTTAAAACGTCGTGTTACCGTATATACATGTTTATCTCTTACCGTATATACGTGTTTATCTGTACATACGTATACACATATATGTTTATATTTACATTTTTTATATGTGTTAAAACGTCGTGTTACCGTATATACATGTTTATCTCTTACCGTATATACGTGTTTATCTGTACATACGTATACACATATATGTTTATATTTACATTTTTTACATGTGTTAAAACGTCGTGTTACCGTATATACGTGTTTATCTGTACATACGTATATGTTATATTTACTTTTTTCTAAGAAATTGTTACAACCACTATATCTATACAGTTGGAAGGCCTACGCTTGTAATATATTCAGACTGGCTCTTCTCGCACACAATTCGTCTTCAACTTCAACATTTCATCTTTACTTTGTTTATACTTATTTCTCTTTTCATTCTTTAATGGTTTTATTTTTTACTCTCTTATTCATATTTATTGTTGTGTAGGTTATTTTTGTACAATAAATCTGTATTAGTAGTTACGAAGGCAAAGCTGCTCTGTCGTTTTATCGGTATTATCCTAGTGGCATAACTTAAATATGCCAGTCTCGGTCCAGCAACACAGAGTCAGCATTGGCCTTTTTAACACTCGTACTACAGTTAATATATCAAAGTGTGTAGTTACACCGCATCCACTTCTAAACATAATTTTGGCGTTAATTACCTTAACGTGTCGAATTGTTGTATTGTCTACAACGGGTATATTCAGTTTATTATGCTTACCTTTTTCATTTATGACAGTGTATTCAATATTGTTATTATTTTTTACACTTATGTCAATTGAAACTTTGTATGTTTTTATTAGAAACTTTGCTCCCTTATTCCAATGTAGTGCAGCTTCTCTCATCATTATTATTAAAACGTATTTCAACCTGCACCGGTTAAATATTTTCACTGAGTACATATCATTATGTTATTATATCCGTGTATGCATATTATTGTTATATCAATCTGGTGATGTAGAGAAAAACCCTGGTCCCCTTTCTAGTAACTTTTCAAATGATACATCCCTTTCCAGTCAATTTAGTTCCAGTAAATTTTTAACAATTTTGCATTTAAACATACAAAGCATTATGCCCAAAATCGACCTAATAGAATCAGAACTTAATGACATTGATATTTTGACTTTTACAGAAAGCTGGTTACACTCACTAGTTCTCGACGAAGACATCCACCTTGACGGCTATCATAAACCTTTTCGACACGACAGAACAGATCAAATTGGGGGAGGGGTTATTGTATATGTTAGGGATACTATTTACGCAAAGGAAAGACATGATCTATATGTTGACGGACTTGAATGCATTGGCTTGAAATTTTTATCAAAGGAAAATCAATCTTACTAGGCACG